>OY998180.1:216241148-216784771 GCA_963921935.1 Galeruca laticollis | reverse complement strand
CCTAACCTAACCTACCCTAACCTAACCTAACCTAACCTAACCTAACCTAACCTAACCTAACTAACCTAACCTAACCTAACCTAACCTAACCTAACCTAACCTAACCTAACCTAACCTAACCTAACCTAACCTAACCTAACCTAACCTAACCTAACCTAACCTAACCTAACCTAACCTAACCTAACCTAACCTAACCTAACCTAACCTAACCTAACCTAACCTAACCTAACCTAACCTAACCTAACCTAACCTAACCTAACCTAACCTAACCTAACCTAACCTAACCTAACCTAACCTAACCTAACCTAACCTAACCTAACCTAACCTAACCTAACCTAACCTAACCTAACCTAACCTAACCTAACCTAACCTAACCTAACCTAACCTAACCTAACCTAACCTAACCTAACCTAACCTAACCTAACCTAACCTAACCTAACCTAACCTAACCTAACCTAACCTAACCTAACCTAACCTAACCTAACCTAACCTAACCTAACCTAACCTAACCTAACCTAACCTAACCTAACCTAACCTAACCTAACCTAACCTAACCTAACCTAACCTAACCTAACCTAACCTAACCTAACCTAACCTAACCTAACCTAACCTAACCTAACCTAACCTAACCTAACCTAACCTAACCTAACCTAACCTAACCTAACCTAACCTAACCTAACCTAACCTAACCTAACCTAACCTAACCTAACCTAACCTAACCTAACCTAACCTAACCTAACCTAACCTAACCTAACCTAACCTAACCTAACCTAACCTAACCTAACCTAACCTAACCTAACCTAACCTAACCTAACCTAACCTAACCTAACCTAACCTAACCTAACCTAACCTAACCTAACCTAACCTAACCTAACCTAACCTAACCTAACCTAACCTAACCTAACCTAACCTAACCTAACCTAACCTAACCTAACCTAACCTAACCTAACCTAACCTAACCTAACCTAACCTAACCTAACCTAACCTAACCTAACCTAACCTAACCTAACCTAACCTAACCTAACCTAACCTAACCTAACCTAACCTAACCTAACCTAACCTAACCTAACCTAACCTAACCTAACCTAACCTAACCTAACCTAACCTAACCTAACCTAACCTAACCTAACCTAACCTAACCTAACCTAACCTAACCTAACCTAACCTAACCTAACCTAACCTAACCTAACCTAACCTAACCTAACCTAACCAAGAAAAGAAAAGAAAAAAAAACCAGGAAAAGAAAAGAAAAAAAAAACCAAGAAAAGACAAGAAAAGCCAAGAAAAGACATTAAAAAAAAAAAAAAAAAAAAAAAAACAAGAAAAAAAAAAAAAAAAAACCAAGAAAAGACAATAAAAAACAAGAAAAAACAAAGAAAAAACAAGAAAAGGCAAGACAAAAGATAAAGTACAGGAAACAAAGGAAACACAAGAATTTATACATATATTGTGACGGTATTTACAAAAACTTTGAAAAAAAAATTCGTATCTCGAAAAGTATTGGTTTCCGCAACTTGCGACTTGATAAAAAAATGTTCCTTATTATAAGACCTATCTGTAAAAAAAAATTGAGGCAAATCGCTGCCTACGTCATTGTAAAGGTGGGCCGTATTAACCGGTTCTAGGCCTTAAAAACCATATTTCCACTAATTTTCCACCAACCCTAAAACCGTCATCTTATAGAATACGAATTTGGGAAGGGCTCCACGGTCTCAGTTCTTTTTTAACCCCTTTCTTCAACCCGGGACAAACAAAATAAGAAAAAATGGGGGTGTGACGTCACAATTTGCAAAATTTTTTTTTTTCGAAAAGTGGGTAACTGCAGATTCCCGCCTTTAGGGGGACCTCTCCTAAACCCCCAATCCTTCATCCAAAACCCTAGGTCAGTGGCGTACCTAATTTAAGCTCATTAATGTGGATTGGGTTGGGTTGGGTTTACAAATTTGAAAAAAATGTATATTTCCGGAGTGGAGGGCTCTCGTTGCCCTATATTTGGTGGGGGCCTTCTCCCAACCCTAGCACCCCTTTCCTCCCCGAAAACGGTTGGTTGCACTGTACAGTTGAGCCACACGAGCGCAAATTTTCAACGAGAAACGTAAATTTCAAAACTTTGAAAATTCATATCTCGAAAAGTATTGGTTTCCGCAAGTTTCGACTAAATAAAAAAATGTTCCTTATTATAAGACCTACCTGTAAAAAAAAATTGATGCAAATCGAAGCCTACGTCATTGTAAAGGTGGACCCACTCGTCTGGGAATTTTAAGTTCTAAATCCTAAAATTGAGGCGCAAAGCGGTAACTGTTTATGTCAACGTGTAGAGAATTCAATTTTGAGTAAAAAACTCTAATAAAAAAATTGCCCCTCTCCACCCCCTCTCGGCCCCCTTATCGCTATCTCATAGACGGATTGAGATATCGGGGTCCGACCTTTACAAAACATCCCTTTGGGTCAATTACTTAACAAAAAAAAATACGACCCCGTCACCCAACCCCCCCCCCCCACTCTTAACTGATGCACAGCAACTGAAATCCAATTTTTTATTATTATTGGAGCTAGCGAAAAATAAAAATTGCATATGAAACAGGAAAGTCCGACTTGTACATAAGACCAATAAACCGATTTTTTTATTTAAAGAAATATACAGGGAAAAATTCAAAAGTATTTTTCAAATTTTTTTTTTAATTTCCAGAAACGAACATTTCAGCGTAAGAGATCACGTCAAACCCTCTTAAAATATATATAACAAAACTTTCCTTACCCCCTTTTTGGGGGGTCTAGAGATCGTCAAAAACCGACGGTTTTTTTCCACTATGGTACTTAGGGCTGGGGTCTTACTTCACTATAAACAATAGCGTAAAACTGCCTAATACGTTTTAAAGAGAATAACTCAACACGTACATAGAACATATGAAATAGGGGTGGTAAAGGGGGTAATAGGGGGAAATACGCACAAAAATTCGAAAGTAAATTAATAAAAAAGATTTTTTCAGAGTTTCCACTTATACATATGGTGGGACAACTTGTCAAGTCAAACCCTTTACGATGAGACACCCCACTACCGCCCTTTTTTGGGGTTCCAGCAATCGCTAAATATTTATTCTTGAATCGTGTCTGGAAACCAAAATTTTCAGAATATGTTTAACATGCCTCCATTTAAAATTTTGTATTTCTGAAACTTACTAACATATTCACTTCTTTCTCACACCATTCGATAAAGGAAACATGTGCCTTAATTAACATTCATCTTTCGTTTCTTCCATTTAATATTTGTAGGAATTATACAGGGTTAAAATTAGGCTAAATAATTTTAGTAAAATTTACCCTAAAAAAATTCGTAGCGGCTAGGTCTATGAATTGGAAAGAACGAAATTGGTAAAAATCGTAAGATAAGAGTTTATACTATTATAAAAAAAATATGGCAAGTTTTCACCAGCATTACAAACCGAGTTATAAAACATCAAAGATGACATTTTTTAACAAGAACATCTATTCGCAAGCTATCCCCCTGTGAATTGAAAATAGAAAAAATATTATTTTTCTCAGATTTCCATAAAAATTTTCATAGAGTGGTTTTTTGGTACGGGGAATCTAAAAAATGTGTCAGTTGTTTGAGAAAAAAATTATTTCGAATGGAAAAATCGGGAAAATTATAAAATGGAATTTTCCGGAAAACTATACGTCAAAATCACAAACTCACAAATTTTTTGGCTTCCACGAATCAAACTACATAATACCAAATCACTTCTTACAGACATTCACTGTGAAGCAATATTTTCAATTTTTTGCTCTGGAAACCATAATTTTCGCAATATTTCTAACATCCACTCATTTAAAATTTTATATCTCCGAAACTAATGAAGATATCTACTTATTTCTTGCACAATTCGATACAGGAAAGATGTACCTTAATTACTAATTTTCTTCCGTTTCTTCCATTTATTATTTATAGCATTAAATTATACAGTGTTAAAATTGAGATAAAAACTTTTATTAAAATTTACCTTAAAAAAATTCTAGTAGCTACGTCCTATGAATTGGAAAGAACTAAATTGGTAAAAATCGAAAGAGGAAAAATAGAAAGATATCTTCCTAATAAACGACAAATAGAATCCCAGCTGCCTAGAGATACAATTACAGAAATTATCTCACTTCTAATATAAGTTTATTGACTTTGTAAATTCCACGATAATTATGATCACTATTTTTCAACATATTCACCGCCTAAATTCTGTCTTCCCTGAAATTGTAATTATAAGAAGTATTGTTGTACACATCTCAACGCATGCTTTATCTTATGTTTTTTTATTATTTTCCCTTTCTTCCCAGTATTAAAACATAATAATGTTACTGTTTTAAAAAAAACTAACAGTTTCTAGATAATTCCACAATATATTGATAAAATGTTAAAACTTCTAAGAAATTTGACAATTGTTTCGATGATATTTTCAGTATCGAAACAGTTGTCAAATTTCTTAGAATTTTTGACATTTTATCAATATATTGTGGAACTATCTAGAAACAGTTAGTTTAATTTAAAACAGTAATATGAGTAGATTCCATGAAGTAAGGGTCGAGACATCTAAAATCGATAGGTGACATTGTTAATGCCCTAATTCTATCAATTTTTGAATAACTATGGATATTTGATTTTACCCTCTTCATTGGATACTCCAAGTTTGACGCACTCTACTTCTGAATCGCATCATTTTAGAGCACTCCCGATTTTTTATATCATAGATTGGACCTTTGACGATACTTTCTCAGAAAATTCAATGAATACTTCCATTATTTTGTTCTGTACTATTTTTTATATAAAGGCATGTTTTCTTTTAACTCAAATGCTCTTCTAATATTTGAAACATTTATCTTATCGAAAAATGGACAACACCAGTCGATTTGTCGTATCAAAGAACCCTTATTCTCATAATTTCAGTATTTTTTGAGAGGAAAAACATTTTTCGTCAAATATGTAAGGAAAATATTGCATTTTTCGGAATACTCCAAAAATATATTTTTGGCCTATCATTATCTCGAAACATGTTCGATTAGATGAAATTTCATCTAAAATCGATAGGTGACTTTGTTAATGCCCTAATTCTATCAATTTTTGAATAACTATGGATATTTGATTTTAGCCTCTTCATTGGATACTCCAAGTTTGACGCACTCTACTTCTGAATCGCATCATTTTAGAGCACTCCCGATTTTTTATATCATAGATTGGACCTTTGACGATACTTTGTCTGAAAATTGAATGATTACTTCCATTATTTTGGTCTGTACTATTTTTTATATAAAGGCATGTTTTCTTTTAAATTAAATGCTCTCCTAATATTTGAAACATTTATCTTATCGAAAAATGGACAACACCAGTCGATTTGTCGTATCAAAGAACCCTTATTCTCATAATTTCAGTATTTTTTGAGAGGAAAAACATTTTTCGTCAAATATGTAGCTGGACTATAGTAAGGAATATATTGCATTTTTCGCAATACTCCCAAAATATATTTTTGGCCTATCATCCTCTCGAAACATGTTCGATTAGATGAAATTTCATTTAAAATCGATGGGTGACTTTGTTAATGCCCTAATTCTATCAATTTTTGAATAACTATGGATATTTGATTTTACCCTCTTCATTGGATACTCCAAGTTTGACGCACTCTACTTCTGAATCGCATCATTTTAGAGCACTCCCGATTTTTTATATCATAGATTGGACCTTTGACGATACTTTCTCAGAAAATTGTATGAATACTTCTATTATTTTGGTATGCAACATTTTTTATATGAAGGCATGTTTTCTTTTAAATTAAATGCTCTCCTAATACTTGGAACATTTTTCTTATCGAAAAATGGACAACACCAGTCGATTTGTCGTATCAAAGAACCCTTATTCTCATAATTTCAGTATTTTTTGAGAGGAAAAACATTTTTCGTCAAATATGTAGCTGGACTATAGTAAGGAAAATATTGCATTTTTCGCAATACTCCAAAAATATATTTTTGGCCTATCATCCTCTCGAAACATGTTCGATTAGATGAAATTTCATCTAAAATCGATAGGTGACTTTGTTAATGCCCTAATTCTATCAATTTTTGAATAACTATGGATATTTGATTTTAGTCTCTTCATTGGATACTCCAAGTTTGACGCACTCTACTTCTGAATCGCATCATTTTAGAGCACTCCCGATTTTTTATATCATAGATTGAACCTTTGACGATACTTTCTCAGAAAATTGTATGAATACTTCTATTATTTTGGTATGCAACATTTTTTATATGAAGGCATGTTTTCTTTTAAATTAAATGCTCTCCTAATATTTGAAACATTTATCTTATCGAAAAATGGACAACACCAGTCGATTTGTCGTATGAAAGAACACTTATTCTCATAATTTCAGTATTTTTTGAGAGGAAAAACATTTTTCGTCAAATATGTAGCTGGACTATAGTAAGGAAAATATTGCATTTTTCGCAATACTCCAAAAATATATTTTTGGCCTATCATCCTCTCGAAACATGTTCGATTAGATGAAATTTCATCTAAAATCGGTAGGTGACTTTGTTAATGCCCTAATTCTATCAATTTTTGAATAACTATGGATATTTGATTTTACCCTCTTCATTGGATACTCCAAGTTTGACGCACTCTACTTCTGAATCGCATCATTTTAGAGCACTCCCGATTTTTTATATCATAGATTGGACCTTTGACGATACTTTCTCAAAAAATTGGATGAATACTTCTATTATTTTGGTATGCAACATTTTTTATATGAAGGCATGTTTTCTTTTAAATTGAATGCTCTCCTAATATTTGAAACATTTATCTTATCGAAAAATGGACAACACCAGTCGATTTGTCGTATCAAAGAACCCTTATTCTCATAATTTCAGTATTTTTTGAGAGGAAAAACATTTTTCGACAAATATGTAGCTTGATTATAGTAAGGAAAATATTGCATTTTTCGCAATACTCCCAAAATATATTTTTGGCCTATCATCCTCTCGAAACATGTTCGATTAGATGAAATTTCATCTAAAATCGATAGGTGACTTTGTTAATGCCCTAATTCTATCAATTTTTGAATAACTATGGATATTTGATTTCACCCTCTTCATTGGATACTCCAAGTTTTACGCACTCTACTTCTGAATCGCATCATTTTAGAGCACTCCCGATTTTTTATATCATAGATTGGACCTTTGACGATACTTTCTCAGAAAATTGAATGAATACTTCTATTATTTTGGTATGCAACATTTTTTATATGAAGGCATGTTTTCTTTTAAATTAAAGGCTCTCCTAATATTTGAAACATTTATCTTATCGAAAAATGGACAACACCAGTCGATTTGTCGTATCAAAGAACCCTTATTTTCATAATTTCAGTATTTTTTGAGAGGAAAAACATTTTTCGTCAAATATATAGCTGGACTATAGTAAGGAAAATATTCCATTTTTCGCAATACTCCCAAAATATATTTTTGGCCTATCATCTTCTCGAAACATGTTCGATTAGATAAAATTTCATTTAAAATCGATAGGTGACTTTGTTAATGCCCTAATTCTATCAATTTTTGAATAACTATGGATATATGATTTTACCCTCTTCATTGGATAGTCCAAGTTTGACGCACTCTACTTCTGAATCGTATCATTTTAGAGCACTACCGATTTTTTATATCATAGATTGGACCTTTGACGATACTTTCTCAGAAAAATGAATGAATACTTCCATTATTTTGGTCTGTACTATTTTTTATATAAAGGCATGTTTTCTTTTAACTTAAATGCTCTCCTAATATTTGAAACACTTATCTTATCGAAAAATGGACAACACCAGTCGATTTGTCGTATCAAAGAACCCTTATTCTCATAATTTCAGTATTTTTCGAGAGGAAAAACATTTTTCGTCAAATATGTAGTTGGACTATATATAGTAAGGAAAATATTGCATTTTTCGCAATACTCCAAAAATATATTTTTGGCCTATCATTATCTCGAAACATGTTCGATTAGATGAAATTTCATCTAAAATCGATTGGTGACTTTGTTAATGCCCTAATTCTATCAATTTTTGAATAACTATGGAATTTGATTTCACCCTCTTCATTGGATACTCCAAGTTTGACGCACTCTACTTCTGAATCGCATCATTTTAGAGCACTCCCGATTTTTTGTATCATAGATTGGACCTTTGACGATACTTTCTCAGTAAATTGAATGAATACTTCCAATATTTTGGTCTGTACTATTTTTTATATAAAGGCATGTTTTCTTTTAACTTAAATGCTCTCCTATTTGAAACATTTATCTTATCGAAAAATGGACAACACCAGTCGATTTGTCGTATCAAAGAACCCTTATTTTCATAATTTCAGTATTTTTTGAGAGGAAAAACATTTTTCGTCAAATATATAGCTGGACTATAGTAAGGAAAATATTCCATTTTTCGCAATACTCCCAAAATATATTTTTGGCCTATCATCTTCTCGAAACATGTTCGATTAGATAAAATTTCATTTAAAATCGATAGGTGACTTTGTTAATGCCCTAATTCTATCAATTTTTGAATAACTATGTATATTTGATTTTACCCTCTTCATTGGATACTCCAAGTTTGACGCACTCTACTTCTGAATCGCATCATTTTAGAGCACTCCCGATTTTTTATATCATAGATTGGACCTTTGACGATACTTTCTCAGAAAATTGTATGAATACTTCTGTTATTTTGGTATGCAACATTTTTTATATGAAGGCATGTTTTCTTTTAAATTAAATGCTCTCCTAATATTTGAAACATTTATCTTATCGAAAAATGGACAACACCAGTCGATTTGTCGTATCAAAGAACCCTTATTCTCATAATTTCAGTATTTTTTGAGAGGAAAAACGTTTTTCGTCAAATATGTAGCTGGACTATAAGTAAGGAATATATTGCATTTTTCGCAATACTCCCAAAATATATTTTTGGCCTATCATCCTCTCGAAACATGTTCGATTAGATGAAATTTCATTTAAAATCGATGGGTGACTTTGTTAATGCCCTAATTCTATCAATTTTTGAATAACTATGGATATTTGATTTTTTTACCCTCTTCATTGGATACTCCAAGTTTGACGCACTCTACTTCTGAATCGCATCATTTTAGAGCACTCCCGATTTTTTATATCATAGATTGGACTTTTGACGATACTTTCTCAGAAAATTGTATGAATACTTCTATTATTTTGGTATGCAACATTTTTTATATGAAGGCATGTTTTCTTTTAAATTAAATGCTCTCCTAATACTTGAAACATTTTTCTTATCGAAAAATGGACAACACCAGTCGATTTGTCGTATCAAAGAACCCTTATTCTCATAATTCCAGTATTTTTTGAGAGGAAAAACATTTTTCGTAAAATATGTAGCTGGACTATAGTAAGGAAAATATTGCATTTTTCGCAATACTCCAAAAATATATTTTTGGCCTATCATCCTCTCGAAACATGTTCGATTAGATGGAATTTCATCTAAAATCGATAGGTGACTTTGTTAATGCCTTAATTCTATCAATTTTTGAATAACTATGGATATTTGATTTTAGCCTCTTCATTGGATACTCCAAGTTTGACGCACTCTACTTCTGAATCGCATCATTTTAGAGCACTCCCGATTTTTTATATCATAGATTGGACCTTTGACGATACTTTCTCAGAAAATTGTATGAATACTTCTATTATTTTGGTATGCAACATTTTTTATATGAAGGCATGTTTTCTTTTAAATTAAATGCTCTCCTAATATTTGAAACATTTATCTTATCGAAAAATGGACAACACCAGTCGATTTGTCGTATGAAAGAACCCTTCCTTATTCTCATAATTCCAGTATTTTTTGAGAGGAAAAACATTTTTCGTCAAATATGTAGCTGGACTATAGTAAGGAAAATATTGCATTTTTCGCAATACTCCAAAAATATATTTTTGGCCTATCATCCTCTCGAAACATGTTCGATTAGATGGAATTTCATCTAAAATCGATAGGTGACTTTGTTAATGCCCTAATTCTATCAATTTTTGAATAACTATGGATATTTGATTTTAGCCTCTTCATTGGATACTCCAAGTTTGACGCACTCTACTTCTGAATCGCATCATTTTAGAGCACTCCCGATTTTTTATATCATAGATTGGACCTTTGACGATACTTTCTCAGAAAATTGTATGAATACTTCTATTATTTTGGTATGCAACATTTTTTATATGAAGGCATGTTTTCTTTTAAATTAAATGCTCTCCTAATATTTGAAACATTTATCTTATCGAAAAATGGACAACATCAGTCGATTTGTCGTATGAAAGAACCCTTCCTTATTCTCATAATTTCAGTATTTTTCGAGAGGAAAAACATTTTTCGTCAAATATGTAGTTGGACTATATATAGTAAGGAAAATATTGCATTTTTCGCAATACTCCAAAAATATATTTTTGGCCTATCATTATCTCGAAACATGTTCGATTAGATGAAATTTCATCTAAAATCGATTGGTGACTTTGTTAATGCCCTAATTCTATCCATTTTTGAATAACTATGGAATTTGATTTCACCCTCTTCATTGGATACTCCAAGTTTGACGCACTCTACTTCTGAATCGCATCATTTTAGAGCACTCCCGATTTTTTGTATCATAGATTGGACCTTTGACGATACTTTCTCAGTAAATTGAATGAATACTTCCAATATTTTGGTCTGTACTATTTTTTATATAAAGGCATGTTTTCTTTTAACTTAAATGCTCTCCTATTTGAAACATTCATCTTATCGAAAAATGGACAACACCAGTCGATTTGTCGTATCAAAGAACCCTTATTTTCATAATTTCAGTATTTTTTGAGAGGAAAAACATTTTTCGTCAAATATATAGCTGGACTATAGTAAGGAAAATATTCCATTTTTCGCAATACTCCCAAAATATATTTTTGGCCTATCATCTTCTCGAAACATGTTCGATTAGATAAAATTTCATTTAAAATCGATAGGTGACTTTGTTAATGCCCTAATTCTATCAATTTTTGAATAACTATGTATATTTGATTTTACCCTCTTCATTGGATACTCCAAGTTTGACGCACTCTACTTCTGAATCGCATCATTTTAGAGCACTCCCGATTTTTTATATCATAGATTGGACCTTTGACGATACTTTCTCAGAAAATTGTATGAATACTTCTATTATTTTGGTATGCAACATTTTTTATATGAAGGCATGTTTTCTTTTAAATTAAATGCTCTCCTAATACTTGAAACATTTTTCTTATCGAAAAATGGACAACACCAGTCGAATTGTCGTATCAAAGAACCCTTATTCTCATAATTCCAGTATTTTTTGAGAGGAAAAACATTTTTCGTCAAATATGTAGCTGGACTATAGTAAGGAAAATATTGCATTTTTCGCAATACTCCAAAAATATATTTTTGGCCTATCATCCTCTCGAAACATGTTCGATTAGATGGAATTTCATCTAAAATCGATAGGTGACTTTGTTAATGCCCTAATTCTATCAATTTTTGAATAACTATGGATATTTGATTTTAGCCTCTTCATTGGATACTCCAAGTTTGACGCACTCTACTTCTGAATCGCATCATTTTAGAGCACCCCCGATTTTTTATATCATAGATTGGACCTTTGACGATACTTTCTCAGAAAATTGTATGAATACTTCTATTATTTTGGTATGCAACATTTTTTATATGAAGGCATGTTTTCTTTTAAATTAAATGCTCTCCTAATATTTGAAACATTTATCTTATCGAAAAATGGACAACACCAGTCGATTTGTCGTATGAAAGAACCCTTCCTTATTCTCATAATTTCAGTATTTTTTGAGAGGAAAAACATTTTTCGTCAAATATGTAGCTGGACTATAGTAAGGAAAATATTGCATTTTTCGCAATACTCCAAAAATATATTTTTTTGCCTATCATCCTCTCGAAACATGTTCGATTAGATGAAATTTCATCTAAAATCGGTAGGTGACTTTGTTAATGCCCTAATTCTATCAATTTTTGAATAACTATGGATATTTGATTTTACCCTCTTCATTGGATACTCCAAGTTTGACGCACTCTACTTCTGAATCGCATCATTTTAGAGCACTCCCGATTTTTTATATCATAGATTGGACCTTTGACGATACTTTCTCAAAAAATTGGATGAATACTTCTATTATTTTGGTATGCAACATTTTTTATATGAAGGCATGTTTTCTTTTAAATTAAATGCTCTCCTAATATTTGAAACATTTATCTTATCGAAATATGGACAACACCAGTCGATTTGTCGTATCAAAGAACCCTTATTCTCATAATTTCAGTATTTTTGGAGAGGAAAAACATTTTTCGACAAATATGTAGCTTGACTATAGTAAGGAAAATATTGCATTTTTCGCAATACTCCCAAAATATATTTTTGGCCTATCATCCTCTCGAAACATGTTCGATTAGATGAAATTTCATCTAAAATCGATGGGTGACTTTGTTAATGCCCTAATTCTATCAATTTTTGAATAACTATGGATATTTGATTTTACCCTCTTCATTGGATACTCCAAGTTTTACTCACTCTACTTCTGAATCGCATCATTTTAGAGCACTCCCGATTTTTTATATCATAGATTGGACCTTTGACGATACTTTCTCAGAAAATTGAATGAATACTTCTATTATTTTGGTATGCAACATTTTTTATATGAAGGCATGTTTTCTTTTAAATTAAAGGCTCTCCTAATATTTGAAACATTTATCTTATCGAAAAATGGACAACACCAGTCGATTTGTCGTATCAAAGAACCCTTATTTTCATAATTTCAGTATTTTTTGAGAGGAAAAACATTTTTGGTCAAATATATAGCTGGACTATAGTAAGGAAAATATTCCATTTTTCGCAATACTCCCAAAATATATTTTTGGCCTATCATCTTCTCGAAACATGTTCGATTAGATAAAATTTCATTTAAAATCGATAGGTGACTTTGTTAATGCCCTAATTCTATCAATTTTTGAATAACTGTGGATATATGATTTTACCCTCTTCATTGGATAGTTCAAGTTTGATGCACTCTACTTCTGAATCGTATCATTTTAGAGCACTACCGATTTTTTATATCATAGATTGGACCTTTGACGATACTTTCTCAGAAAAATGAATGAATACTTCCATTATTTTGGCCTGTACTATTTTTTATATAAAGGCATGTTTTCTTTTAACTTAAATGCTCTGCTAATATTTGAAACATTTATCTTATCGAAAAATGGACAACACCAGTCGATTTGTCGTATCAAAGAACCCTTATTCTCATAATTTCAGTATTTTTTGAGAGGAAAAACATTTTTCGTCAAATATGTAGTTGGACTATATATAGTAAGGAAAATATTGCATTTTTCGCAATACTCCAAAAATATATTTTTGGCCTATCATTATCTCGAAACATGTTCGATTAGATGAAATTTCATCTAAAATCGATAGGTGACTTTGTTAATGCCCTAATTCTATCAATTTTTGAATAACTATGGAATTTTATTTCACCCTCTTCATTGGATACTCCAAGTTTGACGCACTCTACTTCTGAATCGCATCATTTTAGAGCACTCCCGATTTTTTATATCATAGATTGGACCTTTGACGATACTTTCTCAGAAAATTGTATGAATACTTCTGTTATTTTGGTATGCAACATTTTTTATATGAAGGCATGTTTTCTTTTAAATTAAATGCTCTCCTAATATTTGAAACATTTATCTTATCGAAAAATGGACAACACCAGTCGATTTATCGTATCAAAGAACCCTTATTCTCATAATTTCAGTATTTTTTGAGAGGAAAAACATTTTTCGTCGAATATGTAGCTGGACTGTAAGGAAAATATTGCATTTTTCGCAATACTCCAAAAATATATTTTTGGCCTATCATCCTCTCGAAACATGTTCGATTAGATGAAATTTCATCTAATATCGATAAGTGACTTTGTTAATGCCCTCTGCATTGGATACTCCAAGTTTGACGCACTCTACTTCTGAATCCCATCATTTTAGAGCACTCCCGATTTTTTATATCATAGATTGGACCTTTGACGATACTTTCTCAAAAAATTGAATGAATACTTCCATTATTTTGGTGTGTACTATTTTTTATATGAAGGCGTTTTCTTTTAAGTTAAATGCTCTCCTAATTTTGAAACATTTATCTTATCGAAAAATGGACTACACCAGTCGATTTGTCGTATCAAAAAACCCTTATTCTCATAATTCCAGTATTTTTTGAGAGGAAAAACATTTTTCGTCAAATATGTAGCTGGACTATAGTAAGGAAAATATTGCATTTTTCGCAATACTCCAAAAATATATTTTTGGCCTATCATCCTCTTGACACATGTTCGATTAGATGAAATTTCATCTAAAATCGATAGGTGACTTTGTTAATGACCTAATTCTATCAATTTTTGAATAACTATGGATATTTGATTTTAGCCTCTTCATTGGATACTCCAAGTTTGACGCACTCTACTTCTGAATCGCATCATTTTAGAGCACTCCCGATTTTTTATATCATAGATTGGACCTTTGACGATACTTTCTCAGAAAATGGTATGAATACTTCTGTTATTTTGGTATGCAACATTTTTTATATGAAGGCATGTTTTCTTTTAAATTAAATGCTCTCCTAATATTTGAAACATTTATCTTATCGAAAAATGGACAACACCAGTCGATTTGTCGTATGAAAGAACCCTTCCTTATTCTCATAATTTCAGTATCTTTTGAGAGGAAAAACATTTTTCGTCAAATATGTAGCTGGACTATAGTAAGGAAAATATTGCATTTTTCGCAATACTCCAAAAATATATTTTTGGCCTATCATCTTCTCGAAACATGTTCGATTAGATGGAATTTCATCTAAAATCGGTAGGTGACTTTGTTAATGCCCTAATTCTATCAATTTTTGAATAACTATGGATATTTGATTTTACCCTCTTCATTGGATACTCCAAGTTTGACGCACTCTACTTCTGAATCGCATCATTTTAGGGCACTCCCGATTTTTTATATCATAGATTGGACCTTTGACGATACTTTCTCAGAAAATTGAATGAATACTTCTATTATTTTGGTATGCAACATTTTTTATATGAAGGCATGTTTTCTTTTAAATTAAATGCTCTCCTAATATTTGAAACATTTATTTTCTCATAATTTCAGTATTTTTTGAGAGGAAAAACATTTTTCGTCAAATATGTAGCTGGACTATAGTAAGGAAAATATTGCATTTTTCGCAATACTCCAAAAATATATTTTTGGCCTATCATCCTCTCGAAACATGTTCGATTAGATGAGATTTCATCTAAAATCGGTAGGTGACTTTGTTAATGCCCTAATTCTATCAATTTTTGAATTACTATGGATATTTGATTTTACCCTCTTCATTGGATACTCCAAGTTTGACGCACTCTACTTCTGAATCGCATCATTTTAGGGCACTCCCGATTTTTTATATCATAGATTGGACCTTTGACGATACTTTCTCAGGAAATTGAATGAATACTTCTATTATTTTGGTATGCAACATTTTTTATATGAAGGCATGTTTTCTTTTAAATTAAATGCTCTCCTAATATTTGAAACATTTATCTTATCGAAAAATGGACAACACCAGTCGATTTGTCGTATCAAAGAACCCTTATTCTCATAATTTCAGTATTTTTTGAGAGGAAAAACATTTTTCGTCAAATATGTAGCTGGACTATATATAGTAAGGAAAATATTGCATTTTTCGCAATACTCCCAAAATATATTTTTGGCCTATCATTCTCTCGAAACATGTTCGATTAGATGAAATTTCATCTAAAATCGATAGGTGACTTTGCTAATGCCCTAATTCTATCAATTTTTGAATAACTATGGATATTTGATTTTACCCTCTTCATTGGATACTCCAAGTTTGACGCACTCTACTTCTGAATCGCATCATTTTAGAGCACTCCCGATTTTTTATATCATAGATTGGACCTTTGACGATACTTTCTCAGAAAAATGAATAAATACTTCCATTAATTTGGTCTGTACTATTTTTTATATGAAGGCATGTTTTCTTTTAACTTAAATGCTCTCCTAATATTTGAAACATTTATCTTATCGAAAAATGGACACCAGTCGATTTGTCGTATCAAAGAACCCGTATTCTCTTAATTTCAGTATTTTTTTAGAGGAAAAACATTTTTCGTCAAATATGTAGCTGGAGTATAGTAAGGAATATATAGCATTTTTCGCAATACTCCAAAAATATATTTTTAGCCTATTATCCTCTCGAAACATGTTCGATTAGATGGAATTTCATCTAAAATCGATAGGTGACTTTGTTAATGCCCTAATTCTATCAATTTTTGAATAACTATGGATATTTGATTTTACCCTCTTCATTGGATACTCCAAGTTTGGCGCACTCTACTTCTGAATCGCATCATTTTAGAGCACTCCCGATTTTTTATGTCATAGATTGGACCTTTAACGATACTCTCTTAGAAAATTGAATGAATACTTCCATTATTTTGGTCTGTACTATTTTTTATATGAAGGCATGTTTTCTTTTAACTTAAATGCTCTCCTAACATTTGAAACATTTATTTTATTGAAAAATGGACAACACTAGTCGATTTGTCGTATCAAAGAACCCTTATTCTCATAATTTCAGTATTTTTTGAGAGGAAAAACATTTTTCGTCAAATATGTAGCTGGACTATAGTAAGGAAAATATTGCATTTTTCGCAATACTCCCAAAATATATTTTTGGCCTATCATCATCTCGAAACATGTTCGATTAGATGAAATTTCATCTAAAATCGATAGATGACTTTGTTAATGCCCTAATTCTATCAATTTTTGAATAACTATGGATATTTGATTTTTCCCTCTTCATTGGATACTCCAAGTTTGACGCACTCTGCTTCTGAATCGCATCATTTTAGAGCACTCCAGACTTTTTATATCATAGATTGGACCTTTGACGATACTTTCCCAGAAAATTGAATGAGTACTTCCATTATTTTGGTCTGTACTATTTTTTATATGAAGGCATGTTTTCTTTTAACTTAAATGCTCTCCTAATATTTGAAACATTTATCTTATCGAAAAATGGACAACACCAGTCGATTTGTCGTATCAGAGAACCCAAATTCTCATAATTTCAGTATTTTTTGAGAGGAAAAATATTTTTCGTCAAATATGTAGCTGGACTATAGTAAGGAAAATATTGCATTTTTCGCAACACTCCCAAAATATATTTTTGGCCTATCATCATCTCGAAACATGTTCGATTAGATGAAATTTCATCTAAAATCGATAGATGACTTTGTTAATGCCCTAATTCTATCAATTTTTGAATAACTATGGATATTTGATTTTTCCCTCTTCATTGGATACTCCAAGTTTGACGCATTCTGCTTCTGAATCGCATCATTTTAGAGCACTCCCGATTTTTTTATATCATAGATTGGACCTTTGACGATACTTTCTCAGAAAATTGAATGAATACTTCCATTATTTTGGTCTGTACTGTTTTTTATATGAAGGCATGTTTTCTTTTAAGTTAAATGCTCTCCTAATATTTGAAACATTTATCTTTTATCGAAAAATGGACAACACCAGTCGATTTGTCTTATCAAAAAACCCTTATTCTCATAATTTCAGTATTTTTTGAGAGGAAAAACATTTTTCGTCAAATATGTAACTGGACTATAGTAAGCAAAATATTGCATTTTTCGCAATACTCCCAAAATATATTTTTGGCCTATCATCCTCTCGAAACATGTTCGATTAGATGAAATTTCATCTAAAATCGATAGGTGACTTTGTTAATGCCCTAATTCTATCAATTTTTGAATAACTATGGATATTTGATTTTACCCTCTTCATTGGATACTCCAAGTTTGACGCACTCTACTTCTGAATCGCATCATTTTAGAGCACTCCCGATTTTTTATATGATAGATTGGACCTTTGACGATACTTTCTCGGAAAAATGAATGAATACTTCCATTATTTTGGTCTGTACTATTTTTTATATGAAGGCATGTTTTCTTTTAACTTAAATGCTCTCCTAATATTTGAAACATTTATCTTATCGAAAAATTGACAACACCAGTCGATTTGTCGTATCAAAGAACCCGTATTCTCTTAATTTCAGTATTTTTTGAGAGGAAAAACATTTTTCGTCAAATATGTAGCTGGAGAGTAAGGAATATATTGCATTTTTCACAATACTCCAAAAATATATTTTTGGCCTATCATCCTCTCGAAACATGTTCGATTAGATGAAATTTCATCTAAAATCGATAGGTGACTTTGTTAATGCCCTAATTCTATCAATTTTTGAATAACTATGGATATTTGATTTTACCCTCTTCATTGGATACTCCAAGTTTGAAGCACTCTACTTCTGAATCGCATCATTTTAGAGCACTCCCGATTTTTTATATCATAGATTGGACCTTTGACGATACTTTCTCAGAAAATTGAAATAATACTTTCATTATTTTGGTCTGTACTATTTTTTATATGAAGGCATGTTTTCTTTTAACTTAAATGCTCTCCTAATATTTGAAACATTTATCTTATCGAAAAATGGACAACACCAGTCGATTTGTCGTATCAAAGAACCCGTATTCTCTTAATTTCAGTATTTTTTGAGAGGAAAAACATTTTTCGTCAAATATGTAGCTGGAGTATTATAGTAAGGAAAATATTGCATTTTTCGCAATACTCCCAAAATATATTTTTGGCCTATCATCCTCTCGAAACATGTTCGATTAGATGAAATTTCATTTAAAATCGATAGGTGATTTTGTTAATGCCCTAATTCTATCAATTTTTGAATAACTATGGATATTTGATTTTACCCTCTTCATTGGATACTCCAAGTTTGACGCACTCTACTTCTGAATCGCATCATTTTAGAGCACTCCCGATTTTTTATATCATAGATTGCACCTTTGACGATACTTTCCCAGAAAATTGAATGAGTACTTCCATTATTTTGGTCTGTACTATTTTTTATATGAAGGCATGTTTTCATTTAACTTAAATGCTCTCCTAATATTTGAAACATTTAGCTTATCGAAAAATGGACAACACCAGTCGATTTGTCGTATCAAAGAACCCTTATTCTCATAATTTCAGTAAATTTTTAGAGGAAAAACATTTTTCGTCAAATATGTAGCTGGACTATATACAGGGTGTGTCCCGGGACTAATGGGAAAAAAGTCAGGAGCGTATAATCTGAGCTAAAATAATGTTAGTACTTCATATAAACTTTTACTATGCAGGCTCTCGTTTTCGAGTTATAGGCCTCCAAAGTTTTAATTTTGAATTTGGTTTTTATTTGTATTTTTTGTACTAGTTATTTGATCTTTATAAAATTTACGGCAAAGCTATAATGTATGTGTATGTTTATTTTGGTAAGGTAAACAGATTTACAGTAGTGCATTGAAGCCAGGGACGGACTACTCGCTATGGTTAGTGATCCAAAAAATTTGCAGGTATGGCACACCCTGTACGAAATTATCGAAATTCACTTCCCCACACATTAAGCTAACGAAAAGGTACTCTTGTTGGAATTCGATAAAATAAACCGTTTGGCTAATATTTACAGTTTTATTAATGCACTACGTACCAGTTCACGCATTCACCATTTTTATAAGTACACAACGAGGTAAAACTAACTTTTAATAGATGTCCAAAATTTACCTAGAGTACTACAAAAAAATAATTTAACGATAGCAGAAGATGAAAAACATTAACGACTTATTAATTGGAAAGTTGGTAAAAACTTTTTATAAGTGTTTTTACCGTTTATCAAGTTACCATAGGATTAGTTGTCAAACGTTGTGTAGAATAGTTCGTAGTCAGTACTTGTCAATAATTCATAAGTCCTTAATTTAACAGTTACAATAGCAGAATTCGCTTTTATTGAGTACGCAGATAAACATCTAATGTATGGACTGGCTTCTCGAAACTGTTTAGAGGCCAAAAGGCTTTATGAAGAATATTTTGCAAACAGAGCATTGCCAGACATACGAATGTTTGGGCGTATTGATTTCAGGTTACGAGAAACAGGTATGAATAAGTAAATGTAATTTTCCATGTATACAAAACAAAATTTCAAATTTTAGGAAGATTTTCGCCAGAAAAAGCTGGAGAAGGTCCAGTACGAAGCATACGTACTGTGGCAGTTGAACAAGACTTGTTAAATGCAGTTGATAATGAACCATCGAGTTTTAGAAAATTATCAAGAGAACATAACGTCTCGAAATCAGTTGTTCATCGCGTCCTAAAAGAACAGCTATTATATCCTTTTCACATGAAAAAAGTACACCGTATGACAGTGGCTGATTATCCTGCTCGACTTGAGTATAGCCAGTGGTTTCTGCGACAACAACAAGCAGACAACACATTTATTAGTAATGTTCTCTTTAAGAACGAACCGGGTTTCACCAGAGATGGAATCATAAATTCTCATAATATGCATTTATGGGATGATGTGAATCCACATGGCATTATCCAAACTAGGATCCAGCATAGATTCCTGGGTAATGTTTGGCAGGAATAGTTGGCAATAATTTGATACAGCCATACTTTATTGACGGTACTTTGACCGGTCAGAGATACTTGGAGTTTTTTGCAAAATGAGTTATGGAACCTGTTTGATGATGTGCTACTACAAACTCGTAGGAATTTATGGTTCATGCATGATGGGGCCCCTCCTCATTTCAGTTTAGATGTACGACAGCATTTACACACAAGGCTTCCTAATAGATGGATTGGTCGTGGAGGCCCTTTTCAATGGCCACCGCGATCAGGAGACGTTAATCCTATGGATTTCTTTCTCTAGGGTTATCTCAAAAGTAAGGTATACGCAACACCTGTGCAAACAAAGCAAGATTTAATAGACAGAATTGTGTTACACTGCAATGTTATTAGAAATAGTGTGAAATTGCTCTTTCAAGTGCAAAGAAACAACCATCGTAGACTTAGAATGTGCGTGGAAGTGGGAGGAGCTCATATTGAACATTTATTAGAATAACGTTAGTTTTTGTTGTTGTTTAGGAATTAGTTTTAGTCTAATGTTTTATAACTTGTGTTTTTTGAGGTTTTCTTAATGGTTTAATAATGTTATGTTCGTAATTTTGATTAAAAGCAAGTAAATTCTGGACATCGTATTAATAAGTTAGTTAGGTACATTTGTACGTAGTGCATTAATAAAACTGTAAATATTAGCCAAACGGCTCATTTTATCGAATTCCAACAAGAGTACCTTTTCGTTAGCTTAATGTGTGGGGAAGTCAATTTCGATAATTTCATACAGGGTGTGCCATACCTGCAAAATTTTTGGATCACTAACCATTGCGAGTAGTCCGTCATTGGCTTCAATGCACTACTGTAAATCTGTTTACCTTACCAAAATAAACATACACTTACATTATAGCTTTGCCGTAAATTTTATGAAGATCAAATAACTAGTAAAAAAAATAAAAATAAAAACCAAATTCAAAATTAAAACTTTGGAGGCCTATAACTCGAACACGAGGGCCTGCAAAGTAAAAGTTTATATGAAGTACTAACATTATTTTGGCTCATATTATACTCTCCTGACTTTTTTCCCATTAGTCCCGGGACACCCTGTATATTGTGGAACTATCTAGAAACAGTTAGTTTAATTTAAAACAGTAATATGAGTAGATTCCATGAAGTAAGGGTCGAGACAGTAAATTTCATAATAGTATTTTGTATTAAAACCCAACCAATAGGAAACGTAATATATTTTTTACCTATTTCTTCTTCAAAAATTGCAATTACAGATTTAAAGAATACAAAATTTGGTTTTTTTTGTTAAATCAAATTATTTACTTCGGCTATTTTTATCATAGGTCATTTGGAAATATACCTAGGTATTGAAATCGTCTATCTACTTATACCTGTAATACGAATTTACAAATAATTTCAAAATTAGTGATTTAAATTACCAAAGAAGAATATTTTTTCACAGTTCAATTAATAGTCATGCCATAGTATGCATTATAATTACATTTTATAACTGATTTAGGAGTCTATTCTGTAACCCTTTTCTTATAATTTAACAGCCTCGAAAATTTATATTTTCAACTGTCTTCTAAAATATTTAGAGGAAACTCTTATTCTGCAAGTAAACATTTTAAAGATCCATTAAAATTATTTATTTTAACAGGGTGATCTAAAATTTAGTCTAATACAGCTTGGCAACACAGCAATTGTGCGTTTAGACCTACTTTTAGTTCATTGGAATCGTTTTTAATGGATTTTTATTTAAGAATAACATAACCTAAATCACAGAATAATATTCTATTATATACTTGCGATTTTCAAAGTAACTATTTTTGACGAAAACTTCGTGTTTGATTGATTCTTATAATGTCTAGTAGGTCACCCAGAACCACTAAAATACAAAAGTTGTTTATGCTTCATTTCATTAAAGAGAATAAAATTCTTTTGGGCGGAAAAGTGAACCCTCTCTTATTGCCTAAAGTTAAGGCGGGTTTATAGAACATTTACATAGTCATAATCATAATCACAGTCACAATCATAAGAATTAAACTAATTATTTCTTATAGCACTGTTTATACAATTGTCACAATCATAATCATAAGCATAATTTTACTGACCTTGAAGTTCCTAACTTTTTAACTTTATGATTATGATTAAGACGAGAATTAAAATGCGCAAGCGTCGTAACCTCAGATTAACAAATAAATTGTTGTAACCAACAGGCGATAAGCAATGTTGACAAAAATGCGTCTTGGTTGAAGAAAGAATTTTATTGGCCATTTTTTGGAGGTATTTCTGTGCTACATCAATCATTGTTTATATTCTACTTCATTGATTTGACTGTTGGCTAATTTCATTTATATGAATTTTATGCTAATAACTGTGAAATTGTATAAACGCCTTTTAGAATTGTGATCAAGTTTATAATTCTGACTGTGATTATGATCTAAGTGAAACACATAATGAAGTCTTCTACTCCAAGTATACTATAGCGGTCGTACATATAGGCAATGCGCGTAGATGGCGCAAGAAGCGTACACTGAACAGAGATGTGACTGGATCCTATACCCTCCGGCGACAGTAAATGTAGGATCAAGCAAAGCAAACTGATTTCCGCTGACGTGGATCCAATGCCTCAGCAAAATAGTTTAACGTTTCATATTGAAATTGAAATATTCTTACAATTTTCCTTTTTTCGATTAGGATTGTAATATGTAATTAAATTTTATTTATTTGAAAAAATAACTATATATAATTGTTGAGTAGATGTGTTAACAAATACTTTAACCCGATTTCTAATACTATTTTCTCTTCAAGCGTAAAGCCAATTCAAGTTAATATGGGACAAAAAGAAAGCATTGACATCTTAACTGTTCATTAATATATTCGGAAGAATGAAAGAAAAAAAACATTTGAAATATGTGTTTCAATACTGGAATTAGGGATCTCGATTAATTTCGGAGGAGAACATTGCGATTCAAGACACATTTTTCCAATAAAATATTCAAAAATGATAAGAAGCATCAAATTAAATAAGTATTAAAATCATAGTTTTTTTCTTTTTTTCTATTCTACTCAATTACGAAGATCACGACACATATATAAAGCGTGTTGCTATCATTTCTTATTAAATATTTTACTAGTAAAAATAATACAATATTTCTACGGTCTGTGTTATAGAGAGAGTAATAAATAGTTATTTTCTTTTAGGGAAAGAAAAGGTAGCAATTCCAAAAGAACCCTTTTCCTAGTAGCAATAATTAAATTACCTACTTGGTTTGGTTAGAATTTCACTATGTACATGCTTTACCACCTTTTTTAAGGCTCACTGTGGATCGTCAGGGGGTCATTCTGTTCAGACGGGGGTGTGTCGGGGTGTGGCCTCTGGTTGGACATCCTCGACTCTTCGTCTGACTCTGAAATATTGTCTTTCAGAAGATAGTAATCTGCAAAGGACATTATTAGTAATTTCTATCAAAAGTCTCTATATATTATAAGGGTAAAGTCTATAAGGTTAGGGCGGAAAGTTCTATAGTTCGTGTTCAATAGTTATTCACGTACGAAGTACGAGTTGGCTATACACGGGCACTATGTCACTAGGGAATATTTGTGAGTGTATGAAGTTCAAGTCGACGTACGATTGAGTACGTATAGACTAACACTAACACTGTTTGATGATAATAGGTAAAAATGTGAAAAGTCTAAGTCGACGTACGGTTGAGTACGTATAGACAAACACTTGTATAAAGTTCGAAAATCAAACAAAGTGTGAAAAGTCTAAGTCGGCGTACATTTGAGTTCGCATGGACTAACACTAACACAATGTTCAAAATATAGGTTACAGGGAAAAAGTCCAAGTCGACGTACGATTGAGTACGTATGGACAAACACTTATATAAAGTTCGAAAATTCAAACAAAGTGCGAAAAGTCTAAGTCGGCGTACGGTTGAGTACGCATGGACTAACACTAACACAATGTTTAAAATAAAAGTGAAAAGGTAAAAGTCTAAGTCGACGTACGGTTGAGTACGTATGGACTAACACTTGTATAATGTTCGAAATAATAGCAAAGTGTAAAAAGTCTAAGTCGACGTACGGTTGAGTACGTATGGACTATCACTAACACAATATCTATTATTGTTTATAATTTTGTTCGTATATGTAGTTAGCGTACACCCTGTATTCGCTTTAACTAAACACGGCACAAAATTACTAAAGGGATATGTGGGCAATCCCGTTTCATAAATAATAATTGCCCACTTATGGGTAAAAGTTCACTATTAAATACACCACTGAATTTAGGATGTCACTGTATGTAATTTAGGTGCTTGGCCTAAAGCGCGTTGTCATAGTAGGCGTAGCGTCTTCTTATTATTATTATTATTATTATTATTATATGTTGCCATACTGTTTTGTCTTTTTCCCTTTGTAGGGTGTTTTCAAAATTTAACTTCTTGTACCGCTGTACGCACCAAGGTTATTTTAATTTTTATTGTTCTATTTCTTGATGTTTTCGGCTATTTCATGTTTTCGCCCGACTTTTTTACGGCTTAAGTCGGACTGCGTCTTCTTGGATGGCTGGACTTGACTTGTTAACTCGACTGCCCGGAGGCGAATGCTCCTGACACACACACACACACACGCACGCGTGAGAAATCCCGTCCCACTAAGCATCAACCCCCGGACTAGGTCCGCGGGTGGGTGCGAAGTAGAACTTCCATCCACCCCCTGTCATTCCGACAGGACCTCATCGTAGCTCGCGTTTCGCGTATTCTCCCTCGCCTTTCTCGAATTCTGTGAAAGGTTCCGGGAGGTCTCCATATCCTTTGGAAGGGGCAGCTCTGGTGGCTATACTCCCTTGTCCTTTCGCGGTTGTTTGGTCGTCGTCGAAATGTGTGTGTGTGATCGCTGCCTCAGCCGTAACTTCCCTTGCCTGCTTCGGCGAGGAATGCCCTAAGCTGAGTGGTCCATCGCCTTCTTTATAGCTGTCCCCGATGTGTAAATCGGCGCTTACCTGATGCAGCAGCGCGGACTTACCGTGTCGGGGGGATTCATCTCTTCTTACTTCTTTTCCCCGGGATTTTTTGTGTTTTTTTGGTGTGCAGACGATTTCTCGCCTGCACGGTTTTTTTGTTTTTTTTGGTGTACAGACGATTGCTCGTCTGTACGGTTTTTTTGTTTTTTTTGTTTTTTTGTGTAAAGGCTTTCGCCTTTACGGTTTTTGGGTTTTTTGGGTTTTTTTTGGGTGGGGATCTTCATGCCTAGTCTTCAATTTGCTTTCTTGGTCTCTTGTGTTTCCTGTAGTCTTCTTTCTTGTAGCTTGTTAGGTCCCTCAGTTCCACATTTGGATGTGTTTTCAGCTCTTCAAAGAGTTTCCTCGCTCTTTCGTCCATTAGTTCCAGTACTTTCTCTACCTTTGTTTCTTCGTATATGTCTACGTTCCTTTTCCTCCATGGGGCGCTTGTTGCTTGTCTCAGCGTTATGTTCTGTTGCGCTTGTAGTTTTTGTCGGTTTGTTTCACAGGTGTGTCCCCAAGCGACTGAGGCGTATGTGATGATTGGGATTATAATACTCCTTATAAATCTCAACTTGGTCTTTAAGTTTAACTTGCTTCTCCTGCCTAACAGTCCTGCGAGTCTTGCCCTGGCTTGCTTCGTTTTGTCTATGATGTTGTTTACGTGTGGGGTGAAAGTTAGTCCCTGGTCCATCGTTACTCCTAGGTACTTTACTTTTTCCGCCCACTCGATTTCTTCGCCATCGATTTCTATTTTCTCTTCTGGTCGCCGTTGTTTTCTTTTCTTCGTAAACAGAACCGCTTGTGTTTTTTCACTGTTTATCTTTATCTTCCATGTTTTGCTCCATTCGTCGATTTCGCTTGCTGCTGTTTGTAGTCTTCTTGTGATATTTTTCTCTTTCACGCATCTCGTGGCTATGGCAGTGTCGTCGGCGTAGAGTGCGTACATGGTGTTGTCTATTTTTGGTATGTCTGCTGTGTATAAGCTGTATAGTGTAGGGGATAGTACTGCTCCTTGCGGTACTCCCGCTTCTTGGTGGCCTACTTCCGATCTCTCGTTTGCTACCTTCACTTGGAATTTTCTCTCTTTGATCTTGTACAGTAGTCCTTCGTGCCATACTCGGTCGAAGGCTTTACTTATATCAAGGAAAATTGCTCCAGTTGATTCCTTCTGGTTGAAACCTTGAGTTGTGTATTCCACAAGTCTCAAAATTTGTTGTTCGGTGCTGTGCTCCTTCCTGAATCCGAACTGTTCGTCAGGTATTACGTTCAGTATTCTCGTTTGTTCGTTGAGTATCTTCAGTATTATTCTTTCAGCTATTTTGCTCATTGCTGGTAGCAAACTGATTGGTCTGTAGTTTTGCGGAAACGTTGGGTTTTTTCCGGATTTCCTCAGCATGATAATTTCTGCGTGTTTCCATCTAGTCGGGAAGTGTCTCGTCCTTAACATGCCATTGATGATGTTGGTTAGGTATGTGATACCTTTGTTCGGCATGTTTTTCAACGCTCTGTTTGATATTCCGTCTTTTCCGGGTGCCTTCCTCTTTGATGTGAATCTTAGCAGTTCTTTTACCTCTAGTGGGGTTGCGAACCCTAGGTGTTCGTGTTCCTCCCCCTCTAGGTATTGGGCAATGCTTTCTTCTACCATGTCTGAGAAATCCATGTCTTCGTCTGGATGTTCGTTAAGTTGAAACTGTGTTTGCAGTGAGTCTTTCAACGCTTCCGCTTTATCTTTTTCGGTGTAGACCATCCCGTTGGTTCCGTGTATTGGTGGCATCGGTTTTCTATCTTCCCTTAGAACTTTTGCAATGTTCCATATCCCCGGTTTTTGCGGGTCTAATTCGTTGATTATCTTGTTCCATTCTTCACTCCTATGTTCCTTTAGTTTTTCTTGTATTTCCTCTTTCATTTCCTCGACTCTGATTAGGTCGTAGGGGTTTCGTGTTCTGCATACTCTTCTCTTGATTCGATTTCTTTCCCTAATCAAATTTCTTAGGTCGTCATCTATGTTTTTGAACTTTCCGTATTTGTCTGCTACGGATGTTGTGGTACTTCGTTCTAACGCTTCTGTTAGTGCTTCTTCGAAGAAACAGACTTGCTCTTCCAGTGTTTCTGCGTTGTTGATTTCGACTATTGGTCCTATGACTTGTCCTGCGATTCTTCTGAATTTTGTCCAATTCGTTTTCTTCTTCATCCTTTCTGGTGGTCTTGGTCCTTCTCCTACCGTGAGGACGATTGGCTCATGTGCGTCGCCCAATTCGGATGTTTGGATGCCTGTCGGTACCGCTATGTCTTTCAACACAGCGATATCTAAGACGTCCGCTGGTCCTCCGTTGGGCGGGTAGTGCGTTGGTCTCTGCGGTCCTATAGCTTGGTATGCTGGATATTTTTCTGTTATTTTTTCCAAGTTTTTTCCTTGTCTGTTTCTTCTGGTGCTGTACCACGCAGGGGACTTGGCATTTAGATCTCCTATTATTATGCCTTTTTTTTTCTTCTGGGAGTACCGCTAACACGTCTTCTTCGTGTATAGTGGTTTCAGGTCTTACGTATGCGGATATTATTCTAATATCTCCGTTTATAGTTTTGATTACTACTATCGTTGCTTCCATAGTTAGTAAGTAGTCCGGTGTGTTTATTTGGTATTGGCACAGCTCTTTTTTCGCTAAGATCGCTGTGCCGCCGGATTGTCCATTTATGTCGTTTCTATAAACGTTGTAGCCTGGCCAGGTGAATCTATAGTGATCCCCCGGTAATCTTGTTTCTTGGAGCGCGAAAATGTCGAAATCCTCTTCCTCCAAGATTACTCCCATAGTATTTTGGTTTGTTCTTAGTCCTCCTGTGTTCCACGATCCTATTTTTAGTTGATGGGGAAGGTTGTCTGGCATTACTTAGTTTGTTGTGTAAGTAATGTCAAGAGCGTTTGCATGGATTGCAGCACGCTCAGGATATCAGCGTTTGGCGCGGCACTCGGGGTGGGTGCCTTTTTCGCCTCTACGGGTGTTTTCTTTGTTGCCTGCGCGTAGCTGGTTCCTGGGGCTACTACGCTCGGTTTTGTCGCTGGTTTTCTCTCCGCCTTCTTCGGGTTTTTGGGACACCCCCTGTAGTTGGCAGGGTGGTCTCCTTGGCAGTTTTGGCACTTGGGCGTCTCTGCTTGTCCTAGGGTGCAGTCCGCTGCCCTGTGTCCTCCTGCACATCTCACGCAGTGCAATTCCATATTGCACGTGCTCTGGCCGTGGTGAAAACCTTGGCACCTGTAGCATTGTACAGGTCCATTATGCTTTTTTTGCTCTACCACACTTATTTTGGTGTAGCAGAGGTATCTCAGGTTTTTGTATGTCCTCTCTTCTGATGGCTCAATCACTACCATGTAGATTGGTAGGTCTTTTCTCGCCCCGTCATCTTTTTTTTGTGTTCGGCTTTGCAATTGCCAAACTTTTTTGGGTTTTAAACCTTGTCTTCTGAGATCTTCCTCTATATCTGCTGGTGGAGTGTTTACTGCTAGTCCTTTTATGACTAGTTTTCTTTCCTTTTCCTCTGGCAAAGCGTATGTGTACCATTCTACTTGTTTGTAATCTCCTAGCAGTGTCTTCATTTTGTTGAAATCTTCTACTGTCGGAGTAGAGATTTTCGCAGTGTAAGTTCCCAACTTACACTGGGCTTCTATTTTCCTCTGCGCTAATTGTCGGCGGATTGCCGTCCACATCAGCGGGGATTTTAAGATGATGGGGGGCGGTCTTTTTGGGCTTTTTTCTGTGTCCTTTTCTGTTTGTTGTTTTATTTTCCGTATCTCTTCTACGGTTTCGTCCTGTGTTTGAATGCTCCTGACTGAACTCTCCGCTCGCTCTTATACACGTTTTGCTGTAAATGGAGCGCTGTGATTCGTAAGGGCGGAGCCTATAAACTTCAGGAACTCTAGTGGCTGGATACAATTCCATTCGCAATAATCGCAAATATGTTAACAATAATTATATTATTTTAACGTGTACTTGTGATATATTGATACGATATGGTGCAAACTATACAACGCGTGACATCTATGGATGAACGTTGACAACTGCAAGCATAGCATTACAGTGGCTATATACAAGACAGTGGCGACAATACGTGGTCAGTGTTTTGATTGGTCAAGCTGAAATCCGCCATTAATCATCAAATTTTATTTGTTTACATTTGTGTTTTAGTTGTATTCATATGATCTTTGGATGTATTCAAGTCGAATTTTATATCAGATCTTTATGTACAGCTAAAGTAAAGTGGTGTTTTAATTTGTTGACTTGATTTCATTAGTTCGTTTGCGAATTTTTCTCCCTGATCAGGATTTTCAACCATACATATTATAGTTTGCAACTGTTGAAAATGTTCACTTTTATCAAGGAAAAACAGAAAGAAAGCTTCCTAATAAACGACAAATAGAATCCCAGCTGCCTATTGTGGAACTATCTAGAAACAGTTAGTTTAATTTAAAACAGTAATATGAGTAGATTCCATGAAGTAAGGGTCGAGACAGTAAATTTCATAATAGTATGTAATAGTATTTTGTATTAAAACCCAACCAATAGGAAACATAATATATTTGTTACCTATTTCTTCTTCAAAAATTGCAATTACAGATTTAAAGAATACCAATTTTGGTTTTTTTTGTTAAATCAAATTATTTACTTCAGCTATTTTTATCATGGGTCAATTGGAAATATACCTAGGTATTGAAATCGTCTATCTACTTATACCTGTAACACGAATTTACAAATAATTTCAAAATTAGTGATTTAAATTACCAAAGAAAAATATTTTTTCATAGTTCAATTAATAGTCATGCCATAGTATGCATTATAATTACATTTTATAACTGATTTACAGCCATAAAATAAAATTCAATATCGATATCAATGTAAAATCCCTATTCCGGCGTTTAAATTTTGATGATTAATGGCGGATGGCGGATGCTCTATTGTCGCCACTGTCTTGTATAAAGGCACTGTACTTCTTGTCTTCTTGAAGCAGAAATTATCGAGGTAATTGTTCCGATAGCTGGCGATGCAGTATCTAACAAACTTCCAATGGAATGGGGGTAACAATATTTTCATTCAATGATAAATTAATTTTTCTATTTTGAATTTTGAGCGAGAATGGTGAATTGTGAATGAGGGTCTTGAATACATGCATATGTTGGAACAAACCTCTTGTGTTTTGTAAATCGCGAATTATTTATCCGACTTCTCAAGTCAAAAGATTATGTTTCATTTATATAAATGGGCCGATCCCGACTGTACTGCAATGCCAGGCCAACCCGCGACGGAAGTGGAGCAAGCCCCTAAACTTCCATCAATTACCAAAAACCAGTTTAATATACTGGCCCCGCATGCGGGGCGTATCAGATATTAAGCTGATAAGAACAGATACTACACTTTGATCTTAGCCAGAGGCCGAGAAGCGATAAATTAAAATTTTTATTTACCAAACCATATCAAATAACGTTAAGTATGAAGTATATAAATATAACCGTCGCCATCTATCCTTTAGGGGTTGAACTTTAGAATTATTTCATTTCTAAAGTCAGTTAAAGGAGTTATTCGTATTTCCAACATTAAAATGTGAACTGTAATATTCCGTTTTCATCTTAGAATATGTTTATTTCTCTATACGAACGCTCTTTTAATATATTACCCTCGAGTATAAAGCCTAATTTTGTGTATATAATCAACGATATTACTTTCTCTATGCTATACTTTTTGGAATGATAATGGCGGTCAAGGATCTCGATTAGTATTTTGGAATCTGTTGTGAGGTCGTAGGGAGTGTGGGGTTTATCCAGGGTAATCGGGGCGATTTCCAGGGGAGTTTTGGGTGTGTCCAACCGTTTTTAACATCGGGGTGTGAACCGCCGCAATTTTTACAAGGTGAGTTTGCCTTATGGCATTAACGTACTTGTGGTCAGATGGACTCACAGGAGAGGGACCCGACCGGCATGGTCTTGCATGTTTCAGCACCCATCAAATTCTAAAAATGAATTTAATATACTGGCCCCGCATACAGGGCGCATCAGATATTCTTATAGAAATCATGACCCGATAAAAAGAACGGTGATAGCTAGAAAACATACGATTTTTCTCTATTGGATAGCACAGGAAAACATTTGAATTTTCATCCCCTAGGAGGATGAGAAGGGTAGTCTCTCGATAACAATATATATTTAAGTACTTATACCACATAATCCCATACAATGTGATGAATCCTCTGATATCTTTACAACTGTACTTCGTTGCCTTTTTTTTTATAAATCATATTTGACCGTCCTACATTTTAAAGTTTTTACCATGAACTAGGAAGGTGTAATACTGGCAATGAGCCAGCTTTTAAATTTCGACTATTTTTTGGACAGTAGTTTAACAACTTTTGTTTCAGAGTAATTTCAATCCTCTTCGAAATTAATGGTGAAAACATGGGCTAAAATTAATAAACAAGTAACGTTTGTTGTATTGTATCTAAATATTTCTAACATATCAAATCGATTGCTAGCAAAATATGTAAGTAAATTTATAATCAGAATTAGACCTTTTTATTTGTAATTTTCCGACTGACTACATAAAATTCGTATAACTATTGAAAAAATAGGAATTGTATAACCTAACCATAAAAATTCATGTATTATTTTGTAATTTATTTATTTACTATATTTTAAATTAATTATATCCAGTCGACGACAGGCTCTGGTCCACTGATGCTCACGAAGTCTTCACTACTTCTTGGAAATCTGAAGTATTTGATACTTATGATTGGTGTTTAAATTGGTATTTTTACATGTAGTACGGCACAACCCGGCTGAATCAAAATTACAATGTTTTTATTTAAATACCGCTAAATACTCAACGGTGGAAGAATGATACTAAATTCTGTAATTCCCAGCTGACGTCATGCGCGAATCGTGTAAAATTTGAACCCACAATTCGGCAATTGACTTGTGTTTTGTAAATCGCGAACATAAAACATAATTATGCGACTTCTCAAGTCAAAACATTATGTTTCATTTATATAAATGGGCCAATCCAGACTGTACTGCAATGCCAGGCCAACCCGCGACAGAAGTGGAGCAAGCCCCTATACTTCCTTCAAATTTCAAAACTAAGTTTAATATACTGGCCCCGCATGCGGGGCGTAGCAGATATTAAGCTGATAAGGACAAATACTACACTTTGATCTAGGCTTATTACCTAAGCATATGAAATAACATTAAGTATGAAGTATATAAATATAACCGTCGCCATCTATCCATTAGGGGATGAACTTTAGAATTATTTTAATTTCTAAAGTCAATTAAAGAAGGTACTCTATTTCCAACTTTAAAATGTAAACTGTAATCTTTCATTTTCTTCTTAGAATAGTCTAAGGTTTCCACCTAACTAAAGAGTGAATATTTTTGAGAGACAAAAAACAAAGTGGTCAGAATTAATTACCAGGATACTATGATTATCAGTTAGTCATAAAATAGATTCCTTGATTCCTAAAATAGTTATTTGTAACGCGAAATACCTTTTTAACGTACCGAAAGAATAGTTATCGCCGAGGCCGCTTGCGGCCCAGGCAAGATAATCTTGAGGTCGTTAAAAAGTTTCGCGGCCATGGCATACACACTATTTTTCGTGCAATCCTAAAAATTATTAAACTAGATAATTGTAAATAAATATATAATTATTCTAAATTAACAGCAGTTCCAATTTATTTAACAATGTTAACGTGTGCTATGGAAATGATGTTTCAATATATACAAAATATTTTGACAGTTCTTGACAAAACGCAAAATGTCCGATACTGATAGCGATATTTCAGTACCTTCCACTCCTCCCTGAACTCGAAAGCGTTGTAAATTCGGCGCTTTCGGTTTTATTACCCGAAAAATCGAAACGGCATTACGAAGGTATTTGATGCAGAAATCAAATGTTGTAAAAAGTATTCATCCTAAATAATATAAGTACTTGTTGTGTATTTGTTGGTATTCAATAAATAATAATCCTTGTCTTTGTAGTATTTTTGAAATGTCAAATTTGGAAGTGATATTCAAAGTGACGTTTGGTTTCGCGGCCGTTGCTATGCTCAATAGTTATTGAAATGTTTGGCATTTTCTTAGATGTTCTCTAAAATAATTATTGTCAGTTATTATTACATTCTATATTTATGTTTAAGGTACACTTTGCTCCAGAAATGAGGAATAAAACTAGGCACGATGGTAATAGGAAATTAAAATTAACAGCAGTCCCTACAATGTTTACTTTTACCAAGGAAAAACAGAAAGAAAGCTTCCTAATAAACGACAAATAGAATCCCAGCTGCCTAGAGATACAATTGCAGAAATTATCTCACTTCTAATATAAGTTTATTGACTTTGTAAATTCCACGATAATTATGATCACTATTTTTCAACATATTCACCGCCTTAAATTCTGTCCTCCCTAAAATTGTAATTATAAGAAGTATTGTTGTACACATCTAAACGCATGCTTCATCTTATGTTTTTTTTATTATTTTCCCTTTCTTCCCAGTAATAAAACATAAAAATGTTACTGTTTTAAATGAAACTAACTGTTTCTAGATAATTCCACAATATATTGATAAAATGTTAAAACTTCTAAGAAATTTGACAATTGTTTCGATGATATTTTCAGTATCGAAACAGTTGTCAAATTTCTTAGAATTTTTGACATTTTATCAATATATTGTGGAACTATCTAGAAACAGTTAGTTTAATTTAAAACAGTAATATGAGTAGATTCCATGAAGTAAGGGTCGAGACAGTAAATTTCATAATAGTATGTAATAGTATTTTGTATTAAAACCCAACCAATAGGAAACATAATATATTTGTTACCTATTTCTTCTTCAAAAATTGCAATTACAGATTTAAAGAATACAAAATTTGGTTTTTTTTGTTAAATCAAATTATTTACTTCAGCTATTTTTATCATGGGTCATTTGGAAATATACCTAGGTATTGAAATCGTCTATCTACTTATACCTGTAACACGAATTTACAAATAATTTCAAAATTAGTGATTTAAATTACCAAAGAAAAATATTTTTTCATAGTTCAATTAATAGTCATGCCATAGTATGCATTATAATTACATTTTGTTAACGGTCCTGTCACGGTAACGGCTCCGTTTGTTATCAGTTGGTATTCACAACTTGACCAGGCAATACATAACAGCTCCGTTACAAAACGGACGGAGACACTATGGCAATTTTGTGTTGGTAACTAAATCTCTAACGTAAGTGTCAATCATACTTCAACTAAGGTTACCTATGCTATAAACGACGTTTGTTTTCGTTCGATTTCTTATTTGTTTGTTGAAAGTTTTTGGGGATTATAATATAATATATACGTGTGTTCGCAGTAAGTTATATTAAATATGTTGTTGTTTTACATCAAGTTATTTTATAGATATGGCTAGTAAACGAAGTAAAGGGTAAAATTATACTCATCAAGAAAAACAATTGTTTTTAAAAATCGTTGAATCGTAAGTATTTAAGGTGTTAAGGATATAGGAGATTAGGATATTAAGAAAATTCTGGGTAACATTGAGATAGGGAATTATTAGTTAATCATACAGCATTTAAAATTTTTGATTTCAACCTTTTTGTCAACACATAACCTATAACTAACTAGTTAGAGTTAAAGAATACGAGCACTTCATAAATTTACCAAACTTTCCAGTATTCATATTGTAAATTGCTACTCAGACAAATTATTCTTAAGTGTAAATATTACGAATCTATGATAATATAGGTACCTACGTTAAGGCAAACATGCTAAATGTTGATAAATATACTTAAAAATATGAATGTCTTCTACTCCAAGTATACTATAGCGGTCGTACATATAGGCAATGCGCGTAGATGGCGCAAGAAGCGTACACTGAACAGAGATGTGACTGGATCCTATACCCTCCGGCGACAGTAAATGTAGGATCAAGCAAATCAAACTGATTTCTGCTGACGTGGATCCAACGCCACAGCAAAGTAGTTTAACGTTTCATAATTCTTACAATTTTATTTTTTCGTTTAGGATTGTAATATGTAATTATATTTTATTTGAATGTAAAAGTAGAAATATGTAATTGTTGAATAGATTGTTAACAAATTACTTTAACCCGATTTAAAGAATACAAATTTTGGTTTTTTTTGTCAAATCAAATTATTTACTTAAGCTATTTTTATCATGGGTCAGTTGGAAATATTGAGTGAATGAAAACGACGAATACTCAGTGTGTATTAGTTTATTACTTTCAGGCTAAGCGCTTTCGGCTGTTAAGCCATTATCAAAGCCGTCGTCATTTTAAAAAGTAGTTGTCAAAGCCATCAAGTTGATTAAAAACAATACTCAAGATAGAATCATCGTTATGATTGAGTCATTGGAATAAAAACATTAAAATACCCTATTGTAAGGGTGTAAAATTATAATTCACATGATGTAAATTCACTCAAAATTAAAAATGTTTTTATTCCAATGACTCAATCATAACGATGATTCTATCTTGAGTATTGTTTTTAATCAACTTGATGGCTTTGACAACTACTTTTTTAAATGACGACGGCTTTGATAATGGCTTAACAGCCGAAAGCGCTTAGCCTGAAAGTAATAAACTAATACACACTGAGTATTCGTCGTTTTCATTCACTCAATTTGCATCTAGTGTGTATACCATATCCACAGGCATTTCTAATTGGAAATATACCTAGGTATTGAAATCGTCCATCTACTTATACCTGTAACACGAATTTACAAATAATTTCAAAATTAGTGATTTAAATTACCAAAGAAAAATATTTTTTCATAGTTCAATTAATAGTCATGCCATAGTATGCATTATAATTACATTTTATAACTGATTTACAGCCATAAAATAAAATTCAATATCGATATCAATGTAAAATCCCTATTCCGGCGTTTAAATTTTGATGATTAATGGCAGATGGGCGGAGCTTAGGCTCTATTGTCGCCACTGTCTTGTATAAAGGCACTGTACTTCTTGTCTTCTTGAAGCAGAAATTATCGAGGACATTTTTCCGATAGCTGGCGATGCAGTATCTAACAAACTTCCAATGGAACGTGGGTAACAATATTTTGATTCAATGATAAATTAATTTTTCTATTTTGAATTTTGAGCGATAATGGTGAATTGTGAATGATGGTCTTGTTAAGATCAGTTTGGTGGACATTTTCAAAAATATTGTCGATAGAAATCGCAACTATATAGGTCATTATATAAATATTATTTGAAAACTTGACACTTTTAGTCAAAGATGTCGCTGGTACCGTAATGTATATTTGTTAGATTATAATTTAGTTCTGAATTGAATTAAAATGTGTTAGTAATTAATACAAAACGAAACGGATTAATTGAATCAAATAAAGTTACTTTATGATTACATATTGTACAGCAACTGTTCTAAAATTATAAATAAATATTATCTACGCCTTATAATGTAAATATTAACTATTGAAATGCTAATATAATCTATGTAGGCAACATACAATACTAGACACAGTCAATATTTTCACTTCAAATACGTGTACTGAGATATTAAGTGGTCTTAAGCAATTAATACATTAGGAGATTTCTTGTCAAACAAAACTGGCCACTAAAAACAAATAATAAATGAATACATATTCGATTATTTCATATCTAAAGCTAGTATCGCCATCTATGTGTAATTGAGGTAAGCACAAACCAATAATATGACCTTGAATCGTATTATTAGTACCGATACTAATAGTCAGATGATCAAAACACTTAAAGGGTAAAAAGTAAGCGATATTACATGTACGTAGTAAATATTATATATTTTGTTTGTATAGACCTATTTTCTTTTAGGGAAAGAAAAGGTAGCAATTCCAAAAGAACCCTTTTCCTAGTAGCAATAATTAAATTACCTACTTGGTTTGTTTAGAAATTCCCTATGCCCATGCTTTTCCACCTTTTTTAAGGCTCTAGAGGTGAGCTATATTTCACGAACTGTTATTTTTTAACTGATATTTTAAAATCACATATAACGATCGTTACTTCTTTTTTCACAACGCGTGAATTGATATCTGTTCTTTTTTTATCGCAGTTATACATGTTAATAGATCACTACGAAAGCCGGGTAGCATTTTCATATTTAATGTAGCGTATCGCAGTGTAGTTCTACAGAAATACATTTTGTAAACCATGTTCATGGTCATGGATAATGATGATAGTTTATCAATTTGGGAAGACTTTGACAAGGATATAAAACAAATTAGGCCTAAAAGTACAGCATTGTCTACAGCTATAATAGAAATGCAGCGATATTTAGAGACCGACTTTGCACCACGATAATCAAATCCATTGGAATTGTGGAACGAAAATAAATTTATGTTCAAATATTTGCCAACTCTAGTTCGACACATATTTTGTAAATTCCGAATGAAGAAGTCGTTTAAGCAGTAAGATAGCAAAAATTATTCTATTTGTTGGAACAATCGAAAAATTAATGGATTAACATTTATCATGTTTTTAAATTACATATTACTTTCTTATGTATAACGATATACGATATGTAGTAAACACTTTCTTATGTTTAAATCATCAACCTATTGATAAACCTTATATGTTTAAGTATTGCTGTTGTTTGTTGGGTAAGGTCAAGTTTGGCCGTTGTCAAAATAAATGAGTATGTTGTCTGATTTAATAATAAGTATTATAATTTTTTGTATTAAATTAAATAACAAACGGAAAAACAGGATATAGCTCTCAGTCAGAATCTTATTAAGCAGAAAATAAAATAAATGCCATTAATATAAGTAAACTGTAGACTAACCAATCTAAACACATACACAAAACGAGCAGTATCAAGACGGCTTAAACTCGACTTACTTTGCGCGTACTTAAAACTGTGATCACATAACGTTTGAAAATCACTGATATTAAAAAATCACAATAATAAATATCAGTGTGATTGAAAAATCACGATATCTCTCATCTCTATAAGGCTCACTGTGGATCGTCAATGGGTCAATCCATTGGCAATAATCGCAAAGATGTTGACAATAATTACATTATTTTAACGTGTACTTGTGATATATTGATACGATATGGTGCAAACTATACAACGCGTGACATCTATGGATGAACGTTGACAACTGCAAGCATAGCATTACAGTGGTTTTATACAAGACAGTGGTGACAATACGTGGTCAGTGTTTTGATTGGTCAAGCAGAAATCCGCCATTAATCATCAAATTTTATTTGTTTACATTTGTGTTTTAGTTGTATTCATATGATCTTTGGATGTATTCACGTCGAATTTTATATCAGATCTTTGTGTACAGCTAAAGTAAAGTGGTGTTTTAATTTGTTGACTTAATTTCATTAGTTCGTTTGCGAATTTTTTTCCCTGATAAGGATTTTGAACCATACCTATTATAGTTTGCAACTGTTGAAAAAAGAGTAATACCTACCTGCGTTGTGCTTTTGGGGACGGTTTTTGGTGTGTCTGCACAAATTATACAGCTGCAATTTGTGTCTCTCTGTTAACAAATCATCATCATATTTGTCGATAGCAAGGTATCTACAAAAAACTACAATTTCAAGTGAATGTATAATATAATATAACTACTGTTACTTGTTTTAGAAGCAGCCTGTTTGGAAGTATGTCGGTTTATTCAGCATTGAGCTGCAAGTATTGTTCTACAAAGGGATTTGTAATGAAGTATTTTCCCAAAGATCCTACTCCTAGAAAGAAATTGGCTATTAAAATTAGAAGGGACAATTGGAAACCAATGTATGCTTCAGCACTGTGTGAGGTAAAAATTGTATTGATTTATTTTTATTAAGGAGAAACATCTATTAAAGAGTCATTGTAATTATTATTATTAACATGTAACTTCCATATACATACTATTTATGATAAAAATTGAAATCAATCAATAGTTATTGAAATGTTTGGCATTTTCTTAGATGTTCTCTAAAATAATTATTGTCACGATAATTATGATCACTATTTTTCAACATATTCACCGCCTTAAATTCTGTCTTCCCTAAAATTGTAATTATAAGAAGTATTGTTGTACACATCTAAACGCATGCTTCATCTTAGGTTTTTTTTATTATTTTCCCTTTCTTCCCAGTAATAAAACATAATAATGTTACTGTTTTAAATGAAACTAACTGTTTCTAGATAATTCCACAATATATTGGTAATATGTTAAAACTTCTAAGAAATTTGACAATTGTTTAAAACAGTAATATGAGTAGATTCCATGAAGTAAGGGTCGAGACAGTAAATTTCATAATAGTATTTTGTATTAAAACCCAACCAATAGGAAACATAATATATTTGTTACCTATTTCTTCTTCAAAAATTGCAATTACAGATTTAAAGAATACAAAATTTGTTTTTTTTCTTAAATCAAATTATTTACTTCAACTATTTTTATCATGGGTCATTTGGAAATATACCTAGGTATTGAAATCGTCTATCTACTTATACCTGTAACACGAATTTACAAATAATTTCAAAATTAGTGATTTAAATTACCAAAGAAAAATATTTTTTCATAGTTCAATTAATAGTCATGCCATAGTATGCATTATAATTACATTTTATAACTGATTTAGGAGTCTATTCTGTAACCCTTTTCTTTTAATTTAACAGCCTCGAAAATTTATAATTTTAACTGTCTTCTAAAATATTTAGAGGAAACTCTTATTCTGCAAGTAAACATTTTAAAGATCCGTTAAAATTATTTATTTTAACAGGGTGATCTAAAATTTAGTCTAATACAGCTTGGCAACACAGCAATTGCGCGTTTAGACCTACTTTTAGTTCATTGGAATCGTTTTTACTGGATTTTTATTGAAGAATAACATAACCTAAATCACAGAATAATATTCTATTATATACTTGCGATTTTCAAAGTAACTATTTTTGACGAAAACTTCGTGTTTGATTGATTCTTATAATGTCTAGTACGTCACCCAGAACCACTAAAATACAAAAGTTGTTTATGCTTCATTTCATTAAAGAGAATAAAATTCTTTTGGGCGGAAAAGTGAACCCTCTCTTATTGCCTAAAGTTAAGGCGGGTTTATAGAACATTTACATAATCATAATCACAATCATAGGAATTAAACTAATTATTTCTTAAAGCACTGTTTATACAATTGTCACAATCATAATCATAAGCATAATTTTACTGACCTTGAAGTTCCTAACTTTTAACTTTATGATTATGATTAAGACGAGAATTGAAATGCGCAAGCGTCGTAACCTCAGATTAACAAATAAATTGTTGTAACCAACAGGCGATAAGCAATGTTGACAAAAATGCGTCTTGGTTGAAGAATGAATTTTATTGGCCATTTTTTGGAGGTATTTCTGTGCTACATCAATCATTGTTTATATTCTACTTCATCGATTTGACTGTTGGCTAATTTCATTTATATGAATTTTATGCTAATAACTGTGACTATTAAAATTGTATAAACGCCTTTTAGAATTGTGATTTATAATTCTGACTGTGATTATGATTGTGAGTATGTAAATGTTGTATACACAAAACCCTCACCAACCACATAATAATAAGACATGTTCTGTTAAAACTTAATATAACAAGCCGTTATATGATAAAACGGACCCGTTTGACACTAAATGGTATTCAGAAACCAAATTTTTGTTTAACGGTTCCGTTATACTTGACATAACCAAGCTAAAATATAATCAGTGCTCAATAACTGGTTAAATTGTCATTATTGTCAAACTGTTGAAAGTTCTTGCTAATAAAGGCTTTAAAATATTGTTCAAAATTGCTGTTGGACATAATTAAAAGGTAAACAAACATTTTTAATTAATTCTATCTTTTTTTAATAAAATAAGACCTTTATTTTTCATAAATTTTTATTCAAATTTGACATTCCATTTAAAATTACAAATATTTTCTAGGACGACATTGAAATAAATTATCAAATAAAATATGATTAATAAAGTAAAACTTTTATTTCAGCTTAATAAAAGTTATTTGATTCTACGCATCTTTTTCAATAATGGATACAGACTTCTTTATGGGAGTAAAGTGATAGCGAGGAGCAACCAAGATATCGAAGAATTCGATTCATAAGACCTGGAATTAATGTCTTTGAGAAATATGATGATGTTGATTTAAAGGCCAGATTTCGTTTTCGTCAAGACATTGTAGTAAATATTTTAGATAGAATTGGTAATCATCTGGAGCCAAAAGTTCATGGTAACCGTTCTATAGAACCAATGTCCCAACTACTTCTAACATTGCGATTTTATGCAACTGGTGCATTTCAAAATTGTATTGGAGACAATGTCAATATTTCGCAGCCCTCAGTGTCACGAATAATTAAAATAGTTACGCACTATATTGCACTGTTAGGGCAAGAAGAAATTAAAATGCCATCGATCCAGGAAGAAATTCTTGAAGTGTGTACCCAATTTTACGCCATAAGAAATTTCCCCAGAGTCATTGGTGCTGTGGATTGTACGCATATAAAAATATTGTCTCCTGGAGGAAGAGATGCAGAGAATTTTCTCCTAGGTGATGGTGGATATCCATGTAAAACGTATTTATTAACACCGGTGTTAAACCCAAGAACTCCAGCTTAACAGAGCCCAAATTGCTACAAGAAATACTGTGGAGAGGTGTTTCGGAGTTCTTAAACGAAGATTTGCCTGTATGTCAGTAGGTTTAAGGACGAACGTGCATACCACAGCAGCAGTTATAGTTGCTTGTGCTGTATTACACAATATTGCCATTGATCTTGGGGATGTTTTCGAAGACGGTCCTGATGAATATCTGCAAATTATTGAAAATAATGATCTTGCACCAATTCGCCAACGCAATGTGAACACAACAGTTAGAAATGCCATTGTTGAAGGTTATTTTACCTGAAAATAAGCTTAGATCATTTCTTTATACCTACTGTGTTTTATTTGAAACTGAATTACCAAATTCATTTTTTTATATTAGCATTTTTAACTGAAAAACTTTATGCATAAACGAAATAAAACCCTTTTTATTTAATTATCATTTTTTAATAATAACTCATGGTTTTTCTTTTTCATTTTTATATCCCACATTAGGCTTTGTCGTTGGAGTTTATACAATATTTTTTGTGTCATTGCCTCATACTGGGCATTCTTTAATTTTTGTATAAAATATTTTTTTTTCAATGCCTCCGAACTGATATTGTCCTGTTTTTTTATTTTATTCTGCCGGACAGGGAATATAGGCTTTGGGGTTGGTGTGGTCGAAGGGGTTGGTTGATCAGGTGGAATGGGGTTAGGATCAACAGAAGTGACCTCTGCCACTAAAACCGACTCCGTGTCTGAAAAGTAAAAAAGTGTATAATAATACGTTAATACATGAGTAAAAGCTTGGATGACAAATATTTCTTTCTTCATGCATATATTAATAACTATTTATTACTCTCTCTATAACACAGACTGTAGAAATATTCTATTATTTTTACTAGTAAAATATTAATAAGAAATGATAGCAACACGCTTTATATACGTGTCATGATCTTCGTAATTGAGTAGAATAGAAAAAAACTATGATTTTAATACTTATTTAATTTGATGCTTCTTATCATTTTTGAATATTTTATTGGAAAAATGTGTCTTGAATCGCAATGTTCTCCTCCGGAATTAGTCGAGATACCCAATTCCAGTATTGAAACACATATTTCAAATGTTTATTTTCTTTCATTCTTCCGAATATATTAATGAATAGTTAAGATGTCAATAATGTTTTCTTTTTGTTCCATATAACTTGAATTACCTTTACGCTTGAAGAACAAATAGTATTAGAAATCGGGTTGAAGTATTTGTTAACACTTATCTATTCAACAATTATATATTCCTACTTTTACAATTAAATAAAATATAATTACATATTACAATCCTAAACAAAAAAAAGAGGATTGTAAAAATATTTCATTACGAAACGTTAAACTATTTTGCTGTGGCGTTGGATCCACGTCAGCCGAAATCAGTTTGCATTTACTGTCGCCGGAGGGTATAGGATCCAGTCACATCTCTGTTCAGTGTACGCTTCTTGCGCCATCTACGCGCATTGCCTATATGTACGACCGCTATAGTATACTTGGAGTAGAAGACTTCAATATGTGTTTAACTCAGATCACAATGCCTCGGCAGTAAATGTCTGGCTCAACACATTAAGCGCCTTCTACTCCTAATAATATATTTATTGTTCTATAATTTTTTATAAATATTGGTGAGTATTCAAAATATTTTTGTACAAGTGCATCTGCAACCTAAATTGGTAATTAATTAGTAATGTTAGTTTAAAAATAAACTTCAAGCAAATTTTAGATAACATTAAAAATTGGTACATATATTGAATATTTATTAAATACTTTACCATTGTAATAGTCAGCAGCTAAATCATACATATTGCCATTAGGCTTAATATTGCCACCCACTATACCTAGTATCTGCTGACTGGTGCCGCTGATTATCTGAATACAGTCGCCTCCCCCTGTTTGAAAATTTCAATCTATAAAGTAAATGAAAAGAATTCGTTAATAAAATTAGAGTTGATACCTTTATGAATTTACATTAAATCAGTTATATATTTCTTAGTGAATTGTCAGCAATTTCAGGCATTTTTGGTGAAATATATTAGGGAACCAAAACACATATCACAATTGTGCATATTTACAAATTATTTCGGTTGCAAAATGTTTATATACTTTTAAATTGTTACATTTAAAAAAAACAATATTATTTTACATGAAAATTGTACCACATAGAAATTGAGCAGAATATTTTGCTGTCATTCTAAACAATATTAGTTTTTGAAATGTATTGGCCACATAATAATATAATTTTTTACCTTTCGAAGCTTAGCTTCTTCTTTTGCAATCTGTATGGCTTGTGCAGCATCCTCATCGACATCAGTCTCAATGAGGATTTGTTCATATTGTGCTCTGCAGAAAATCTCAAATATATTTATTCATTGTAAAGGAGTTCATGTAAACAGTTTATCCTATACAACTATATGCTGAATATCAAAATTGCCGACAGTGAAAAAAGTAGTGATAAATGAACAAATTATAAAATTTGCAACTGGCAACTGGCACAGTTAATTTCCTTACAAAAACAAGAATTGACATATATTTTATTCTTTGCAGGGATGGCACACCCTGTATGAAATTATCGAAATTGACTTCCCCACACATTAAGCTATCGAAAAGGTACTCTTGCCGGAATTCGATAAAATGAGCCGTTTGGCTAATATTTACAGTTTTATTAATGCACTACGTACAAATTTACCTAACTAACTTATTAATACGATGTACTACAAAAAAATAATTTGAAGATAGCAGATGATAAAAACATTAAGAACTTATTTAATGGGAATTAAAAAGGTACGCAGACAACGTAATTAGTTGCTTTTAATCAAAATTACGAACACAACATTATTAAACCATTAAGAAAACCTCATAAAACACAAGTTATAAAACAATCGACTGAAACTAATTCCTAAACAACAAAAACTAACGTTTTTCTAATAAATGTTCAATATGAGCTCCTCCCACTTCCACGCACATTCTAAGTCTACGACGGTTGTTTCTTTGCACTTCTAATAACATTGCAGTGTAACACATTTCTGTCTATTAAATATTGCCTTGTTTGCACAGGTGTTGCGTATACCTTACTTTTGAGATAACCCTAGAGGAAGAAATCCATAGGATTAACATCTCCTGATCGCGGTGGTTATTGAAAAGGGCCTCCACGACCAATCCATCTATTAGGAAACCTTGTGTGTAAATGCTATCGTACATCTAAACTGAAATGAGGAGGGGCCCCATCATGCATGAACCATAAATTCCTACGAGTTTGTAGTAGCACATCATCAAACAGGTTCCATAACTCATTCTGCAAAAACTTCAAATATCTCTGACCGGTCAAAGTATCGTCAATAAAGTATGGCCCTATCAAATGATTGCCAACTATTCCTGCCCAAACATTAACCATGAATCTATGCTGGCTCCTAGTTTGACTAATGCCATGTGGATTCACATCATCCCATAAATGCATATTATGGGAATTTATGACAACATCTCTGTTGAAACCGGATTCCTTCGTAAAGAGAACGTTACTAATAAATGTATTGTCTGCTTGTTGTAATCGCAGAAACCACTGGCTATACTCAAGTCATGAAGGATGATCAGCCACTGTCATACTGTGTACTTTTTTCATGTGAAAAGGATATAACAGCTGTTCTTTTAGAACGCGATGCACAACTGATTTCAAGACGTTATGTTCTCTTGATAATTTTCGTAAACTCGTTGATGGTTCATTATCAACTGCATTTAACAAGTCTTGTTCAACTGCCATAGTACGTACGCTTCATACTGGACCTTCTCCACTTTTTTTGGCAACAAACGTCCTAAAATTTAAAACTCTGTTTTGTATACATGGAAAATTACATTTACTTATTCATACCTGTTTCTCGTAACCTGAGATCAATACGCTCAAACATTCGTCTCTTTGGCAATGTTCTGTTTGCAAAATGTTCTGCATAAAGCCTTCTGGCCTCTAAACAGTTTCGAGAAACCAGTCCATACATTAAATTCATATCTGCGTACTCAATGAAAGTGAATTCTGCCATTGTAACTGTTAAATTAAGGACTTATGAATTATTGACAAGTACTGACTACGAACTATTCTACACAATGTTTGACAACTAATCCTATGGTTACTTGATAAACGGCAAAAACACTTTTAAAAAGTTTTTACCAACTTTCCAATTAATGAGTCGTTAATGTTTTTTATCTTCTGCTATCATTAAATTATTTTTTTGTAATACTGAAGGTAAATCTTGGACATCGTATTAATAAGTTAGTTTTACCTCGTTGTGTACTTATAAAAATGGTGAATGTACGTAGTGCATTAATAAAACTGTCAATATTAGCCGAACGGCTTATTTTATCGAAATCTAACAAGAGTACCTTTTCGTTAGCTTAATGTGTGGGGAAGTGAATTTCGACAATTTCATACAGGGTGTGCCATCCCTGCAAATTATTTGGATCCCTAACCATTGCGAGTAGTCCGTCCCTGGCTTCAAGACACTACTCTAAATCTGTTTAACTTACCAAAATAAACATACACGTACATTATAGCTTTGCCGTGAATTTTATAAAGATCAAATAACTAGTACAAAAAATAAAAATAAAAACTAAATTCAAAATTAAAACTTTGGAGGCCTATAACTCGAAAACGAGGGCCTGAATAGAAAAAGTTTATATGAAGTACTAACATTATTTTGACTCAGATTATACGCTCCTGACTTTTTCCCATTAGTCCCGGGACACCCTGTATAGTAAGGAAAATATTGGATTTTTCGCAATTCTCCAAAAAAACATTTTTGGGCCTATCATCCTCTCGAAACATGTCCGATTAGATTAAACTTCATCTAAAATCACTGGGTGACTTTGTTAATGCCCTAACACCATCAATTTTTGAATAACTATCGATACTTGATTTTACCCTCTTCATTGGATACTACAAGTTTGACGCACTCTACTTCTGAATCGCATCATTGAAGTGCACTCCTGATTTTTTATCAAAGATTAGACCTTTGACGATACTTTCTCAAAAAATTGAATGAATATTTCCATTATTTTGGCCTGTACAATTTTTTATATGAAGGCATGTTTCCTTTTAACTTAAATGCTCTCCTAATATTTGAACCATTTATCTCATCGAAAAATATACAACACCAGTCGATTTGTCGTATCAAAGAACCCCTTTTCATCTAATTCATCTAAAATCGATGGGTGTTGTTAATGCCATAACTCTACCAATTTTTGAATAACTATCGATACTAGATTTTACTCTCTTCATTGGATACTCCAAGTTTGACGCACTCTACTTCTGAATCGCATCATTGAAGTGCACTTCTGATTTTTTATCAAAGATTAGACCTTTGACGATACTTGCTCAAAAAATTGAATGAATATTTCCATTATTTTGGGCTGTACAATTTTTTATATGAAGGCATGTTTCCTTTTAACTTAAATGCTCTCCTAATATTTGAACCATTTATCTCATCAAAAATGGACAACACCAGTCGATTTGTCGTATCAAAGAACCCCTATTCTCATAATTTCAGTATTTTTTGAGAGGAAAAATATTTTTCGTCAAATATGTAGCTGGACTATAGTAAGGAAAATATTGCATTTTTCACAATTCTCCAAAAATATATTTTTGGCCTATCGTCCTCTCGAAACATGTCCGATTAGATGGAAATTCATCTAAAATCGATGGGTGACTTTGTTAATGCCCTAACTCTATCAATTTTTGAATAACTATCGATACTTGATTTTACCCTCTTCATTGGATACTCCAAGTTTGACGCACTCTACTTCTGAATCGCATCATTGTAGTGCACCCCTGATTTTTTATCAAAGATTAGACCTTTGACGATACTTTCTCAAAAAATTGAATGAATATTTCCATTATTTTGGTCTGTTCGATTTTTTATATGAAGGCATGTTTTCTTTTAACTCTATAATATAACTCTATCAATTTTTGAATAACTATCGATACTAGATTTTACTCTCTTCATTGAATACTCCAAGTTTGACGCACTCTACTTCTGAATCGCATCATTGAAGTGCACTCCTGATTTTTTATCAAAAATTAGACCTTTGACGATACTTTCTCAAAAAATTGAATGAATATTTCCATTATTTTGGCCTGTACAAGTTTTTATATGAAGGCATGTTTCCTTTCAACTTAAATGCTCTCCTAATATTTGAACCATTTAACTCATCGAAAAATGGACAACACCAGTCGATTTGTCGTATCAAAGAACCCCTATTCTCATAATTTCAGTATTTTTTGAGAGGAAAAATATTTTTCGTCAAATATGTAGCTGGAAAATATTGCATTTTTCGCAATTCTCCAAAAATATATTTTTGGCCTATCATCCTCTCGAAACATGTCCGATTAGATAAAAATTCATCTAAAATCGATGGGTGTTGTTAATGCCATAACTCTATCAATTTTTGAATAACTATCGATACTAGATTTTACTCTCTTCATTGGTTACTCCAAGTTTGACGCACTCTACTTCTGAATCGCATCATTGAAGTGCACTCCTGATTTTTTATCAAAGATTAGACCTTTGACGATACTTCCTCAAAAAATTGGATGAATATTTCCATTATTTTGGTCTGTTTGATTTTTTATATGAAGGCATGTTTCCTTTTAACTTAAATGCTCTCCTAATATTTGGACCATTCATCTCATCGAAAAATGGACAACACCAGTCGATTTGTCGTATCATAGAACCCCTATTCTCATAATTTCAGTATTTTTTGAGAGGAAAAATATTTTTCGTCAAATATGTAGCCTGGACCTTAGTAAGGAAAATATTGCATTTTTCGCATTTCTCCAAAAATATATTTTTGGCCTATCATCATCTCGAAACATGTCCGATTAGATGAAGCCTCATCTAAAATCGATGGGTGACTTTGTTAATGCCATAACTCTATCAATTTATCAATAACTATCGATACTAGATTTTACCCTCTTCATTGGATACTACAAGTTTGACGCACTCTACTTCTGAATCGCATCATTGAAGTGCACTCCTGATTTTTTATCAAAGATTAGGCCTTTGACGATACTTTCTCAAAAAATTGAATGAATATTTCCATTATTTTGGCCTGTACAATTTTCTATATGAAGGCATGTTTCCTTTTAACTTAAATGCTCTCCTAATATTTGAACCATTTATCTCATCGAAAAATGGACAGCACCAGTCGATTTGTCGTATCAAAGAACCCCTTTTCTCATAATTTCAGTATTTTTTGAGAGGAAAAATATTTTTCGTCAAATATGTAGCTGGACTATAGTAAGGAAAATATTCCATTTTTCACAATTCTCCAAAAATATATTTTTGGCCTATCATCCTCTCGAAACATGTCCGATTAGATAAATATTCATCTAAAATCGATGGGTGACTTTGTTAATGCCCTAACTCTATCAATTTTTGAATAACTATCGATACTTGATTCTACCCTCTTCATTGGATACTCCTAGTTTGACGCACTCTACTTCTGAATCGCATCATTGTAGTGCACTCCTGATTTTCTAACAAAGATTAGACCTTTGACGATACTTCCTCAAAAAATTGGATGAATATTTCCATTATTTTGGTCTGTTTGATTTTTTATATGAAGGCATGTTTCCTTTTAACTTAAATGCTCTCCTAATATTTGGACCATTTATCTCATCTAAAAATGGACAACACCAGTCGATTTGTCGTATCATAGAACCCCTATTCTCATAATTTCAGTATTTTTTGAGAGGAAAAATATTTTTCGTCAAATATGTAGCTGCATTTCTCACAATTCTCCAAAAATATATTTTTGGCCTATCATCCTCTCGAAACATGTCCGATTAGATAAAAATTCATCTAAAATCGATGGGTGTTGTTAATGCCATAACTCTATCAATTTTTGAATAACTATCGATACTTGATTCTATCCTCTCCATTGGATACTCCTAGTTTGACGCACTCTACTTCTGAATCGCATCATTGTAGTGCACTCCTGATTTTTTAACAAAGATTAGACCTTTGACGAAACTTTCTCAGAAAATTGATTGAATATTTCGATTATTTTGGCCTGTACGATTTTTTATATGAAGGCATGTTTGCTTTTAACTTAAATGCTCTCCTTATATTTGAAACAATGATCTCATCCAAAAATGGACAACACCAGTCGATTTGTCGTATCATACAACCCCTATTCTCATAATTTCAAAAATGGACAACACCAGTCGATTTGTCGTATCATACAACCCCTATTCTCATAATTTCAATATTTTTTGAGAGGAAAGATATTTTTCGTCAAATATGTAGCTGGACTATAGTAAGGAAAATATCGCATTTTTCGCAATTCTCCAAAAATATATTTTTGGTCTATCATCCTCTCGAAACATGTCCGATTAGATGAAGCCACATCTGAAATCGATGGGTGACTTTGTTAATGCCATAACTCTATCAATTTTTGAATAACTCCTTATATTTGAAAAAATTATCTCATTCAAAAATGGACAACACCAGTCGATTTGTCGTATCAAAGAACCCCTATTCTCATATTTTCAGTATTTTTTGAGAGGAAGGAAAATATTGCATTTTTCGCAATTGTCCACAAATATATTTTTGGCCTATCATCCTCACGAAACATGTCCGATTAGATGAAAATTCATCTAAAATCGATGGGTGACTTTGTTAATGCCCTAACTCTATCAATTTTTGAATAACTATCGATACTTGATTTTACCCTCTTCATTGGATACTCCAAGTTTGACGCACTCTACTTCTGAATCGCATCATTGTAGTGTACTCCTGATTTTTTATCAAAGATTAGACCTTTGACGATATTTTCTCAAAAAATTGAATGAATGTTTCCATTATTTTGGCCTGTACGATTTTTTATATGAAGGCATGTTTTCTTTTAACTTAAATGCTCTTCATATATTTGAAACAATTATCTCATCCAAAAATGGACAACAACAGTCGATTTGTCGTATCATAGAACCCCTATTCTCATAATTTCAGTATTTTTTGAGAGGAAAAATATTTTTCGTCAAATATGTAGCTGGACTATAGTAAGGAAAATATTGCATTTTTCGCAATTCTCCAAAAATATATTTTTCGCCTATCATCATCTCGAAACATGTCCGATTAGATGAAGCCTCATCTAAAATCGATGGGTGATCTGTTAATGCCATAACTCTATCAATTTATGAATAACTATCGATACTAGATTTTACCCTCTTCATTGGATACTACAAGTTTGACGCACTCTACTTCTGAATCGCATCATTGAAGTGCACTCCTGATTTTTTATCAAAGATAAGGCCTTTCACGATACTTTCTCAAAAAATTGATTGAATATTTCCATTATTTTGGCCTGTACAATTTTTAATATGAAGGCATGTTTCTTGTTAACTTAAATGCTCACCTAATATTTGAACCATTCATCTCATCGAAAAATGGACAACACCAGTCGATTTATCGTATCAAAGAACCCCTATTCTCATATTTTCAGTATTTTTTGAGAGGAAGGAAAATATTGCATTTTTCGCAATTGTCCACAAATATATTTTTGGCCTATCATCCTCTCGAAACATGTCCGATTAGATGAAAATTCATCTAAAATCGATGGGTGACTTTGTTAATGCCCTAACTCTATCAATTTTTGAATAACTATCGATACTTGATTTTACCCTCTTCATTGGATACTCCAAGTTTGACGCACTCTACTTCTGAATCGCATCATTGTAGTGTACTCCTGATTTTTTATCAAAGATTAGACCTTTGACGATATTTTCTCAGAAAATTGAATGAATGTTTCCATTATTTTGGCCTGTACGATTTTTTATATGAAGGCATGTTTTCTTTTAACTTAAATGCTCTCCATATATTTGAAACAATTATCTCATCCAAAAATGGACAACAACAGTCGATTTGTCGTATCATAGAACCCCTATTCTCATAATTTCAGTATTTTTTGAGAGGAAAAATATTTTTCGTCAAATATGTAGCTGGACTATAGTAAGGAAAATATTGCATTTTTCGCAATTCTCCAAAAATATATTTTTCGCCTATCATCATCTCGAAACATGTCCGATTAGATGAAGCCTCATCTAAAATCGATGGGTGATCTGTTAATGCCATAACTCTATCAATTTATGAATAACTATCGATACTAGATTTTACCCTCTTCATTGGATACTACAAGTTTGACGCACTCTACTTCTGAATCGCATCATTGAAGTGCACTCCTGATTTTTTATCAAAGATTAGGCCTTTCACGATACTTTCTCAAAAAATTGATTGAATATTTCCATTATTTTGGCCTGTACAATTTTTAATATGAAGGCATGTTTCTTTTTAACTTAAATGCTCACCTAATATTTGAACCATTCATCTCATCGAAAAATGGACAACACCAGTCGATTTGTCGTATCAAAGAACCCCTATTCTCATATTTTCAGTATTTTTTGAGAGGAAGGAAAATATTGCATTTTTCGCAATTGTCCACAAATATATTTTTGGCCTATCATCCTCTCGAAACATGTCCGATTAGATGAAAATTCATCTAAAATCGATGGGTGACTTTGTTAATGCCCTAACTCTATCAATTTTTGAATAACTATCGATACTTGATTCTACCCTCTTCATTGGATACTCCTAGTTTGACGCACTCTACTTCTGAATCGCATCATTGTAGTGCACTCCTGTTTTTTCAACAAAGATTAGACCTTTGACGATACTTTCTCAAAAAATTGAATGAATATTTCCATTATTTTGGTCTGTTTGATTTTTTATATTAAGGCATGTTTCCTTTTAACTTAAATGCTCTCCTTATATTTGAAACAGTTATCTCATCCAAAAATGAACAACACCAGTCGATTTGTCGTATCATAGAACCCCTATTCTCATAATTTCAGTATTTTTTGAGAGGAAAAATATTTTTCGTCAAATATGTAGCCTGGACCTTAGTAAGGAAAATATTGCATTTTTCGCAATTCTCCAAAATATATTTTTGGCCTATCATCATCTCGAAACATGTCCGATTAGATGAAGCCTCATCTAAAATCGATGGGTGACTTTGTTAATGCCATAACTCTATCAATTTATCAATAACTATCGATACTAGATTTTACCCTCTTCATTGGATACTACAAGTTTGACGCACTCTACTTCTGAATCGCATCATTGAAGTGCACTCCTGATTTTTTATCAAAGATTAGGCCTTTGACGATACTTTCTCAAAAAATTGAATGAATATTTCCATTATTTTGGCCTGTACAATTTTTTATATGAAGGCATGTTTCCTTTTAACTTAAATGCTCTCCTAATATTTGAACCATTTATCTCATCGAAAAATGGACAGCACCAGTCGATTTGTCGTATCAAAGAACCCCTTTTCTCATAATAACAGTATTTTTTGAGAGGAAAAATATTTTTCGTCAAATATGTAGCTGGACTATTATAGTAAGGAAAATATTGCATTTTTCGCAATTCTCCAAAAAAACAGTTTTGGCCTATCATCCTCTCGAAACATGTCCGATTAGATTAAAATTCATCTAAAATCGATGGGTGACTTTGTTAATGCCCTAACTCTATCAATCTTTGAATAACTATCGATACTTGATTCTACCCACTTCATTGGATACTCCTAGTTTGACGCACTCTACTTCTGAATCGCATCATTGAAGTGCACTCCTGATTTTTTATCAAAGATTAGACCTTTGACGATACTTTCACAAAAAATTGAATGAATATTTCCATTATTTTGGCCTGTACAATTTTTTATATGAAGGCATGTTTCCTTTTAACTTGAATGCTCTCCTAATATTTGAACCATTTATCTCATCGAAAAAAGGACAACACCAGTCGATTTGTCGTATCAAAGAACCCCTTTTCTCATAATTTCAGTATTTTTTGAGAGGAAAAATATTTTTCGTCAAATATTGCATTTTTCGCAATTCTCCAAAAATATATTTTTGGCCTATCATCCTCTCGAAACATGTTCGATTAGATAAAAATTCATCTAAAATCGATGGGTGTTGTTAATGCCATAACTCTATCAATTTTTGAATAACTATCGATACTTGATTCTACCCTCTTCATTGGATACTCCTAGATTGACGCACTCTACTTCTGAATCGCATGATTGTAGTGCACTCCTGATTCTTTATCAAAGATTAGACCTTTGACGATACTTTCTCAAAAAATTGAATGAATATTTCCATTATTTTGGCCTGTACAATTTTTAATATGAAGGCATGTTTCTTTTTAACTTTAATGCTCACCTAATATTTGAACCATTCATCTCATCGAAAAATGGACAACACCAGTCGATTTGTCGTATCAAAGAACCCCTATTCTCATATTTTCAGTATTTTTTGAGAGGAAGGAAAATATTGCATTTTTCGCAATTGTCCACAAATATATTTTTGGCCTATCATCCTCTCGAAACATGTCCGATTAGATGAAAATTCATCTAAAATCGATGGGTGACTTTGTTAATGCCCTAACTCTATCAATTTTTGAATAACTATCGATACTTGATTTTACCCTCTACATTGGATACTCCAAGTTTGACGCACTCGACTTCTGAATCGCATCATTGTAGTGCACTCCTGATTTTTTATCAAAGATTAGACCTTTGACGATATTTTCTCAGAAAATTGAATGAATATTTCCATTATTTTGGCCTGTACGATTTTTTATATGAAGGCATGTTTTCTTTTAACTTAAATGCTCTCCTTATATTTGAAATAGTTATCTCATCCAAAAATGGACAACACCAGTCGATTTGTCGTATCATAGAACCCCTATTCTCATAATTTCAGTATTTTTTGAGAGGAAAAATATTTTTCGTCAAATATGTAGCCTGGACCTTAGTAAGGAAAATATTGCATTTTTCGCATTTCTCCAAAAATATATTTTTGGCCTATCATCATCTCGAAACATGTCCGATTAGATGAAGCCTCATCTAAAATCGATGGGTGACTTTGTTAATGCCATAACTCTATCAATTTATCAATAACTATCGATACTAGATTTTACCCTCTTCATTGGATACTACAAGTTTGACGCACTCTACTTCTGAATCGCATCATTGAAGTGCACTCCTGATTTTTTATTAAAGATTAGGCCTTTGACGATACTTTCTCAGAAAATTGAATGAATATTTCCATTATTTTGGCCTGTACAATTTTTTATATGAAGGCATGTTTCCTTTTAACTTAAATGCTCTCCTAATATTTGAACCATTTATCTCATCGAAAAATGGACAGCACCAGTCGATTTGTCGTATCAAAGAACCCCTTTTCTCATAATTTCAGTATTTTTTGAGAGGAAAAATATTTTTCGTCAAATATGTAGCTGGACTATAGTAAGGAAAATATTGCATTTTTCGCAATTCTCCACAAATATATTTTTGGCCTTCCATCCTCTCGAAACATGTCCGATTAGATTAAAATTCATCTAAAATCGATGGGTGACTTTGTTAATGCCCTAACTCTATCAATTTTTGAATAACTATCTATACTTGATTCTACCCTCTTCATTGGATACTCCTAGTTTGACGCACTCTACTTCTGAATCGCATCATTGTAGTGCACTCCTGATTTTTCAACAAAGATTAGACCTTTGACGATACTTTCTCAAAAAATTGAATGAATATTTCCATTATTTTGGTCTGTTTGATTTTTTATATTAAGGCATGTTTCCTTTTAACTTAAATGCTCTCCTAATATTTTAATCATTTATCTCATCGAAAAATGGACAACACCAGTCGATTTGTCGTATCAAAGAACCCCTTTTCTCATAATAACAGTATTTTCTGAGAGGAAAAATATTTTTCGTCAAATATGTAGCTGGACTATTATAGTAAGGAAAATATTGCATTTTTCGTCATTCTCCAAAAAAACAGTTTTGGCCTATCATCCTCTCGAAACATGTCCGATTAGATTAAAATTCATCTAAAATCGATGGGTGACTTTGTTAATGCCATAACTCTATCAATTTTTGAATAACTATCGATACTTGATTCTACCCACTTCATTGGATACTCCTAGTTTGACGCACTCTACTTCTGAATCGCATCATTGAAGTGCACTCCTGATTCTTTATCAAAGATTAGACCTTTGACGATACTTTCACAAAAAATTGAATGAATATTTCCATTATTTTGGCCTGTACAATTTTTTATATGAAGGCATGTTTCCTTTTAACTTAAATGCTCTCCTAATATTTGAACCATTTATCTCATCGAAAAATGGACAACACCAGTCGATTTGTCGTATCAAAGAACCCCTTTTCTCATAATTTCAGTATTTTTTGAGAGGAAAAATATTTTTCGTCAAATATGTAGCTGGACTATAGTAAGGAAAATATTGCATTTTTCGCAATTCTCCAAAAATATATTTTTGGCCTATCATCCTCTCGAAACATGTTCGATTAGATAAAAATTCATCTAAAATCGATGGGTGTTGTTAATGCCATAACTCTATCAATTTTTGAATAACTATCGATACTTGATTCAACCCTCCTCATTGGATACTCCTAGTTTGACGCACTCTACTTCTGAATCGCATCATTGTAGTGCACTCCTGATTCTTTATCAAAGATTAGACCTTTGACGATACTTTCTCAAAAAATTGAATGAATATTTCCATTATTTTGGCCTGTACAATTTTTAATATGAAGGCATGTTTCTTTTTAACTTAAATGCTCACCTAATATTTGAACCATTCATCTCATCGAAAAATGGACAACACCAGTCGATTTGTCGTATCAAAGAACCCCTATTCTCATATTTTCAGTATTTTTTGAGAGGAAGGAAAATATTGCATTTTTCGCAATTGTCCACAAATATATTTTTGGCCTATCATATTCTCGAAACATGTCCGATTAGATGAAAATTCATCTAAAATCGATGGGTGACTTTGTTAATGCCCTAACTCTATCAATTTTTGAATAACTATCGATACTTGATTTTACCCTCTTCATTGGATACTCCAAGTTTGACGCACTCTACTTCTGAATCGCATCATTGTAGTGTACTCCTGATTTTTTATCAAAGATTAGACCTTTGACGATATTTTCTCAGAAAATTGAATGAATATTTCCATTATTTTGGCCTGTACGATTTTTTATATGAAGGCATGTTTTCTTTTAACTTAAATGCTCTCCTTATATTTGAAACAATTATCTCATCCAAAAATGGACAACAACAGTCGATTTGTCGTATCATAGAACCCCTATTCTCATATATTCAGTATTTTTTGAGAGGAAAAATATTTTTCGTCAAATATGTAGCTGGACTATATAAGGAAAATATTGCATTTTTCGCAATTCTCCAAAAATATATTTTTGGCCTATCATCATCTCGAAACATGTCCGATTAGATGAAGCCTCATCTAAAATCGATGGGTGACTCGGTTAATGCCATAACTCTATCAATTTATGAATAACTATCGATACTAGATTTTACCCTCTTCATTGGATACTACAAGTTTGACGCACTCTACTTCTGAATCGCATCATTGAAGTGCACTCCTGATTTTTTATCAAAGATTAGGCCTTTCACGATACTTTCTCGAAAAATTGATTGAATATTTCCATTATTTTGGCCTGTACACTTTTTAATATGAAGGCATGTTTCCTTTTAACTTAAATGCTCTCCTAATATTTGAACCATCTATCTCATCAAAAATGGACAACACCAGTCGATTTGTCGTATCAAAGAACCCCTATTCTCATAATTTCAGTATTTTTTGAGAGGAAAAATATTTTTCGTCAAATATGTAGCTGGACTATAGTAAGGAAAATATTGCATTTTTCGCAATAATCCAAAAATATATTTTTGGCCTATTATCCTCTCGAAACATGTCCGATTAGATAAAAATTCATCTAAAATCGATGGGTGTTGTTAATGCCATAACTCTATCAATTTTTGAATAACTATCGATACTTGATTTTACCCTCTACATTGGATACTCCAAGTTTGACGCACTCTACTTCTGAATCGCATCATTGTAGTGCACTCCTGATTTTTTATCAAAGATTAGACCTTTGACGCTACTTTCTCAAAAAATTGAATGAATATTTCCATTATTTTGACCTGTACAATTTTTTATATGAAGGCATGTTTCCTTTTAACTTAAATGCTCTCCTAATATTTGAACCATTTATCTCATCAAAAATGGACAACACCAGTCGATTTGTCGTATCAAAGAACCCCTATTCTCATAATTTCAGTATTTTTTGAGAGGAAAAATATTTTTCGTCAAATATGTAGCTAGACTATAGTAAGGAAAATATTGCATTTGTCGCAATTCTCCAAATATATATTTTTGGCCTATCATCCTCTCGAAACATGTCCGATTAGATAAAAATTCATCTAAAATCGATGGGTGTTGTTAATGCCATAACTCTATCAATTTTTGAATAACTATCGATACTAGATTTTACCCTCTTCATTGGATACTCCAAGTTTGACGCACTCTACTTCTGAATCGCATCATTGAAGTGCACTACTGATTTTTTATCAAAGATTAGACCTTTGACGAAACTTTCTCAGAAAATTGATTGAATATTTCGATTATTTTGGCCTGTACGATTTTTTATATGAAGGCATGTTTGCTTTTAACTTAAATGCTCTCCTTATATTTGAAACAATGATCTCATCCAAAAATGGACAACACCAGTCGATTTGTCGTATCATACAACCCCTATTCTCATAATTTCAGTATTTTTTGATAGGACAAATATTTTTCGTCAAATATGTAGCTGGACTATAGTAAGGAAAATATTGCATTTTTCGCAATTCTCCAAAAATATATTTTTGGCCTATCATCCTCTCGAAACATGTCCGATTAGATGAAAATTCATCTAAAATCGATGGGTGACTTTGTTAATGCCCTAACTCTATCAATTTTTGAATAACTATCGATACTTGATTTCACACTCTTCATTGGATACTCCAAGTTTGACGCACTCTACTTCTGAATCGCATCATTGTAGTGCACTCCTGATTTTTTATCAAAGATTAGACCTTTGACGATATTTTCTCAGAAAATTGAATGAATATTTCCATTATTTTGGCCTGTACGATTTTTTATATGAAGGCATGTTTTCTTTTAACTTAAATGCTCTCCTTATATTTGAAACAGTTATCTAATCCAAAAATGGACAACACCAGTCGATTTTTCGTATAATAGAACCCCTATTCTCATAATTTCAGTATTTTTTGAGAGGAAAAATATTTTTCGTCAAATATGTAGCCTGGACCTTAGTAAGGAAAATATTGCATTTTTCGCAATTCTCCAAAAATATATTTTTGGCCTATCATCATCTCGAAACATGTCCGATTAGATGAAGCCTCATCTAAAATCGATGGGTGACTTTGTTAATGCCATAACTCTATCAATTTATCAATAACTATCGATACTAGATTTTACCCTCTTCATTGGATACTACAAGTTTGACGCACTCTACTTCTGAATCGCATCATTGAAGTGCACTCCTGATTTTTTATCAAAGATTAGGCCTTTGACGATACTTTCTCAAAAAATTGAATGAATATTTCCATTATTTTGGCATGTACAATTTTTTATATGAAGGCATGTTTCCTTTTAACTTAAATGCTCTCCTAATATTTGAACCATTTATCTCATCGAAAAATGGACAACACCAGTCGATTTGTCGTATCAAAGAACCCCTTTTCTCATAATTTCAGTATTTTTTGAGAGGAAAAATATTTTTCGTCAAATATGTAGCTGGACTATAAGTAAGGAAAATATTGCATTTTTCGCAATTCTCCACAAATATATTTTTGGCCTATCATCCTCTCGAAACATGTCCGATTAGATGAAAATTCATCTAAAATCGATGGGTGACTTTGTTAATGCCCTAACTCTATCAATTTTTGAATAACTATCGATACTAGATTTTACTCTCTTCATTGGATACTCCAAGTTTGACGCACTCTACTTCTGAATCGCATCATTGAAGTGCACTCCTGATTTTCTATCAGAAATTAGACCTTTGACGATACTTTCTCAAAAAATTGAATGAATATTTCCATTATTTTGGCCTGTACAATTTTTTATATGAAGGCATGTTTCCTTTTAACTTAAATGCTCTCCTAATATTTGAACCATTTATCTCATCGAAAAATGGACAACACCAGTCGATTTGTCGTATCAAAGAACCCCTATTGTCATAATTTCAGTATTTTATGAGAGGAAAAATATTTTTCGTCAAATATGTAGCTGGACTATAATAAGGAAAATATTGCATTTTTCGCAATTCTCCACAAATATATTTTTGGCCTATCATCCTCTCGAAACATGTCCGATTAGATAAAAATTCATCTAAAATCGATGGGTGACTTTGTTAATGCCCTAACTCTATCAATTTTTGAATAACTATCGATACTTGATTTTACCCTCTTCATTGGATACTCCAAGTTTGACGCACTCTACTTCTGAATCGCATCATTGTAGTGCACCCCTGATTTTTTATCAAAGATTAGACCTTTGACGATACTTGCTCAAAACATTGAATGAATATTTCCATTATTTTGGCCTGTACAATTTTTTATATGAAGGCATGTTTCCTTTTAACTTAAATGCTCTCCTAATATTTGAACCATTTATCTCATCAAAAATGGACAACCCCAGTCGATTTGTCGTATCAAAGAACCCCTATTCTCATAATTTCAGTATTTTTTGAGAGGAAAAATATTTTTCGTCAAATATGTAGCTGGACTATAATAAGGAAAATATTGCATTTTTCGCAATTCTCCACAAATATATTTTTGGCCTATCATCATCTCGAAACATGTCCGATTAGATGAAGCCTCATCTAAAATCGATGGGTGACTTTGTTAATGCCCTAACTCTATCAATTTTTGAATAACTATCGATACTTGATTTTACCCTCTTCATTGGATACTCCAAGTTTGAAGCACTCTACTTCTGAATCGCATCATTGTAGTGCACCCCTGATTTTTTATCAAAGATTAGACCTTTGACGATACTTGCTCAAAAAATTGAATGAATATTTCCATTATTTTGGCCTGTACAATTTTTTATATGGAGGCATGTTTCCTTTTAACTTAAATGCTCTCCTAATATTTGAACCATTTATCTCATCAAAAATGGACAACACCAGTCGATTTGTCGTATCAAAGAACCCCTATTCTCATAATTTCAGTATTTTATGAGAGGAAAAATATTTTTCGTCAAATATGTAGCTGGACTATAGTAAGGAAAATATTGCATTTTTCGCAATTCTCCACAAATATATTTCTGGCCTATCATCCTCTCGAAACATGTCCGATTAGATAAAAATTCATCTAAAATCGATGGGTGACTTTGTTAATGCCCTAACTCTATCAATTTTTGAATAACTATCGATACTTGATTTTACCCTCTTCATTGGATACTACAAGTTTGACGCACTCTACTTCTGAATTGCATCATTGAAGTGCACTCCTGATTTTTTATCAAAGATTAGGCCTTTGACGATACTTTCTCAAAAAATTGAATGAATATTTCCATTATTTTGGCATGTACAATTTTTTATATGAAGGCATGTTTCCTTTCAACTTAAATGCTCTCCTAATATTTGAACCATTTATCTCATCGAAAAATGGACAACACCAGTCGACTTGTCGTATCGAAGAACCCCTATTCCCATGATTTCAGTATTTTTTGAGAGGAAAAATATTTTTCGTCAAATATGTAGCTGGACTATAATAAGGAAAATATTGCATTTTTCGCAATTCTCCACAAATATATTTTTGGCCTATCATCCTCTCGAAACATGTCCGATTAGATAAAAATTCATCTAAAATCGATGGGTGACTTTGTTAATGCCCTAACTCTATCAATTTTTGAATAACTATCGATACTTGATTTTACCCTCTTCATTGGATACTCCAAGTTTGACGCACTCTACTTCTGAATCGCATCATTGTAGTGCACCCCTGATTTTTTATCAAAGATTAGACCTTTGACGATACTTGCTCAAAACATTGAATGAATATTTCCATTATTTTGGCCTGTACAATTTTTTATATGAAGGCATGTTTCCTTTTAACTTAAATGCTCTCCTAATATTTGAACCATTTATCTCATCAAAAATGGACAACCCCAGTCGATTTGTCGTATCAAAGAACCCCTATTCTCATAATTTCAGTATTTTTTGAGAGGAAAAATATTTTTCGTCAAATATGTAGCTGGACTATAATAAGGAAAATATTGCATTTTTCGCAATTCTCCACAAATATATTTTTGGCCTATCATCATCTCGAAACATGTCCGATTAGATGAAGCCTCATCTAAAATCGATGGGTGACTTTGTTAATGCCCTAACTCTATCAATTTTTGAATAACTATCGATACTTGATTTTACCCTCTTCATTGGATACTCCAAGTTTGAAGCACTCTACTTCTGAATCGCATCATTGTAGTGCACCCCTGATTTTTTATCAAAGATTAGACCTTTGACGATACTTGCTCAAAAAATTGAATGAATATTTCCATTATTTTGGCCTGTACAATTTTTTATATGAAGGCATGTTTCCTTTTAACTTAAATGCTCTCCTAATATTTGAACCATTTATCTCATCGAAAAATGGACAACACCAGTCGATTTGTCGTATCAAAGAACCCTTATTGTCATAATTTCAGTATTTTTTGAGAGGAAAAATATTTTTCGTCAAATATGTAGCTGGACTATAGTAAGGAAAATATTGCATTTTTCACAATTCTCCAAAAATATATTTTTGGCCTATCATCCTCTCGGAACATGTCCGATTAGATAAAAATTCATCTAAAATCGATGGGTGTTGTTAATGCCATAACTCTATCAACTTTTGAATAACTATCGATACTTGATTCTACCCTCTTCATTGGATACTCCAAGTTTGACGCACTCTACTTCTGAATCGCATCATTGTAGTGCACCCCTGATTTTTTATCAAAGATTAGACTTTTGACGATACTTTCTCAAAAAATTGAATGAATATTTCCATTATTTTGGTCTGTTCGATTTTTTATTAGAAGGCATGTTTTCTTTTAACTTAAATGCTCTCCTTATATTTGAACCATTTATCTCATCGAAAAATGGACAACACCAGTCGATTTGTCGTATCAAAGAACCCTTATTGTCATAATTTCAGTATTTTTTGAGAGGAAAAATATTTTTCGTCAAATATGTAGCTGGACTATAGTAAGGAAAATATTGCATTTTTCACAATTCTCCAAAAATATATTTTTGGCCTATCATCCTCTCGAAACATGTCCGATTAGATAAAAATTCATCTAAAATCGATGGGTGTTGTTAATGCCATAACTCTATCAATTTTTGAATAACTATCGATACTTGATTCTACCCTCTCCATTGGATACTCCTAGTTTGACGCACTCTACTTCTGAATCGCATCATTGAAGTGCACTCCTGATTTTATTTCAAGAATTAGACCTTTGACGATACTTTCTCAAAAAATTGAATGAATATTTCCATTATTTTGGCCTGTACAATTTTTTATATGAAGGCATGTTTCCTTTTAACTTAAATGCTCTCCTAATATTTGAACCATTTATCTCATCGAAAAATGGACAACACCAGTCGATTTGTCGTATCAAAGAACCCTTATTGTCATAATTTCAGTATTTTTTGAGAGGAAAAATATTTTTCGTCAAATATGTAGCTGGACTATAGTAAGGAAAATATTGCATTTTTCGCAATTGTCCACAAATATATTTTTGGCCTATCATCCTCTCGAAACATGTACGATTAGATGAAAATTCATCTAAAATCGATGGGTGTTGTTAATGCCATAACTCTATCAATTTTTGAATACCTATCGATACTTGATTCTACCCCCTTCATTGGATACTACAAGTTTGACGCACTCTACTTCTGAATTGCATCATTGAAGTGCACTCCTGATTTTTTATCAAAGATTAGGCCTTTGACGATACTTTCTCAAAAAATTGAATGAATATTTCCATTATTTTGGCCTGTACAATTTTTTATATGAAGGCATGTTTCCTTTCAACTTAAATGCTCTCCTAATATTTGAACCATTTATCTCATCGAAAAATGGACAACACCAGTCGACTTGTCGTATCAAAGAACCCCTATTCCCATGATTTCAGTATTTTTTGAGAGGAAAAATATTTTTCGTCAAATATGTAGCTGGACTATAATAAGGAAAATATTGCATTTTTCGCAATTCTCCACAAATATATTTTTGGCCTATCATCCTCTCGAAACATGTCCGATTAGATAAAAATTCATCTAAAATCGATGGGTGACTTTGTTAATGCCCTAACTCTATCAATTTTTGAATAACTATCGATACTTGATTTTACGCACTCTACTTCTGAATCGCATCATTGTAGTGTACTCCTGATTTTTATCAAAGATTAGACCTTTGACGATATTTTCTCAGAAAATTGAATGAATATTTCCATTATTTTGGCCTGTACGATTTTTTATATGAAGGCATGTTTTCTTTTAACTTAAATGCTCTCCTTATATTTGAAACAATTATCTCATCCAAAAATGGACAACAACAGTCGATTTGTCGTATCATAGAACCCCTATTCTCATAATTTCAGTATTTTTTGAGAGGAAAAATATTTTTCGTCAAATATGTAGCTGGACTATAGTAAGGAAAATATTGCATTTTTCGCAATTCTCCACAAATATATTTTTGGCCTATCATCCTCTCGAAACATGTCCGATTAGATAAAAATTCATCTAAAATCGATGGGTGACTTTGTTAATGCCCTAACTCTATCAATTTTTGAATAACTATCGATACTTGATTTTACCCTCTTCATTGGATACTCCAAGTTTGAAGCACTCTACTTCTGAATCGCATCATTGTAGTGCACCCCTGATTTTTTATCAAAGATTAGACCTTTGACGATACTTGCTCAAAAAATTGAATGAATATTTCCATTATTTTGGCCTGTACAATTTTTTATATGGAGGCATGTTTCCTTTTAACTTAAATGCTCTCCTAATATTTGAACCATTTATCTCATCAAAAATGGACAACACCAGTCGATTTGTCGTATCAAAGAACCCCTATTCTCATAATTTCAGTATTTTATGAGAGGAAAAATATTTTTCGTCAAATATGTAGCTGGACTATAGTAAGGAAAATATTGCATTTTTCGCAATTCTCCACAAATATATTTCTGGCCTATCATCCTCTCGAAACATGTCCGATTAGATAAAAATTCATCTAAAATCGATGGGTGACTTTGTTAATGCCCTAACTCTATCAATTTTTGAATAACTATCGATACTTGATTTTACCCTCTTCATTGGATACTCCAAGTTTGACGCACTCTACTTCTGAATCGCATCATTGTAGTGCACCCCTGATTTTTTATCAAAGATTAGACCTTTGACGATACTTGCTCAAAAAATTGAATGAATATTTCCATTATTTTGGCCTGTACAATTTTTTATATGAAGGCATGTTTCCTTTTAACTTAAATGCTCTCCTAATATTTGAACCATTTATCTCATCGAAAAATGGACAACACCAGTCGATTTGTCGTATCAAAGAACCCTTATTGTCATAATTTCAGTATTTTTTGAGAGGAAAAATATTTTTCGTCAAATATGTAGCTGGACTATAGTAAGGAAAATATTGCATTTTTCACAATTCTCCAAAAATATATTTTTGGCCTATCATCCTCTCGGAACATGTCCGATTAGATAAAAATTCATCTAAAATCGATGGGTGTTGTTAATGCCATAACTCTATCAACTTTTGAATAACTATCGATACTTGATTCTACCCTCTTCATTGGATACTCCAAGTTTGACGCACTCTACTTCTGAATCGCATCATTGTAGTGCACCCCTGATTTTTTATCAAAGATTAGACTTTTGACGATACTTTCTCAAAAAATTGAATGAATATTTCCATTATTTTGGTCTGTTCGATTTTTTATTAGAAGGCATGTTTTCTTTTAACTTAAATGCTCTCCTTATATTTGAACCATTTATCTCATCGAAAAATGGACAACACCAGTCGATTTGTCGTATCAAAGAACCCTTATTGTCATAATTTCAGTATTTTTTGAGAGGAAAAATATTTTTCGTCAAATATGTAGCTGGACTATAGTAAGGAAAATATTGCATTTTTCGCAATTGTCCACAAATATATTTTTGGCCTATCATCCTCTCGAAACATGTACGATTAGATGAAAATTCATCTAAAATCGATGGGTGTTGTTAATGCCATAACTCTATCAATTTTTGAATACCTATCGATACTTGATTCTACCCCCTTCATTGGATACTCCTAGTTTGACGCACTCTACTTCTGAATCGCATCATTGTAGTGCACTCCTGATTTTTTATCAAAGATTGGACCTTTGACGATACTTTCTCAAAAAATTGAATGAATATTTCCATTATTTTGGCCTGTACAATTTTTAATATGAAGGCATGTTTCTTTTTAACTTAAATGCTCACCTAATATTTGAACCATTCATCTCATCGAAAAATGGACAACACCAGTCGATTTGTCGTATCAAAGAACCCCTATTCTCATATTTTCAGTATTTTTTGAGAGGAAGGAAAATATTGCATTTTTCGCAATTGTCGACAAATATATATCCTCTCGAAACATGTCCGATTAGATGAAAATTCATCTAAAATCGATGGGTGACTTTGTTAATGCCCTAACTCTATCAATTTTTGAATAACTATCGATACTTGATTTTACCCTCTTCATTGGATACTCCAAGTTTGACGCACTCTACTTCTGAATCGCATCATTGTAGTGTACTCCTGATTTTTATCAAAGATTAGACCTTTGACGATATTTTCTCAGAAAATTGAATGAATATTTCCATTATTTTGGCCTGTACGATTTTTTATATGAAGGCATGTTTTCTTTTAACTTAAATGCTCTCCTTATATTTGAAACAATTATCTCATCCAAAAATGGACAACAACAGTCGATTTGTCGTATCATAGAACCCCTATTCTCATAATTTCAGTATTTTTTGAGAGGAAAAATATTTTTCGTCAAATATGTAGCTGGACTATAGTAAGGAAAATATTGCATTTTTCGCAATTCTCCAAAAATATATTTTTGGCCTATCATCATCTCGAAACATGTCGGATTAGATGAAGCCTCATCTAAAATCGATGGGTGACTTTGTTAATGCCATAACTCTATCAATTTATGAATAACTATCGATACTAGATTTTACCCTCTTCATTGGATACTACAAGTTTGACGCACTCTACTTCTGAATCGCATCATTGAAGTGCACTCCTGATTTTTTATCAAAGATAAGGCCTTTGACGATACTTTCTCAAAAAATTGAATGAATATTTCCATTATTTCGGCATGTACAATTTTTTATATGAAGGCCTGTTTCCTTTTAACTTAAATGCTCTCCTTATATTTGAACCATTTATCTCATCGAAAAATGGACAACACCAGTCGATTTGTCGTATCAAAGAACCCCTTTTCTCATAATTTCAGTATTTTTTGAGAGGAAAAATATTGTTCGTCAAATATGTAGCTGGACTATAGTAAGGAAAATATTGCATTTTTCGCAAATCTCCACAAATATATTTTTGGCCTATCATCCTCTCGAAACATGTCCGATTAGATTAAAATTCATCTAAAATCGATGGGTGACTTTGTTAATGCCCTAACTCTATCAATTTTTGAATAACTATCGATACTAGATTTTACCCTCTTCATTGGATACTCCTAGTTTGACGCACTCTACTTCTGAATCGCATCATTGTAGTGCACTCCTGATTTTTTAACAAAGATTAGACCTTTGACGATACTTTCTCAAAAAATTGGATGAATATTTCCATTATTTTGGTCTGTTTGATTTTTTATATGAAGGCATGTTTCCTTTTAACTTAAATGCTCTCCTAATATTTGGACCATTTATCTCATCGAAAAATGGACAACACCAGTCGATTTGTCGTATCAAAGAACCCCTATTCTCATAATTTCAGTATTTTTTGAGAGGAAAAATATTTTTCGTCAAATATGTAGCTGGACTATAGTAAGGAAAATATTGCATTTTTCGCAATTGTCCACAAATATATTTTCGGCCTATCATCCTCTCGAAACATGTACGATTAGATGAAAATTCATCTAAAATCGATGGGTGACTTTGTTAATGCCCTAACTCTATCAATTTTTGAATAACTATCGATACTAGATTTTACTCTCTTCATTGGATACTCCAAGTTTGACGCACTCTACTTCTGAATCGCATCATTGAAGTGCACTCCTGATTTTCTATCAAAAATTAGACCTTTGACGATACTTTCTCAAAAAATTGAATGAATATTTCCATTATTTTGGCCTGTACAATTTTTTATATGAAGGCATGTTTCCTTTTAACTTAAATGCTCTCCTAATATTTGAACTATTTATCTCATCGAAAAATGGACAACACCAGTCGATTTGTCGTATCAAAGAACCCCTATTGTCATAATTTCAGTATTTTTTGAGAGGAAAAATATTTTTCGTCAAATATGTAGCTGGAAAATATTGCATTTTTCACAATTCTCCAAAAATATATTTTTGGCCTATCATCCTCTCGAAACATGTCCGATTAGATAAAAATTCATCTAAAATCGATGGGTGTTGTTAATGCCATAACTCTATCAATTTTTGAATAACTATCGATACTTGATTCTACCCTCTTCATTGGATACTCCTAGTTTGACGCACTCTACTTCTGAATCGCATCATTGAAGTGCACTCCTGATTTTCTATCAAAAATTAGATCTTTGACGATACTTTCTCAAAAAATTGAATGAATAGTTCCATTATTTTGGCCTGTACAATTTTTTATATGAAGGCATGTTTCCTTTTAACTTAAATGCTCTCCTAATATTTGAACCATTTATCTCATCGAAAAATGGACAACACCAGTCGATTTGTCGTATCAAAGAACCCCTATTGTCATAATTTCAGTATTTTTTGAGAGGAAAAATATTTTTCGTCAAATATGTAGCTGGACTATAGTAAGGAAAATATTGCATTTTTCACAATTCTCCAAAAATATATTTTTGCCCTATCATCCTCTCGAAACATGTCCGATTAGATAAAAATTTATCTAAAATCGATGGGTGTTGTTAATGCCATAACTCTATCAATTTTTGAATAACTATCGATACTTGATTCTACCCTCTTCATTGGATACTCCTAGTTTGACGCACTCTACTTCTGAATCGCATCATTGTAGTGCACTCCTGACTTTCTATCAAAAATTAGACCTTTGACGATACTTTCTCAAAAAATTGAATGAATATTTCCATTATTTTGGCCTGTACAATTTTTTATATGAAGGCATGTTTCCTTTTAACTTAAATGCTCTCCTAATATTTGAACCATTTATCTCATCGAAAAATGGACAACACCAGTCGATTTGTCGTATCAAAGAACCCCTATTGTCATAATTTCAGTATTTTTTGAGAGGAAAAATATTTTTCGTCAAATATGTAGCTGCATTTCTCACAATTCTCCAAAAATATATTTTTGGCCTATCATCCTCTCGAAACATGTCCGATTAGATAAAAATTCATCTAAAATCGATGGGTGTTGTTAATGCCATAACTCTATCAATTTTTGAATAACTATCGATACTTGATTCTATCCTCTCCATTGGATACTCCTAGTTTGACGCACTCTACTTCTGAATCGCATCATTGTAGTGCACTCCTGATTTTTTAACAAAGATTAGACCTTTGACGATACTTTCTCAAAAAATTGAATGAATATTTCCATTATTTTGGTCTGTTTGATTTTTTATATGAAGGCATGTTTCCTTTTAACTTAAATGCTCTCCTAATATTTGGACCATTTATCTCATCGAAAAATGGACAACACCAGTCGATTTGTCGTATCAAAGAACCCCTATTCTCATAATTTCATTATTTTTTGAGAGGAAAAATATTTTTCGTCAAATATGTAGCTGGACTATAGTAAGGAAAATATTGCATTTTTCGCAATTGTCCACAAATATATTTTTGGCCTATCATCCTCTCGAAACATGTCCGATTAGATAGAAATTCATCAAAAATCGATGGGTGTTGTTAATGCCATAACTCTATCAATTTTTGAATAACTATCGATACTTGATTCTACCCTCTTCATTGGATACTCCTAGTTTGACGCACTCTACTTCTGAATCGAATCATTGAAGTGCACTCCTGATTTTTTATCAAAGATTAGACCTTTGACGATACTTTCACAAAAAATTGAATGAATATTTCCATTATTTTGGCCTGTACAATTTTTTATATGAAGGCATGTTTCCTTTTAACTTAAATGCTCTCCTAATATTTGAACCATTTATCTCATCGAAAAATGGACAACACCAGTTGATTTGTCGTATCAAAGAACCCCTATTCTCATAATTTCAGTATTTTTTGAGAGGAAAAATATTTTTCGTCAAATATGTAGCTGGACTATAGTAAGGAAAATATTGCATTTTTCGCAATTCTCCAAAAATATATTTTTGGCCTATCATCCTCTCGAAACATGTTCGATTAGATAAAAATTCATCTAAAATCGATGGGTGTTGTTAATGCCATAACTCTATCAATTTTTGAATAACTATCGATACTTGATTCTACCCTCTCCATTGGATACTCCTAGTTTGACGCACTCTACATCTGAATCGCATCATTGTAGTGCACTCCTGATTTTTTATCAAAGATTAGACCTTTGACGATACTTTCTCAAAAAATTGAATGAATATTCCCATTATTTTGGCCTGTACAATTTTTAATATGAAGGCATGTTTCTTTTTAACTTAAATGCTCACCTAATATTTGAACCATTCATCTCATCGAAAAATGGACAACACCAGTCGATTTGTCGTATCAAAGAACCCCTATTCTCATAATTCCAGTATTTTTTGAGAGGAAGGAAAATATTGCATTTTTCGCAATTGTCCACAAATATATTTTTGGCCTATCATCCTCTCGAAACATGTCCGATTAGATGAAAATTCTTTTAAAATCGATGGGTGACTTTGTTAATGCCCTAACTCTATCAATTTTTGAATGACTATCGATACTTGATTTTACCCTCTTCATTGGATACTCCAAGTTTGACGCACTCTACTTCTGAATCACATCATTGTAGTGTACTCCTGATTTTTTATCAAAGATTAGACCTTTGACGATATTTTCTCAGAAAATTGAATGAATATTTCCATTATTTTGGCCTGTACGATTTTTCATATGAAGGCATGTTTTCTTTCAACTTAAATGCTCTCCTTATATTTGAAACAATTATCTCATCCAAAAATGGACAACAACAGTCGATTTGTCGTATCATAGAACCCCTATTCTCATAATTTCAGTATTTTTTGAGAGGAAAAATATTTTTCGTCAAATATGTAAGGAAAATATTGCATTTTTCGATATTCTCCAAAAATATATTTTTGGCCTATCATCATCTCGAAACATGTCCGATTAGATGAAGCCTCATCTAAAATCGATGGGTGACTTTGTTAATGCCATAACTCTATCAATTTATGAATAACTATCGATACTAGATTTTATCCTCTTCATTGGATACTAAAAGTTTGACGCACTCTACTTCTGAATCGCATCATTGAAGTGCACTCCTGATTTTTTATCAAAGATTAGGCCTTTGACGATACTTTCTTAAAAAAATTGAATGAATATTTCCATTATTTTGGCCTGTACAATTTTTTATATGAAGGCATGTTTCCTTTCAACTTAAATGCTCTCCTAATATTTGAAATATTTATCTCATCGAAAAATGGACAACACCAGTCGATTTGTTGTATCAAAGAACCCCTTTTCTCATAATTTCAGTATTTTTTGAAAGGAAAAATATTTTTCGTCAAATATGTAGCTGGACTATAGTAAGGAAAATATTGCATTTTTCGCAATTCTCCACAAATATATTTTTGGCCTATCATCCTCTCGAAACATGTCCGATTAGATTAAAATTCATCTAAAATCGATGGGTGTTGTTAATGCCATAACTCTATCAATTTTTGAATAACTATCGATACTTGATTCTATCCTCTTCATTGGATACTCCTAGTTTGACGCACTCTACTTCTGAATCGCATCATTGTAGTGCACTCCTGATTTTTTAACAAAGATTAGACCTTTGACGATACTTTCTCAAAAAATTGGATGAATATTTCCATTATTTTGGTCTGTTTGATTTTTTATATGAAGGCATGTTTCCTTTTAACTTAAATGCTCTCCTAATATTTGGACCATTTATCTCATCGAAAAATGGACAACACCAGTCGATTTGTCGTATCAAAGAACCCCTATTCTCATAATTTCATTATTTTTTGAGAGGAAAAATATTTTTCGTCAAATATGTAGCTGGACTATAGTAAGGAAAATATTGCATTTTTCGCAATTGTCCACAAATATATTTTTGGCCTATCATCCTCTCGAAACATGTCCGATTAGATAGAAATTCATCAAAAATCGATGGGTGTTGTTAATGCCATAACTCTATCAATTTTTGAATAACTATCGATACTTGATTCTACCCTCTTCATTGGATACTCCTAGTTTGACGCACTCTACTTCTGAATCGCATCATTGAAGTGCACTCCTGATTTTTTATCAAATATTAGACCTTTGACGATACTTTCACAAAAAATTGAATGAATATTTCCATTATTTTGGCCTGTACAATTTTTTATATGAAGGCATGTTTCCTTTTAACTTAAATGCTCTCCTAATATTTGAACCATTTATCTCATCGAAAAATGGACAACACCAGTTGATTTGTCGTATCAAAGAACCCCTATTCTCATAATTTCAGTATTTTTTGAGAGGAAAAATATTTTTCGTCAAATATGTAGCTGGACTATAGTAAGGAAAATATTGCATTTTTCGCAATTCTCCAAAAATATATTTTTGGCCTATCATCCTCTCGAAACATGTTCGATTAGATAAAAATTCATCTAAAATCGATGGGTGTTGTTAATGCCATAACTCTATCAATTTTTGAATAACTATCGATACTTGATTCTACCCTCTCCATTGGATACTCCTAGTTTGACGCACTCTACATCTGAATCGCATCATTGTAGTGCACTCCTGATTTTTTATCAAAGATTAGACCTTTGACGATACTTTCTCAAAAAATTGAATGAATATTCCCATTATTTTGGCCTGTACAATTTTTAATATGAAGGCATGTTTCTTTTTAACTTAAATGCTCACCTAATATTTGAACCATTCATCTCATCGAAAAATGGACAACACCAGTCGATTTGTCGTATCAAAGAACCCCTATTCTCATAATTCCAGTATTTTTTGAGAGGAAGGAAAATATTGCATTTTTCGCAATTGTCCACAAATATATTTTTGGCCTATCATCCTCTCGAAACATGTCCGATTAGATGAAAATTCATCTAAAATCGATGGGTGACTTTGTTAATGCCCTAACTCTATCAATTTTTGAATGACTATCGATACTTGATTTTACCCTCTTCATTGGATACTCCAAGTTTGACGCACTCTACTTCTGAATCACATCATTGTAGTGTACTCCTGATTTTTTATCAAAGATTAGACCTTTGACGATATTTTCTCAGAAAATTGAATGAATATTTCCATTATTTTGGCCTGTACGATTTTTTATATGAAGGCATGTTTTCTTTCAACTTAAATGCTCTCCTTATATTTGAAACAATTATCTCATCCAAAAATGGACAACAACAGTCGATTTGTCGTATCATAGAACCCCTATTCTCATAATTTCAGTATTTTTTGAGAGGAAAAATATTTTTCGTCAAATATGTAAGGAAAATATTGCATTTTTCGATATTCTCCAAAAATATATTTTTGGCCTATCATCCTCTCGAAACATGTTCGATTAGATGAAATTTCATCTAAAATCGATGGGTGACTTTGTTAATGCCCTAATTCTATCAATTTTTGAATAACTATGGATATTTGATTTTACCCTCTTCATTGGATACTCCAAGTTTTACTCACTCTACTTCTGAATCGCATCATTTTAGAGCACTCCCGATTTTTTATATCATAGATTGGACCTTTGACGATACTTTCTCAGAAAATTGAATGAATACTTCTATTATTTTGGTATGCAACATTTTTTATATGAAGGCATGTTTTCTTTTAAATTAAAGGCTCTCCTAATATTTGAAACATTTATCTTATCGAAAAATGGACAACACCAGTCGATTTGTCGTATCAAAGAACCCTTATTTTCATAATTTCAGTATTTTTTGAGAGGAAAAACATTTTTGGTCAAATATATAGCTGGACTATAGTAAGGGAAATATTCCATTTTTCGCAATACTCCCAAAATATATTTTTGGCCTATCATCTTCTCGAAACATGTTCGATTAGATAAAATTTCATTTAAAATCGATAGGTGACTTTGTTAATGCCCTAATTCTATCAATTTTTGAATAACTGTGGATATATGATTTTACCCTCTTCATTGGATAGTTCAAGTTTGATGCACTCTACTTCTGAATCGTATCATTTTAGAGCACTACCGATTTTTTATATCATAGATTGGACCTTTGACGATACTTTCTCAGAAAAATGAATGAATACTTCCATTATTTTGGTCTGTACTATTTTTTATATAAAGGCATGTTTTCTTTTAACTTAAATGCTCTCCTAATATTTGAAACATTTATCTTATCGAAAAATGGACAACACCAGTCGATTTGTCGTATCAAAGAACCCTTATTCTCATAATTTCAGTATTTTTTGAGAGGAAAAACATTTTTCGTCAAATATGTAGTTGGACTATATATAGTAAGGAAAATATTGCATTTTTCGCAATACTCCAAAAATATATTTTTGGCCTATCATCATCTCGAAACATGTCCGATTAGATGAAGCCTCATCTAAAATCGATGGGTGACTTTGTTAATGCCATAACTCTATCAATTTATGAATAACTATCGATACTAGATTTTATCCTCTTCATTGGATACTAAAAGTTTGACGCACTCTACTTCTGAATCGCATCATTGAAGTGCACTCCTGATTTTTTATCAAAGATTAGGCCTTTGACGATACTTTCTTAAAAAAATTGAATGAATATTTCCATTATTTTGGCCTGTACAATTTTTTATATGAAGGCATGTTTCCTTTCAACTTAAATGCTCTCCTAATATTTGAAATATTTATCTCATCGAAAAATGGACAACACCAGTCGATTTGTTGTATCAAAGAACCCCTTTTCTCATAATTTCAGTATTTTTTGAAAGGAAAAATATTTTTCGTCAAATATGTAGCTGGACTATAGTAAGGAAAATATTGCATTTTTCGCAATTCTCCACAAATATATTTTTGGCCTATCATCCTCTCGAAACATGTCCGATTAGATTAAAATTCATCTAAAATCGATGGGTGACTTTCTTAATGCCCTAACTCTATCAATTTTTGAATAACTATCGATACTAGATTTTACCCTCTTCATTGGATACTCCTAGTTTGACGCACTCTACTTCTGAATCGCATAATTGTAGTGCACTCCTGATTTTTTAACAAAGATTAGGCCTGTACAATTTTTTATATGAAGGCATGTTTCTTTTTAACTTAAATGCTCACCTAATATTTGAACCATTCATCTCATCGAAAAATGGACAACACCAGTCGATTTGTCGTATCAAAGAATCCCTATTCTCGTAATTTCAGTATTTTTTGAGAGGAAAAATATTTTTCGTCAAATATGTAGCTGGACTATAGTAAGGAAAATATTGCATTTTTCACAATTCTCCAAAAAAACATTTTTGGCCTATCATCCTCTCGAAACATGTCCGATTAGATGAAACTTAATCTAAAATCGCTGGGTGACTTTGTTAATGCCATAACTCTATGAATTTTTGGATAACTATCGATACTAGATTTTACCCTCTTTATTGGATACTCCAAGTTTGACGCACTCTACTTCTGAATCGCATCATTGTAGTGCACACCTGATTTTTTATCAAAGATTAGACCTTTGACGATACTTTCTCAGAAAATTGAATGAATATTTCCATTATTTTGGCCTGTACGATTTTTTATATGAATGCATGTTTTCTTTTAACGTAAATGCTCTCCTTATATTTGAAACAATTATCTCATCCAAAAATAGACAACATCAGTCTATATGTCGTATCAAAGAACCCCTATTCTCATAATTTCAGTATTTTTTGAGAGGAAAATTTTTTCCGTCAAATATGTAGCTGGACTATAGTAAGGAAAATATTGCATTTATCGCAATTCTCCAAAAATATATTTTTGGTCTATCATCATCTCGAAACATGTCCGATTAGATGAAAAGTCATCTTAAATCGATGGGTGACTTTGTTAATGCCATAACTCTATCAATTTTTGAATAACTATCGATACTTGATTTTACCCTCTTCATTGTATACTCCAAGTGTGACGCACTCTACTTCTGAATCGCATAATTGAAGTGCACTCCTGATTTTTTATCAAAGATTAGACCTTTGACGATACTTTCTCAGAAAATTGAATGAATATTTCCATTATTTTGGCCTGTACGATTTTTTATATTAATGCATGTCTTCTTTTAACTTAAATGCTCTCCTTATATTTGAAACAATTATCTCATCGAAAAATGGACAACACCAGTCGATATGTCGTATCAAAGAACGCCTATTCTCATAATTTCAGTATTTTTTGAGAGGAAAAAATTTTCCGTCAAATATGTAGCTGGACTATAGTAAGGAAAATATTGCATTTTTCACAATTCTCCAAAAATATATTTTTGGCCTATCATCCTCTCGAAACATGTCCGATTAGATAAAAATTCATCTAAAATCGATGGGTGTTGTTAATGCCATAACTCTATCAATTTTTGAATAACTATCGATACTTGATTCTACCCTCTTCATTGGATACTCCAAGTTTGACGCACTCTACTTCTGAACCGCATCATTGAAGTGCACTCCAGATTTTTTATCAAAGATTAGACCTTTGACGATACTTTCTCAGAAAATGAATGAATATTTCCATTATTTTGGCCTGAACGATTTTTTATATGAATGCATGTCTTCTTTCAACTTAAATGCTATCCTAATATTTGAACCATTTATCTCATCGATAAATGGACAACACCAGTCGATTTGTCGTATCAAAGAACCCCAATTCTCATAATTTCAGTATTTTTTGAGAGGAAAAATATTTTTCGTCAAATATGTAGCTGCATTTTTCGCCATTCTCCAAAAATATATTTAGGCCTATCATCCTCTCGAAACATGTCCGATTAGATGAAGCCACATCTAAAATCGATGGGTTACTTTGTTAATGCCATAACTCTATCATATTTTGAATAACTATGGATACTAGATTTTACCATCTTCATTGGATACTCCAAGTTTCACGCACTCTACTTCTGAATCGCATCAATGTGGTGCACACCTGATTTTTATCAAAGATTAGACCTCTGACGATACTTTCTCAGAAAATTGAATGAATATTTCCATTATTTTGGCCTGTACGATTTTTTATATGAATGCATGTCTTCTTGCAACTTAAATGCTCTCCTAATATTTGAACCATTAATCTCATCGAAAAATGGACAACACCAGTCGATTTGTCGTATCAAAGAACCCCAATTCTCATAATTTCAGTATTTTTTGAGAGGAAAATTATTTTTCGTCAAATATGTAGCTGGAAAATATTGCATTTTTCGCAATTCTCCAAAAATATATTTTTGGCCTATCATCCTCTCGAAACATGTCCGATTAGATGAAAAATCATCTAAAATCGATGGGTGACTTTGTTAATGCCATAACTCTTTCAATTTTTGAATAACAATGGATACTAGATTTTACCCTCTTCATTGGATACTCCAAGTTTGACGCACTCTACTTCTGAATCGCATCATTGAAGTGCACTCCTGATTTTTTATCAAAGATTAGACCGTTGACGATACTTTCTCAGAAAATTGAATGAATATTTCCATTATTTTGGCCTGTACGATTTTTTATATGAATGCATGTCTTCTTTTAACTTAAATTCTCTCCTTATATTTGAAACAATTATCTCATCCAAAAATGGACAGCATCAGTCGATATGTCGTATCAAAGAACCCCTATTCTCATAATTTCAGTATTTTTTGAGAGGAAAAAAATTTTTCGTCAAATATGTAGCTGGACTATAGTAAGGAAAATATTGCATTTTTCGCCATTCTCCAAAAATATATTTAGGCCTATCATCCTCTCGAAACATGTCCGATTAGATGAAGACACATCTAAAATCGATGGGTTACTTTGTTAATGCCATAACTCTATCAATTTTTGAATAACTATGGATACTAGATTTTACCCTCTTCATTGGATACTCCAAGTTTCACGCACTCTACTTCTGAATCGCATCATTGTAGTGCACACCTGATTTTTTATCAAAGATTAGACCTTTGACGATACTTTCTCAGAAAATTGAATGAATATTTCCATTATTTTGGCCTGTACGATTTTTTATATGAATGCATGTTTTCTTTTAACGTAAATGCTCTCCTTATATTTGAAACAATTATCTCATCCAAAAATAGACAACATCAGTCTATATGTCGTATCAAAGAACCCCTATTCTCATAATTTCAGTATTTTTTGAGAGGAAAATTTTTTCCGTCAAATATGTAGCTGGACTATAGTAAGGAAAATATTGCATTTATCGCAATTCTCCAAAAATATATTTTTGGTCTATCATCATCTCGAAACATGTCCGATTAGATGAAAAGTCATCTAAAATCGATGGGTGACTTTGTTAATGCCATAACTCTATCAATTTTTGAATAACTATCGATACTTGATTTTACCCTCTTCATTGGATACTCCAAGTGTGACGCACTCTACTTCTGAATCGCATAATTGAAGTGCACTCCTGATTTTTTATCAAAGATTAGACCTTTGACGATACTTTCTCAGAAAATTGAATGAATATTTCCATTATTTTGGCCTGTACGATTTTTTATATTAATGCATGTCTTCTTTTAACTTAAATGCTCTCCTTATATTTGAAACAATTATCTCATCGAAAAATGGACAACACCAGTCGATATGTCGTATCAAAGAACGCCTATTCTCATAATTTCAGTATTTTTTGAGAGGAAAAAATTTTCCGTCAAATATGTAGCTGGACTATAGTAAGGAAAATATTGCATTTTTCACAATTCTCCAAAAATATATTTTTGGCCTATCATCCTCTCGAAACATGTCCGATTAGATAAAAATTCATCTAAAATCGATGGGTGTTGTTAATGCCATAACTCTATCAATTTTTGAATAACTATCGATACTTGATTCTACCCTCTTCAGTGGATACTCCTAGTTTGACGCACTCTACTTCTGAATCGCATCATTGTAGTGCACTCCTGATTTTCTATCAAAAATTAGACCTTTGACGATACTTTCTCAAAAAATTGAATGAATATTTCCATTATTTTGGCCTGTACAATCTTTTATATGAAGGCATGTTTCCTTCTAACTTAAATGCTCTCCTAATATTTGAACCATTTATCTCATCGAAAAATGGACAAAACCAGTCGATTTGTCGTATCAAAGAACCCCTATTGTCATAATTTCAGTATTTTTTGAGAGGAAAAATATTTTTCGTCAAATATGTAGCTGAACTATAGTAAGGAAAATTCTACATTTTTCACAATTCTCCAAAAATATATTTTTGGCCTATCATCCTCTCGAAACATGTCCGATTAGATGAAAAGTCATCTAAAATCGATGGGAGACTATGTTAATGCCATAACTCTATCAATTTTTGAATAACTATGGATACTTGATTCTACCCACTTCATTGGATACTCCTAGTTTGACGCACTCTACTTCTGAATCGCATCATTGAAGTGCACTCCTGATTTTTTATCAAAGATTAGACCTTTGACGATACTTTATCAGAAAATTGAATGAATATTTCCATTATTTTGGCCTGTACGATTTTTTATATTAATGCATGTCTTCTTTTAACTTAAATGCTCTCCTTATATTTGAAACAATTATCTCATCCAAAAATGGACAACATCAGTCTGTATGTCGTATCAAGGAACCCCTATTCTCATAATTTCAGTATTTTTTGAGAGGAAAAAATTTTCCGTCAAATATGTAGCTGGACTATAGTAAGGAAAATATTGCATTTTTCGCAATTCTCCAAAAATATATTTTTGGCCTATCATCCTCTCGAAACATGTCCGATTAGATGGAGCTTCATCTAAAATCGATGGGTGACTTTGTCAATGCCATAACTCTATCAATTTTTGAATAACTATCGATACTAGATTTTACCCTCTTCATTGGATACTCCAAGTTTGACGCACTCTACTTGTGAATCGCATCATTGAAGTGCACTCCTGATTTTTTATCAAAGATTAGACCTTTGACGATACTTTCTCAGAAAATTGAATGAATATTTCCATTATTTTGGCCTGAACGATTTTTTATATGAATGCATGTCTTCTTTTAACTTAAATGCTATCCTAATATTTGAACCATTTATCTCATCGATAAATGGACAACACCAGTCGATTTGTCGTATCAAAGAACCCCTTTTCTCATAATTTCAGTATTTTTTGAGAGGAAAAAATTTTTTCGTCAAATATGTAGCTGGACTATAGTAAGGAAAATATTGCATTTTTCGCAATTCTCCAAAAATATATTTTTGGCCTATCATCCCCTCGAAACATGTCCGATTAGATGAAAAGTCATCTAAAATCGATGGGTGACTTTGTTAATGCCATAACTCTATCAATTTTTGAATAACTATGGATACTAGATTTTACCCTCTTCATTGGATACTCCAAGTTTGACGCACTCTACTTCTGAACCGCATCATTGAAGTGCACTCCAGATTTTTTATCAAAGATTAGACCTTTGACGATACTTTCTCAGAAAATGAATGAATATTTCCATTATTTTGGCCTGAACGATTTTTTATATGAATGCATGTCTTCTTTCAACTTAAATGCTATCCTAATATTTGAACCATTTATCTCATCGATAAATGGACAACACCAGTCGATTTGTCGTATCAAAGAACCCCAATTCTCATAATTTCAGTATTTTTTGAGAGGAAATATATTTTTCGTCAAATATGTAGCTGCATTTTTCGCCATTCTCCAAAAATATATTTAGGCCTATCATCCTCTCGAAACATGTCCGATTAGATGAAGCCACATCTAAAATCGATGGGTTACTTTGTTAATGCCATAACTCTATCATATTTTGAATAACTATGGATACTAGATTTTACCATCTTCATTGGATACTCCAAGTTTCACGCACTCTACTTCTGAATCGCATCAATGTGGTGCACACCTGATTTTTATCAAAGATTAGACCTCTGACGATACTTTCTCAGAAAATTGAATGAATATTTCCATTATTTTGGCCTGTACGATTTTTTATATTAATGCATGTCTTCTTTTAACTTAAATGCTCTCCTTATATTTGAAACAATTATCTCATCCAAAAATGGACAACATCAGTCTGTATGTCGTATCAAGGAACCCCTATTCTCATAATTTCAGTATTTTTTGAGAGGAAAAAATTTTCCGTCAAATATGTAGCTGGACTATAGTAAGGAAAATATTGCATTTTTCACAATTCTCCAAAAATATATTTTTGGCCTATCATCCTCTCGAAACATGTCCGATTAGATAAAAATTCATCTAAAATCGATGGGTGTTGTTAATGCCATAACTCTATCAATTTTTGAATAACTATCGATACTTGATTCTACCCTCTTCAGTGGATACTCCTAGTTTGACGCACTCTACTTCTGAATCGCATCATTGTAGTGCACTCCTGATTTTCTATCAAAAATTAGACCTTTGACGATACTTTCTCAAAAAATTGAATGAATATTTCCATTATTTTGGCCTGTACAATCTTTTATATGAAGGCATGTTTCCTTTTAACTTAAATGCTCTCCTAATATTTGAACCATTTATCTCATCGAAAAATGGACAAAACCAGTCGATTTGTCGTATCAAAGAACCCCTATTGTCATAATTTCAGTATTTTTTGAGAGGAAAAATATTTTTCGTCAAATATGTAGCTGAACTATAGTAAGGAAAATTCTACATTTTTCACAATTCTCCAAAAATATATTTTTGGCCTATCATCCTCTCGAAACATGTCCGATTAGATGAAAAGTCATCTAAAATCGATGGGAGACTATGTTAATGCCATAACTCTATCAATTTTTGAATAACTATGGATACTTGATTCTACCCACTTCATTGGATACTCCTAGTTTGACGCACTCTACTTCTGAATCGCATCATTGAAGTGCACTCCTGATTTTTTATCAAAGATTAGACCTTTGACGATACTTTATCAGAAAATTGAATGAATATTTCCATTATTTTGGCCTGTACGATTTTTTATATTAATGCATGTCTTCTTTTAACTTAAATGCTCTCCTTATATTTGAAACAATTATCTCATCCAAAAATGGACAACATCAGTCTGTATGTCGTATCAAGGAACCCCTATTCTCATAATTTCAGTATTTTTTGAGAGGAAAAAATTTTCCGTCAAATATGTAGCTGGACTATAGTAAGGAAAATATTGCATTTTTCGCAATTCTCCAAAAATATATTTTTGGCCTATCATCCTCTCGAAACATGTCCGATTAGATGGAGCTTCATCTAAAATCGATGGGTGACTTTGTCAATGCCATAACTCTATCAATTTTTGAATAACTATCGATACTAGATTTTACCCTCTTCATTGGATACTCCAAGTTTGACGCACTCTACTTGTGAATCGCATCATTGAAGTGCACTCCTGATTTTTTATCAAAGATTAGACCTTTGACGATACTTTCTCAGAAAATTGAATGAATATTTCCATTATTTTGGCCTGAACGATTTTTTATATGAATGCATGTCTTCTTTTAACTTAAATGCTATCCTAATATTTGAACCATTTATCTCATCGATAAATGGACAACACCAGTCGATTTGTCGTATCAAAGAACCCCTTTTCTCATAATTTCAGTATTTTTTGAGAGGAAAAAATTTTTTCGTCAAATATGTAGCTGGACTATAGTAAGGAAAATATTGCATTTTTCGCAATTCTCCAAAAATATATTTTTGGCCTATCATCCCCTCGAAACATGTCCGATTAGATGAAAAGTCATCTAAAATCGATGGGTGACTTTGTTAATGCCATAACTCTATCAATTTTTGAATAACTATGGATACTAGATTTTACCCTCTTCATTGGATACTCCAAGTTTGACGCACTCTACTTCTGAACCGCATCATTGAAGTGCACTCCAGATTTTTTATCAAAGATTAGACCTTTGACGATACTTTCTCAGAAAATGAATGAATATTTCCATTATTTTGGCCTGAACGATTTTTTATATGAATGCATGTCTTCTTTCAACTTAAATGCTATCCTAATATTTGAACCATTTATCTCATCGATAAATGGACAACACCAGTCGATTTGTCGTATCAAAGAACCCCAATTCTCATAATTTCAGTATTTTTTGAGAGGAAAAATATTTTTCGTCAAATATGTAGCTGCATTTTTCGCCATTCTCCAAAAATATATTTAGGCCTATCATCCTCTCGAAACATGTCCGATTAGATGAAGCCACATCTAAAATCGATGGGTTACTTTGTTAATGCCATAACTCTATCATATTTTGAATAACTATGGATACTAGATTTTACCATCTTCATTGGATACTCCAAGTTTCACGCACTCTACTTCTGAATCGCATCAATGTGGTGCACACCTGATTTTTATCAAAGATTAGACCTCTGACGATACTTTCTCAGAAAATTGAATGAATATTTCCATTATTTTGGCCTGTACGATTTTTTATATGAATGCATGTCTTCTTGCAACTTAAATGCTCTCCTAATATTTGAACCATTAATCTCATCGAAAAATGGACAACACCAGTCGATTTGTCGTATCAAAGAACCCCAATTCTCATAATTTCAGTATTTTTTGAGAGGAAAATTATTTTTCGTCAAATATGTAGCTGGAAAATATTGCATTTTTCGCAATTCTCCAAAAATATATTTTTGGCCTATCATCCTCTCGAAACATGTCCGATTAGATGAAAAATCATCTAAAATCGATGGGTGACTTTGTTAATGCCATAACTCTTTCAATTTTTGAATAACAATGGATACTAGATTTTACCCTCTGCATTGGATACTCCAAGTTTGACGCACTCTACTTCTGAATCGCATCATTGAAGTGCACTCCTGATTTTTTATCAAAGATTAGACCGTTGACGATACTTTCTCAGAAAATTGAATGAATATTTCCATTATTTTGGCCTGTACGATTTTTTATATGAATGCATGTCTTCTTTTAACTTAAATTCTCTCCTTATATTTGAAACAATTATCTCATCCAAAAATGGACAGCATCAGTCGATATGTCGTATCAAAGAACCCCTATTCTCATAATTTCAGTATTTTTTGAGAGGAAAAAAATTTTTCGTCAAATATGTAGCTGGACTATAGTAAGGAAAATATTGCATTTTTCGCCATTCTCCAAAAATATATTTAGGCCTATCATCCTCTCGAAACATGTCCGATTAGATGAAGACACATCTAAAATCGATGGGTTACTTTGTTAATGCCATAACTCTATCAATTTTTGAATAACTATGGATACTAGATTTTACCCTCTTCATTGGATACTCCAAGTTTCACGCACTCTACTTCTGAATCGCATCATTGTAGTGCACACCTGATTTTTATCAAAGATTAGACCTTTGACGATACTTTCTCAGAAAATTGAATTAATATTTCCATTATTTTGGCCTGTACGATTTTTTATACGTATGCATGTTTCCTTTCAACTTAAATGCTCTCCTTATATTTGAAACAATTATCTCATCCAAAAATGGACAACATCAGTCGATTTGTCGTATCAAAGAACCCCAATTCTCATAATTTCAGTATTTTTTGAGAGGAAAAATATTTTTCGTCAAATATGTAGCTGCATTTTTCGCCATTCTCCAAAAATATATTTAGGCCTATCAACCTCTCGAAACATGTCCGATTAGATGAAGCCACATCTAAAATCGATGGGTTACTTTGTTAATGCCATAACTCTATCATATTTTGAATAACTATGGATACTAGATTTTACCATCTTCATTGGATACTCCAAGTTTCACGCACTCTACTTCTGAATCGCATCAATGTGGTGCACACCTGATTTTTATCAAAGATTAGACCTCTGACGATACTTTCTCAGAAAATTGAATGAATATTTCCATTATTTTGGCCTGTACAATTTTTTATATGAATGCATGTCTTCTTGCAACTTAAATGCTCTCCTAATATTTCAACCATTAATCTCATCGAAAAATGGACAACACCAGTCGATTTGTCGTATCAAAGAACCCCAATTCTCATAATTTCAGTATTTTTTGAGAGGAAAATTATTTTTCGTCAAATATGTAGCTGGAAAATATTGCATTTTTCGCAATTCTCCAAAAATATATTTTTGGCCTATCATCCTCTCGAAACATGTCCGATTAGATGAAAAATCATCTAAAATCGATGGGTGACTTTGTTAATGCCATAACTCTTTCAATTTTTGAATAACAATGGATACTAGATTTTACCCTCTTCATTGGATACTCCAAGTTTGACGCACTCTACTTCTGAATCGCATCATTGAAGTGCACTCCTGATTTTTTATCAAAGATTAGACCGTTGACGATACTTTCTCAGAAAATTGAATGAATATTTCCATTATTTTGGCCTGTACGATTTTTTATATGAATGCATGTCTTCTTTCAACTTAAATTCTCTCCTTATATTTGAAACAATTATCTCATCCAAAAATGGACAGCATCAGTCGATATGTCGTATCAAAGAACCCCTATTCTCATAATTTCAGTATTTTTTGAGAGGAAAAAAATTTTTCGTCAAATATGTAGCTGGACTATAGTAAGGAAAATATTGCATTTTTCGCCATTCTCCAAAAATATATTTAGGCCTATCATCCTCTCGAAACATGTCCGATTAGATGAAGACACATCTAAAATCGATGGGTTACTTTGTTAATGCCATAACTCTATCAATTTTTGAATAACAATGGATACTAGATTTTACCCTCTTCATTGGATACTCCAAGTTTGACGCACTCTACTTCTGAATCGCATCATTGAAGTGCACTCCTGATTTTTTATCAAAGATTAGACCGTTGACGATACTTTCTCAGAAAATTGAATGAATATTTCCATTATTTTGGCCTGTACGATTTTTTATATGAATGCATGTCTTCTTTTAACTTAAATGCTCTCCTTATATTTGAAACAATTATCTCATCCAAAAATGGACAGCATCAGTCGATATGTCGTATCAAAGAACCCCTATTCTCATAATTTCAGTATTTTTTGAGAGGAAAAAAATTTTTCGTCAAATATGTAGCTGGACTATAGTAAGGAAAATATTGCATTTTTCGCCAATCTCCAAAAATATATTTAGGCCTATCATCCTCTCGAAACATGTCAGATTAGATGAAGCCACATCTAAAATCGATGGGTTAGTTTGTTAATGCCATAACTCTATCAATTTTTGAACAACTATGGATACTAGATTTTACCCTCTTCATTGGATACTCCAAGTTTGACGCACTCTACTTCTGAATCGCATCATTGTAGTGCACACCTGATTTTTATCAAAGATTAGACCTTTGACGATACTTTCTCAGAAAATTGAATGAATATTTCCATTATTTTGGCCTGTACGATTTTTTATACGAATGCGTTTTCTTTCAACTTAAATGCTCTCCTTATATTTGAAACAATTATCTCGTCCAAAAATGGACAACATCAGTCGATTTGTCGTATCAAAGAACCCCTATTCTCATAATTTCAGTATTTTTGAGAGAAAAAAAAAGTTTCGTCAAATATGTAGTAAGGAAAATATTGCATTTTTCGCAATTCTCCAAAAATATATTTTTGGCCTATCATCCTCTCGAAACATGTCCGATTAGATGAAGCTTCATCTAAAATCGATGGGTGACTTTGTTAATGCCATAACTCTATCAATTTTTGAATAACTATCGATACTAGATTTTACCCTCTCCATTGGATACTCCAAGTTTGACGCACTCTACTTCTGAATCGCATCATTGAAATGCACTCCTGATTTTTTATCAAAGATTAGACACCTTTGACGATACTTTCTCAGAAAATTGAATGAATATTTCCATTATTTTGGCCTGTACAATTTTTTATATGAAAGCATGTTTCAAATATGTTGCTGGACTATAGGAAGGAGAATATTGCATTTTTCGCAATTATCCAAAAATATATTTTTGGCCTATCATCCTCTCGAAACATGTCCGATTAGATGAAGATTCATCTAAAATCGATGGGTGACTTTGTTAATGCCCTAACTCTATCAAGTTTTGAATAACTACCGATACTTGATTTTACCCTCTTCATTGGATACTCCAAGTTTGACGCACTCTACTTCTGAATCGCGTTATTAAAGTGCACACCTGATTTTTTATCAAAGATTAGACATTTGACGATACTTTCTCAGAAAATTGAATGAATATTTCCATTAATTTGGCCTGTACGATTTTTTATATGAATGCATGTTTTCTTTTAACTTAAATGCTCTTCTTATATTTGAAACAATAATTATCTCACCAAAAATGGACAACATCAGTCGATTTGTCGTATCAAAGGCTATTCTCATGATTTCAGTATTTTTTGAGAGGAAAAATTTTTTTCGTCAAATATGTAGCTGGACTATAGTAAGGAGAATATTGCATTTTTCGCACTACAATGACGCGATTCAGAAGTAGAGTGCGTCAAACTTGGAGTATCCAATGAAGAGGGTAAAATCTAGTATCCATAGTTATTCAAAAATTGATAGAGTTATGGCATTAACAAAGTCACCCATCGATTTTAGATGACTTTTCATCTAATCGGACATGTTTTGAGAGGATGATAGGCCAAAAATATATTTTTGGAGAATTGCGTAAAATGCGATATTTTCCTCACAATATAGTCCAGCTACATATTTGACGAAAAATATTTTTCCATTAAAAAAATACTGAAATTATGAGAATAGGGGTTCTTTGATACGACAAATCGACTGGTGTTGTCCATTTTTCGATGAGATAAATGGTTCAAATATTAGGAGAGCATTTAAGTTAAATGAAACATGCCTTCATATAAAAAATTGTACAGGCCAAAATAATGGAAATATTCATTCAATTGTTTGAGAAAGTATCGTCAAAAGTCTAATCTTTGATGAAGAATCAGGAGTGCACTACAATGATGCGATTCAGAAGTAGAGTACGTCAAACTTGGAGTATTCAATGAAGAGGGTAAAATCAAGTATCGATAGTTATTCAAAAATTGATAGAGTTAAGGCATTAACAAAGTCACCCATCGATTTTAGATGAGGCTTCATCTAATCGGACATGTTTCGAGAGAATGATAGGCTAAAAATATATTTTTGGAGAATTGCGAAAAATGCAATATTTTCCTTACTATAGTCCAGCTACATATTTGACGAAAAATATTTTTCCTCTCAAAAAATACTGAAATTATGAGAAAAGGGGTTCTTTGATACGACAAATCGACTGGTGTTGTCCATTTTTGGATGAGATAATTGTTTCAAATATAAAGAGAACATTTAAGTTAAAAGATAACATGCATTCATATAATAATCGTACAGGCCAAAATAATGGAAATATTCATTCATTTTCTGAGAAAGTATCGTCAAAGGTCTAATCTTTGATAAAAAATCAGGTGTGCACTACAATGATGCGATTCAGAAGTAGAGTGCGTCAAACTTGGAGTATCCAATGAAGAGGGTAAAATCAAGTATCGATAGTTATTCAAAAATTGATGGTGTTAGGTTAACAAAGTCACCCAGTGTTTTTAGATGAAGTTTCATCTAATCGGACATGTTTCGAGAGGATGATAGGCCAAAAATTTTTTTTTGGAGAACTGCGAAAAATGCAATATTTTCCTTACTATGTATAGTCCAGCTACATAATAGGTTCAAGTAGTATAATAATAGTAATATAAGGAACTAATTAAACTTCTCAGGGCTTTATTAAACTTGGAAAGTTGCCGTAAAGATGGCGACACTTAATTCTATTTAATTATTTTTCCTATAATTTTATTCATTCTGTATTAATAATTATAAAGACAATTGAATTCAAAATTAAATATTATTACCTAACCATGATTCATCACTTAACGTGCAGTAACTTTGAATATAATTCTCATGTAATTGATCTTATGTGTGGATTCAAGGAAGCTACAAATGTCAATATTCAGATTGGGACGTTCACGGAAAGAAGTCGTAACTTGATTCAGTTAATCCTATTCGTTTTGTATTCGTTACTAACACATTTTAATTCAATTCAAAACTAAATTATATTCTAACAAATAAACATTACGTTGCCAGCGACATCTTTGACTAAAACTGTCAAGTTTTGAATAATTTTTATATAATGGTTCATATTGTTACAGGAAACTACTAATTTAAGTAAAGAGCTTGAAACATTAACGTGGAGATGGCGCCACTTTATTTAATTAATTATTTTTATTTATTTTGTATGCATGGCAAATAAATTTTAATTCGATGATAAGTATATTATAACCTTATAATTTATCAACAAGAGAAGTGCAGCAACGTCGAATAAAAGGTTCAAGTAGTATAATAATAGTAATATAAGGAACTAATTAAACTTCTCAGGTCTTTATTAAACTTGGAAGGTTGCCGTAAAGATGGCGACACTTAATTCAATTCAATTATTTTTCCTATAATTTTATTCATTCTGTATTAATAATTATAAAGACAATTGAATTCAAAATTAAATATTATAACCTAACCATGATTCATCACGTAACGTGCAGTAACTTTGAATATAATTCTCATGTAATTGATCTTATGTGTGGATTCAAGGAAGCTACAAATGTCAATATTCAGATTGGGACGTTCACGGAAAGAAGTCGTAACTTGATTCAGTTAATCCTTTTCGTTTTGTATTCGTTACTAACACATTTTAATTCAATTCAAAACTAAATTATAATCTAACAAATAGACATTACGTTGCCTGCGACATCTTTGACTAAAACTCTCAAGTTTTTGAATAATTTTTATATAATGGTTCATATTGTTACAGGAAACTACTAATTGCAGTAAAGAGCTTGAAACATTAACGTGGAGATGGCGCCACTTTATTTAATTAATTATTTTTATTTATTTTGTATGCATGGCAAATAAATTTCAATTCAATGATGAGTATATTATAACCTTATAATTTATCAACAAGAGAAGTGCAGCAACGTAGAATGAAAGGTTCAAGTAGTATAATAATAGTAATATAAGGAACTAATTAAACTATGCACATCTTTATTAATCTTGGAAGGTTGCCGTAAAGACGGCGCCACTTAATTCAATATAATTATTTTTCCTATATTTTTTTTCATTCTGTATCAATAATTATAAAGCCAATTGAATTCAAAATTAAATATTATTACCTAACCATCATTCATCACGTAACCTGCAGTAACTTTCAATATAATTGTCATGTAATAATTGATCTTATGTCTGGATTCAAGGAAGCTACCAATGTCAATATTCAGATTGGGACGTTCACGGAAAGAAGTCGTTACTTGATTCAGTTAATTCTATTCGTTTTGTATTCGTTACTAACACATTTTAATTCAATTCAAAACTAAATTATAATCTAACAAATAGACATTACGTTGCCAGCGTCATCTTTGACTAAAACTGTCAAGTTTTTGAATAATTTTTATATAATGGTTCATATTGGCGCCACTTTATTTAATTAATTATTTTTATTTATTTTGTATGCATGGCAAATAAATTTCAATTCAATGATAAGTATATCATAACCTTATAATTTATCAACAAGAAAAGTGCAGCAACGTTGAATGAAAGGTTCAAGTAGTATAATAGTATATATATAGTATAACTTCTCAGGTCTTTATTAAGCTTGGAAGGTTGCCGTAAAGATGGCGACACTTAATTCAATTTAATTATTTTTCCTATAATTTTATTCATTCTGTATTAATAATTATAAATACAATTGAATTCAAAATTAAATATTATTACCTAACCATCATTCATCACGTAACGTGCAGTAACTTTGAATATAATTCTCATGTAATTGATCTAATGTGTGGATTCAAGGAAGCTACCAATATCATTATTCAGTTTGGGACGTTTACGGAAAGGAAGTCGTAACTTTATTTGATTCAATTAATCCTATTCGTTTTGTATTCATTACTAACACATTTTAATTCAATTCAAAACTAATTTATAATCTAACAAATAGACATTACGTTACCAGCGATATCTTTGAGTAAAAGTGTCAAGTTTTCGAATAAAATTTTTATAAGGACCTACATAGATCCGATTTCTATTGACAATATATTTGAAAATATCCACCAAACTGATCTTAACAAGTACCATCATTCACAATTCACCTTTATCGCTCAAAATTCAAAGTAGAAACGATTAATTTATCATTGAATCAAAATATTGTTACCCCCATTCCATTGGAAGTTTGATATACAGTGACGACTATATACAAGGCCAAAAATATATTTTTGGAGAATTGCGAAAAATGCAATATTTTCCTTACTATAGTCCAGTTACATATTTGACGAAAAATATTTTTCCTCTCAAAAAATACTGAAATTATGAGAATAGGGGTTCTTTGATACGACAAATCGACTGGTGTTGTCCATTTTTCGATGAGATAAATGGTTCAAATATTAGGAGAGCATTTAAGTTGAAAGGAAACATGCCTTCATATAAAAAATTGTACAGGCCAAAATAATGGAAATATTCATTCAATTTTTTGAGAAAGTATCGTCAAAGGTCTAATTTATGATAAAAAATCAGGAGTGCACTACAATGATGCGACTCAGAAGTAGAGTGCGTCAAACTTGGAGTATCCAATAAATTGCTAATCCAATCTTTCACCATAAAAATCAAAAAATACTTTTTCCACTACTAGCTATGAAATTGACAATTATTGCGTCTTCTAGCCAACTGAGAAGTTGAATTTCTCTATTAGTGGTTAATAATTTTTTCTATTGTTAACCTAGGTCAATAATGGACAAATTCAAATGTTTTGAGAATTCAGGGATAATAGCTTAACAAAAACTAGTGCAACATAATTTTGTATACACAGGAGATTGTGTTTATCATATTCACTGCTTGAAATTACCTAACAAGATAAAATTATTTCAATAAAACTGTCATTAGTTTAAAATTCGCGCTCAACCAAAAATTTCTGATGACATAAGGAGTGCGTTCATAATATATGGGTGAGGTGAGGAGCAAAAACGGTGTCAGTGTCAGTCAGACAACGGAGTAAACGCCTAGGGAGAAATCAGTTTGAACGATTTGTAGATCGACACAATCAAAATTTGACATTGAAATGTGTTGTTTATTTTCCGTTAATTTAAGAAAAACGAGGATTGAGGAATGTTTTTATCTTCAACATTATCACCAGTGGAACTTGAAAATCTTCTGTTGATAGAAACGGATAGCTGACCTTGACCCACATAGACAAATAATATATTACTTTCTCTATGGTGAAGCTTATGTTTTATGAACGCTCACTTTGTACCCAAGTGTTGTGAACGCACTACCGCTGTAATTGTTCAAAGTTCAAAGTAAAACATAAACCACGTTTTGTGAAATTTTTGGATGTGATCGTATAATTGGATTCGTTAATTCGTTGCACTTAATATTGGTGATTATGAACTATAGGAATAATGGTATTCTATTGCTGTGTGATTAAATTATACCTACATGATTTTTTAAAGACATTTTTTTTATTTTTGATTTTTGTCTTAAATTTGGCTAGTAGTGGAAAAAATGTATATACACCACGGTGGTGAAGGCATTTATAAACCTCGCACCTTATTCCGCTCGGGGCAAAGCCCCTCGCGAAATAATTTTGGTGCTCGGTTGATAATAATAGTCTTCACCACCTTGGTGTATAATATACTATTACAAACTTTTCTATAATAACTCATATCCTTCATATCTTTTGAAACATCTTTTATATAATACTTCTGATAATAGAAATGACATTACTAATGACATAATACGAAACGAAGAAAACAGTGACATTATAACTACTAATAATGCATCTCCAACTTATATTTCTTTACCATATATAAAATCTGTCACACCTAAAATTTCCGGAGGATTTAAACCACATAATATAGAAATTGCGAATGAACAATGTGTTACAATAAATTCAATTTTTAGTAAGATGAAAGACAAGACTCCTACAAACAAATTAACTAATATAGTTTATGAGATTTCTTGCAGTATCTGTATTAAGAAATACATTAGTCACAGCAAACTATCACCAACCAATCGAATCTTCTCTCATAAAAGTGACAGTAGCTTATATCCTTGCAGATGTGCTTCAGCTGAACACGTGTTTTATGAAGGTCATTTTATGGATTAACGATCTGCCAAAGTTTTGGCAATAGAAGGTAATTATAGAAAATGTATATTTTTGGAAACAGCGTATATTGCAGAACAAAATTATTGCATGAATAAAAAAACAGACTTAAATAACCTTAGTGTTATTATCATTATTATTATTTTAGGAATTCACAGGGTTTTTGTTCCCTAGATTTCTTCTTTATACGGGCGGGCCAAGTATAAACGAAGTCTATTGTGCTATAAGAAACGAGCAGACTATATTGCATGTGTGCAGAATGACGCTTTTTTGTATTTGATTGTGTGTATTTTCAGGTATGTCGAGTTCTGTCAGATGATCTGTGAGTTTTTTGTGGGTGATACCAGTAGCAGACATAATCAACGGGATAATGGTGACCGCGTTTTGCTTCCAAATTCTTTCCAGTTCTATTGCGAGTGGGATGTATTTTTGTATTTTTTCCGAATATTTATTTGTTATATTGTGATCGGTAGGGATGGAAACGTCTATGAGGTATCTGTGTTTGTTTTTCTTGTCAGTAAATGTGATGTCGGGCCTGTTGCATGCTAATGTTTTGTCTGATTGTATAGTTTTGTCCCAGTATATTTTGTATTGTTGGTTTTCTAGTATTTCGGATGGCGTATACTGGTAGTGAGATGACAAGGTAAGCTTTCGTCCTACACGTATATTTTTCACGTTATAGCCCCAATTTCTTTTTAGGGTTTTTTTACTGCATAGTTTTTGCACACACTTTTTCGCACACACTTTTTTGCCGCATGGATATGGTTTAGAACAGTTTTATGGGTCTTGGTAATCGATGGTAGATATGATGAGCAGGTTGGGATTTTAAGAAGCCTCAAGTTTCGGATGTTTCCAGTATGATATATCTCTCCGTAAAGATAGCTGATAAACTATAGTTTTCCATTCATGGTAGTACAAACGTGTCGTATCTCGGATGGCGTTAGCGTTACAGAGCAACAAGAGTTCGTGATGGCGTTAGCTTCATGTGATGATGTGGGACTCATGGTTTGTCGTTGACACTTGCGAGATGATTCCGTAATGTATAATGGTTCTTGAAAGGATGGTTGAATCTTGTTCCACAAGTCAGATGTGGTTTGTCAATTAAGCTGATTGACGTTTAATAGTTTGGACACTAACCGCAAGTAGCATTCAAAGTTTTATTTGTTTTCATCCAAATTTTATGCAATTTATTAATTTTGTGATTTCATGCTGTAACATTTAACAACACATTAACTTTTATATTTTGATATTTAGTATCTTCAAATTCTTATATAGACGTCTATCAACTCATAATCTTATTATTGCATTGTTTCAACTTTGTTATGCTGAAATATTAACTTTATCATTTCATATCGCCCTGAAATTATATTTCAGCTTAATTTTACTGGATAAGAGACACTCTCTATCTATTTGGTGATATTTTATTAATTATTACAGTTTGTAAAGCTGTAACTGGTATACCACTTACCATGTTACTATGAATTTTGTGTATTGTACATGATGTTCTCAGATAGTTGATAACATTAGAAACTGTTAAACATTTCACATTTAACCAACCATTGATAACTGATTATCAGTTCGTAATTAGTGTCGGTTACCTTGTATTTATCGGAACAGGTTATTACACCGTCTGTTCAAGGTACCCTTAAATTTCATTAAACAGATTCATTGGCAATATAATGTGTTTTATTTGATTCACAAACGTAAAGGTAAAACAATATAAATAACATATTTAAAAGTCATAATAGCTAATATATTCACTATTGGTTACTTGATTAATCAGTAAGAGTTTCTTGAATGTCATACTAATCAAGTGGCGCCTAAAAAATAATACAGGATCAGCTTTCAAACATTCCAAACTAACTCACGACCTTATGCTCTCTGGCGAATAGCGAATCTTCGGCATTGTAATCTCACTTCATGTAGTAACAACAAAAATGTAAGGTTACATTGTAATTATTGTTTATATGGAAAACGCAATTATTATAAACTTTGGCAGAATGATTGCAAGTAGTTGCTTGTTCTTGAATCAGAGATTCTCGAATCGCCTTTGCCGAAGTTGAAGCAGACCTCATTGCGTCAATTATTTCCTGATGACGGCCCGAGTCTATTTGCAGAATTGGTTTTATTGAGTGGCTGCTACCATGACCGGTTATTTTAATCAATTGCTGTTCTCCAATTCCCGTTTTGACTAAAGTTGAAACAGCAGTGGCCCTTTCATAATGATTTGTTATTTTGATCTTTTTGACATCAATTCCAATCAATGATGCAGCGGATTTGAGCCAGGAAGATATTGTATTCTATCCAACTGGACTGTTCTTGTACCAGCCTTTGGAAATGGGCATATTTCTTCGTTGATTGTAATCGGTACTAGCCACTTACTGTCAGCAATTTCCTTTGAACCGCCTTGGGTGGTCTTGGAAAAAACCGGGTTATACTCCATGCGGCCTGTTGGTTCCCCTCTATTGTCAATTTCCTCTACAAAATATTCGAGTTGGGTTGCCGCTCCTTCATTTCCTCTCCAGGTCAAGTCATGACCAGCAACGTTAAAAAACTTTATCTGCAGTCCTTCCGGAATGTTTTCGTCCCAAAGCTCAATAATTTTTCTTAGCTAATCTGCTGATAATGCAGATGAACTTTACTTTCTCTTGGTTGGATCCATTTGTAGCTTCCGGCGCTTAGCATTTTTTGCAGCACTTGCGTTCAAAAATTGTATGTGATAGAATGGATTTAAATTTGCGATTATACTTTTCAAAAAAATATTCATGCAACTGCATGGCTGTGGAATTCCATCAAACCTTGATAACACTTTCCTTGTAGTCTTCGGAGTTCTTTTTTCGCATCTTAAACCCATCGTCTACAAGAATAAGCGCCAGTTCTTCCACAGGTATATCGAAATTATACGATTTTTCTGCGCAAAAGATTGTAAACTGCCTCCATACGCTTGCCTTTGATTTCCTGGTATTCGCGGGCGTCAACTGCTCAATATCCTGGCGAATATTTTCTTTACTTTCTTGACCGAAGCGAAACATTTTTTTACGTCATGCAACTTGACAGCTTCAAAAGTGAAATGATAATTTCGATGTTAGTTACTATGGAAACTCAACAATCAAGTCAACCACACATTTTATGTTTCGCTGGTGACTTGATGAAGGAAATAATTTGCATTGTTGAAATAAATTTTAATAATATTTGATTTTCCACCACAATTCGGTGTGGAATTTTCTTACCAAATACCACGCGAAGTCAAACTAATATCCGGGAATTTTTTCTCGCTCATGAATATTATTAGAAAATTTCCCTCGTCTGCGACTCGGGAAATTTTCAAAATGTTTATGAGCTCGAAAAAATTTCCGGAAATAATTTGACCTCTAGTGGTATTACTAGAGAAAATATCATTTTTGTTATAATATTGTTTTATTATATTGTTCACTTTACAAAACTATGAAACTTCCACTATGAAACTTTGTAATCTAAACGCAAGCACCTTGTATGGAAATATATTTAACGTTCAAGTCACTTACTCTGGATATTATCTAATTTCTGATGACTCCTGTAGAAACCATTAGTCATTTGAATGTCAGTAGGTACCACAAGACATCGAAATGTTTCATGAATTATTAATGAATAGTTTCATTAGATATCAATTAGTCCTTTATCCTGGAAGAGATGATTCATTAACCCTAATTATTATTCAGTGGGAATTATTGCCAAAAATGAGGCACTAAACCGGTATTGTGTTCCAATTTCCCAATCCCTATTATATTACACAAATAAAGTTTTTGTAGATAACTTTTTGGGACAGATAAGTGTGCTATGGAACCATAATCTATTCTAGATTTTATTGTTGCTTGGTATACATTTATTAAAGATTACTTGCTTGCTCCACATTTTGTATTTGATAACATGCGTATCATTCTGAGGTCTTTTGTACATTTTTGTTGTAGTTATTTTATGTGATTTTTGAAGTTTAGTGTTGAGTCGAAGGTGAGGCCTAGAAATTTGTGGTGTGTATTACTCTGAATGTATTGATCGTTGATAGTTATGTTAATATTTTTTGTACAGTTTCTTTTGCGACAAAAATGAACCTCAGTTGACTTGTTTGATGGGAATTCTAGATTATTATTATTTGCCCATCCCTGCAATAGATTTACGCAGTTTTGTAGATTATGTATGCTAATTTCTGGGTCAGAAGCTGAATGATAGTTAAGTAAATCATCTGCATAAAGTCTAAAATTAGAAAAATTAGGTAATGATCCCAATTTCCAGTATAAGATGCCAGGAATCATCGTAACATGGTCCAAAGTTATCCTAATTCAAATGGAAACTACTTAGGAAATAACGGTATTGCTACTGATTATGTAAAAGCAGAAAACAATTATATAGAGATCTTAGTAATGAACCAGAACAAGAGAATCTCTTACGAGAAGATCCCAAAAATGATTCTGATGATGAAAGACCTAATGAAGTGAATGATAATAATCATAATTTACAAATAAAAGAAAAACGGCCAGAAGAAAATAGATGTTGACCAACATAAGTGGAAAAGAAACTTAAATAAGATAACACGCATGAAAGAAGAGTTAAACATAGAAGAAGTAAAATTTGGAAAAACAATATATTAAGAAGAGGACGAGTAATGGGAGTAAGATGTGATGAAATACGTTGCCAAAAAACAAAAGTATGCGATTGCAACAAACTTTCAAAAGAAGAGAGAAAACTTATTTTAACGATTTCCAGGACAAAATTGAAATGGGAACAAAAGAAAATATTCGTAGTTAATAATGTTAGTAGAAATTATTCAAAGAGGAGAAATACTGATAAGGAAGAAACTATGAAGACAATTAGGCTAGTTTACTATTTACAAAAATTATGTACATCACATAGGGATTGCAAAAAGATGTTTTTTAGTACATCAAGCCTTGGTGAATGGAGTGTAAGAAATTGGTGCATGGAAGAAAATAGTGGTTGGTATGATTTCATCAGCAGAAGGGAAAAATAATCAGAAAAACGCAGCCAGGGGACGTGAAATTAATGAAATGAAACAGTTTCTTGAAAATTGGTTGGATATGTTGACAAAATATGTTGTGATTACCAAAATACAAACAGCGTTCTGTCAAATGCGTTACTAATGTTGCGTTGCGTAAAAATAATGTCACTATAGAGCAAACATTTTACTAAAGACCACACCGAAATGGAATGTGATGCTGTCCATAGTTTGATAGAAAGACGTCTTGATAAAATGGAAATATATTTACCAGGTGCATACTGTAATGTTTTTCTAATTTATTTAAAACGTGAACAGGTGGGATAAATTTTAAACACACGGTAGGTTCACTTACTTAATTTATTTAAACACTGAACTAATCACTAACACTTAATTTATATATACTCAGTATATTCACTTAAACTAATTTATATAATCACTTAATTTGTATTCACTTATTTACTGTTTATCTCACGATGTCGAATTATAAACTAAACTCCTCCGCTGATCGGTCCTTTATTTATATTAAAGCCTTTGTTTACTAGAGAATTCTGGATTGCGGCTTACACAAAAACAAATGCCTTTCGCGATATTTCTCGATTGCCGGCTTAATCCTTAAATTACCTTCCGAGAACATGTCTATAAAAACGGTCACAATAAATCCCAATAGACCTTCTCAGAATTCGGCGCGCTCGCCTTTTTCTTAACTCCGTTAACATAAGGTTACAGGGCCGTACTTAGTATATGCTTCGGTGTGCGAGTTCGTAACAATACATTTCTGATGCTTGACAAGCTCGCACAAAATCTTCCCTTTAGAGGCCAAGTACATACATTTTTATTTTCATTTAGAAAGTACAGCGATCCTTATTTTCAGTAGATGCTTTAATAAGACCACCTGGTATTAGTAGCTGACACAAAAGCTCTAAAGTATACACCAGAAAGTACAATTTATTACAAAATAGATTTTGAAGATAATTATGAGGCATTGAGAATATTCTTCTAAGCCGACAATTTCGTTAGAAAAATATAATGGGTTATTAGAAATAACAAAAGTGGGGAATACGGATTATTATAATTTTTTTTATTTTATTTATTTAATGTCGCCCGAACCACTGAGGTTATAAGCGACAACTGTTATAATTCCTCAATGGAAGCTACTTATGTTATACGTAAATATAAAGTGTATTCTCTACTTATTAATTATGAGGTATGAACGTTTTAAATTTAAATATCTTTCATGTTAATCTCCTTAAGAAACTTAATAATGTTGTCCACGTTGCTATTGTCTCTGAGTATGTCGGATATGTTCTGTGCAATATTGAATTTACTTCTGGTGTTCTTGAATTTTTGACATTCCACTGAAGTATGTTTTATTGTTATGTTAGTTTGGCATTGTATCACAATAAGAATGTTTTCTTTTGTGATAGATGGAGGTGTGTGTGGGGCCGATTCGAAGGCTTTTCCCTAGATGGTAGAAGACTGGTCGTTGTAGCGCATTTTCTTGAATTTCACTTAGCTTCTCGGAGCACTGCGACCAGTTGATTTGTCACGCACTGCGATCTATATTGTTAAAACACGATTTTAGGTCATCTTGTTTAGTTGAACACATACGTCCGCTGACTCGTTTCCACTGACTCAGATATGTGAGGATAGCCAGATAAATACTGTCTCTTTTTCTCTTTTTGCGGTGTTCTGGAGTTCACTGTTAATTTCTTTGTGGATAGGGTTATTAGCATACATGCGTTGGATCTCGCACAGGGCACTTATTGAGTCCGTTATAATTGTAAATTTGCTTTGGTCGGATTTATTAATGTGTTTCAGGGCATCTAAGATTGAACATGCTAACGGGTGAAATAAACATATAAAATAATATATAATTAAAAGTAATTAAAGGTAAGTTATTAATACAAATAAATATATATAAAATAAAATAATAGGTAAAAAGTAATTTTATGTATAACTAGCTGACCCGACAGACTTCGTCCTGTCAAAAAGATTTGTAATGTGGCAGTTTTTTTGCCTACGTATTTAAAAAAATTCTCCTGAACAGAACCGTCACCGTGGTGATAGGGCGTTGTGAATAAAAAATAATTAAATAAAACATATATAAGGATTTAAAAGTAAGTAATCGCTTTATTGTTAATCATGTGAATCATAATTATTATTATTATCATTGTAGTGCTTTGTGGTATACGATGTTTTTTGTTTGATTACCTGGCGCATAGATAAACAAATCTGATGGTTTTCCAACACGGGAACAGGCAACATACAATTGACCATGTGAGAAACATGGGTTTTCTAAATTAATACCACAAACACTTAATGATTGCCCCTGGGACTTGTTTATAGTCATAGCAAAAGCAAGCCGCACTGGAAACTGTAGTCGTTTAAACTCAAATGGCACATCAGTCGGAATCATTGGGATGCGCGGTATGAGAACATCTTCTCCTTTATACTTTCCTTTGAGTATAGTTGCTTCTATCACATTGTTTAGTAATTTTTTTATCGCTAACCGTGTACCGTTGCAAAGACGCGGTTGGTTGATATTTCGCAACATTATAACCACCGATCCAACCTTTAATTGGAGATTGTGAGGTGGCAATCCTGGCAAATCCAGCGAGTTTAAAAATTCCGGTGGATAGTTGACTACATCATCTTGATTAGTAGCCGAATCAACTGATTTATATATCCTCAATTCGCCTGTAATTTGTTCTTGAATTTTCAAATTTAATTCATTAATCTCTCCGTTTCAATTTTAACATACATGTCTACAACATATTTGTGATATAATCGCCGACATTTCAATATGTGATTTTCTTCATTTTCCCGAATCATTAGGCGGTATGAATAATAGTTCATTGAACTGACTTTTTTGTTGGTTTCAGAACCTGTAAATATATTTTGTTTTAATAACATTCAAATATAAAATTAAAATACATAATATAATGACTGAGATATTATCGCCATAGCTAAACTAATATTTTAGTTACCTGTAATGGGATTTATCATTTTTATTGAGAAATTGTAGCCATCTTCACCTTGCCAAAATATAATGGGATATTGCAGTGCATCATATGAGCGGTGTGTTTCCTTTATACGTTGTAATTGATCATTCCGACGATGTAAAACAATATCACGGGATTCCAAGTTTTCTCCAACTACAACGATAGCAACTTCATCAATAGTTGGTGCATTAAAACGTCTTGTATGTTGACCTGCAGGTGTTTTATCAGCTCTGATTACAATTTTGTGATTATCGGATGGCATCAGATCCAGGGCAGTTTTAAACAATATAATCAATTGATTGTGTTGATGAAATAAAGTTTGTAATTGTTCTACAATAGACCTCTTTACTAAATTGTTATGTGCACAACGCAGATCAATTTCTTGTGGTGAATTGCCCATAAAATAAATTTGCAGGAATTTGTTGTCGCTATCTGACACTGGTAACAGTGAACCTGCTCTGTGATATATTTGCCCTTGTATCTGTAAATAAAAAAAAATATTATGGTGTGGTATAAATTAATGGATTGTCAGTGATCAAACTTAAATAATATTTGATCTTAAAAAGTATATATTTAGTTTTAACTAATATCTATCAAATATAAAATATAATAAAAGTGTCACTGAAACTGAATCACCATATAATATGATGACTAAGTGATATATTAGTGATTAAGAAATTGAAGATTAGTGACACATCTTAACTTTGCTGACAGAAAATTTTGTTCGCTAAAATAATTATGAGTAACTGCTATAATACATACCTTGAAAGTTGGCATAAAATTTTCCCGAACTACATTTGTTGCCCCAAATGAAGTCATTTGAAAGCAATTGTTATATTGTTGGATATGTGTCAAAAAGTGTATAGAATCTGTTCCTATTCCTGAAACCAATGAGTACAATGGTTCTGGTGGCGGATCCAATGGTATCAATTTTACTTTACCATTTGCGCAACACAATCCATTGGCTTCGTTTTTGTATTTTAATGCCTTACAGTGTGAGCAAACCGAGTTCATAGAACCAATAACAACACATTGGTAGTTACTGTAGTCAATTGACACATCGTAACTGAAAGCAGCTCGATTCAAACTTGCGCGATTATTAGTTGAATGTCGCCCTCTCGCTTCACGCGTTTGTGATATCCGAATTCTTTCACGTTCATTTTCGTCGTCACGTTCTTGTGCAGTACGATTAGATCGGTAAATAGCTTGGTTTGTAGCATTTCTGGTTCTTCTACCTAAATTGCTTCGTCTTATAGGAGGCATATCAAATATAAATTATTTTTTCACTAATCACGAACTAAACAAACACTAACTAAGTAAACACTCTGCACAAAACACGATATACGAATTTGTTTCGTGTATCAGTTGACAATTAAACTCCTCCAACTATGTATTCTGTGCTCCAACGCACACACGCACATTGTTTTGATAGATATGATCTTTGACGTTAGGAACACACCTACATTGCTTAGACAACAGTGAGTGCTTGTAATTTAATATGAACTTTATACCATAGCAATGAAGCTCAAATTGACTACGTTTTAGTTACAAATCATTTGTATGGGAAAAAGAAAATGGCTATTTTTAGGGTTTTTCCAGCAATAATTCTAATTTTTCTCGCCGTAAAAACCATCCTTGAACTTCAACGAACATTTTAAAAAAAGATTTGGCCAAATTGGTCGAGGCGTTGTTGAGTTATGCGCTTACCAACACATTTTGCGATTCATTTTTATATTATAGATATATATATATATATATATATATATATATATATATATATATATTTATATATATATATATATATATATATATATATATATAACAACAAAGAGATTCCTGGGTAATTCACGTAAAATAAAGGGCTACTGAAATAGAATGGTAACCACGGACATGCATGTTTCTGGCTCATTTGCCTCTTCAGCACGGCATAACCAAATAAGGATGTGAAATTTGGGAGCAAAGATGTTCATCGAAACATGGGAAAACACAAAACAACGGATTTCAGCAGGGAAACCAAACGCTCATTTGTGTCTTCAATTGGAAGATCCCGAGTTTTCAGGACAACAACCAAGATCGACACGGAGGCGCCCACGAATCTCTTTGTTGTTGTTAACATATCACGCGATATTCCTATATCTTCTTTTATATATACATATATATACTATATATATATATATATATATATATATATATATATATATATATATCATCATCATCATATGCAGCTTATTCAACCATTTTGTTATGGTGTAGCCTCCCTTTACATATTTATATATTCCATTTCCATGTGGGCCCATTGTTGTCTATTGCTAGCTATGCGGCCCCAAGTTGATCCTGCAAGTTTCTTTATGCCGTAGTCCCATCTTAAGTTGGGGCGTCTTCTTGGTCTTTTCACGCCTCGGGGATACCATTGCGTTATCTTTGTGGTCCATCTATCGTCTGTCCTTCTAGCGAGATGCCCCGCCCATTGCCACTTTAGGGATCTGATTCTATTTATGACATCTATCACTTGGGTCTTTTGTCTGATCCAATCAAGCCTTCCTTTTTCTATCTCTCCTTGTTATTCCAAGCATGCATCGTTCCATAGACCTCTGCGTTACCTGGAGTTTTCTAATGATATCAGTTTTCAGGGTCCAGGTTTCACAGCCGTATGTTAATACTGGTAGTACGCACTGATCAAACGCTTTCTTTTTCAAACGGAGTGACATTCTAGACTTGAAGATGATAGAATTCTGTCCAAATGTTCTTCATGCTAATTTGATTCTTCTGTTTATTTCTGGAAGTAGAGAGCCTGATATGTGTATTAGTTGACCCAGGTATATGTATTCCTCTACTATTTCCAGGGCAGTGTCATCAATTGTTATTTCGTGTGCGTTTATCAGTTCGTTATACATTATCTTGATCTTACTCAGATTTATTTTAAGGCCTACTTCGTTGCTTGCTGCATTCAATTCATTTATTTGTTGTTGCATTTCGCCAGGGTTACTCGCTATCAGGATGATGTCATCAGCGAATCTTAGATGGTTCAAGTATTCTCCATCTATATTCAGACCTGTGTTGTTCCAGCCCAGTTTTCTGAAGATGCTTTCTAGTGTTGCTGTAAATAACTTTGGTGATATTGCGTCTCCTTGTCTAACTCCTCTGCTGGTGGGGAATTCTGGTGTGCCCTCATATATCCTAACTCTCGCTTTGGCTTCCCTATATATATTTGCTAGGGTCTCAATATATGGCTTGTCGACCCCTTGTTCTGTTAGGGCATTTATTACTGCTCTGGGATATATAGAGTCGAATGCTTTCTCAAAGTCGATGAAGGCTAGTGCTAGTGGTTGGTCGTATTCTTTGGTTCGACCGATGACCTCTTTGAGGGTATGGATGTGATCTATTGTACTGAAGCCTTTGCGGAATCCAGCCTGTTCTCGTGGTTGGGCCGAGTCTAGTGTATTTTGTATTCTGTTGTGAATGATCTTTGTGAATACCTTGTACGTCACTGGTAGTAGACTTATTGGTCTGTAGTTCTTAATGTCTTCTTTGCTGCCTTTCTTGTGGATCAACACTATAAGGGCGCTGTTCCACTCTTTAGGTATGCTCCTGGACATCAGACAGTTAGACAATATATATATATATATATATATATATATATATATATATATATATATATATATATATATATATATATATAATATATATGTTTTCTCCGCCAACCGATCATCATGAAAAGCGGCATGTACATGTATTTTTTCATGGAGAAGGTGGCGCTGGAGCATATCAAATTCAACACTGTTCAACCGATTACTCTGAAAATTGGCATATGTATGTCAAGAGTGACTGCCCGTCACTCGCGCCATGTCACATCTTGACTTTGCCCTCTTCCTATGTTTGTAATGATGCGCTGGACAGCAGACACTCCTATACCAAAAATTTCGTCCTTTTGCTCACCCCGCATTTCTATTTTTTTTTTATTCAAAATGTATATCATCTACGAGCAAAGTATGCATACATTTGCCATATAATTTATATATGATCTTCCATTCGCCGCATCAATGATAATTATCCATGCATTTATTAAAAAGATATACTGTTCTAAAAAATAAAAGTTGAAACATTTTTGAAAATATTTCTAAAGTTGTACGTTTGGTTTGTGTTGTTTCTATATGTCGATAAAAAAATCACTGTCGCACCGTGATTCAATTCTTGCGAATGTGTTAATTACTTTTTAATAATTGAAGCCTAGCTCCAAAATCTCTTAGATTTTCATTGTTAAACGGCCTCGTTTTTGTCAATTGTTGAAATATTCTCCTATCTGAGAAACATTGTCTCAATGCCTCTTTAATTTCAGGACATGTATTTAATTCCATTCCATTTCCGACCACGATTTATTGAATTTTATTATAAACTTGTGTGTGGTTAGTTCTTTAATTTTTTCTGCTATAGTGGTGTTTTGACTCATAGATCTTCAGTTGGTTGGTAAAAATTGGGTATCAATCAATATTTTGATTCAAATATATATATTTCTCATAAATAATTTTTTTAATTGTGAATATTAAACCGTAAATTGGATGTAAAATTTAATGCATTCAGAAATTTCCTCATGGCATCTACAAAATAGAACTAAAAAATAATTCTCCCAATGGATTTATCAGAGGGAATATCAAATTATCTTTCTAAAACTTTAGTTGTATACGGTAGAAAGTTTGTTGTGGCACAATAATGAATTTGGTTAGTACACAGTTGTTACAGCTTGGCTGCCAAAAACGCGAATGTTTAATTAGATACCATTGTTTATTCTGTCCACATGCGAACTGTTAACATTTCTTACTCCATCATTTATCATTCACACTAAATGAAAAAAGCTCAGTACTTCATTTAACTTCGGCAAATTACAAAATGAGAATCGGTTGTTTGGAAAACAATGTTCATAGTAAGTACGAGGTCGATGTAAAAAATGTGTTTCATGCAATTAGAATGAATCTGATTTATCAATATTACGATTATCTACAAATAAAGAATCAATATCTCTATTCTTTTTGACTTCCATCTTGTCACATATTTCATCTTTTAGAGCCGGCCTTCCTGTCTTGTTCCCTCCTTGATATTCACATTCGTTATGAACAAACTATATTTTTTTAAGTTAGTATCCAAAATTGTATTCGAGCATATTTTTCAATTAATAGGGTAATTATAATTTTTACAGTTGGCTTACATCTGACGTCAACACACCGGTGGGGTGGAGAAAATTTCGAACAGGAGATAATGAAATCCTAATTCCATCATGGGGGTGAAATGGGGTAAAATGATAATTCACTTATCCTCTTTGAAACCTTCTTGTAATTCGAAATGATTAAAACCGCATTAGAAGTTTTCGGCCGTTCTGTTTTCTTTACTTTCTGGTCGACAAAGTAGAAAGGATCACATTTATATGTGGATATAAGCAGGCAAGTGTTTTAAGCTCACTTTGTATTTAATTAAAATGAGTAGCTGTCATCGTATCTTTTGATAACATATACGTTTAGTTATATATTCATACTTAGTGAGGTTTAATTTTATTACTTTATTCTTTTCAAATTATCTTCATGACATTTGTAATAATAGGGTTCAATAATGGAGGCAGTCATATCAGGAAATGAATACATCTTACCAGAGAAATAAACATATCGTCGATTCCGCGCCAAAGCCGCGAATGTGCTTTTTTAAAATTTTGCTGGTCATTAAAAGTCCAAACTATCTTCTATTTACTTAATTTTTGTTTGTGTAAGTATATAAAATTTTATTCATTTTTCTACTTTAATTTCCAAGACAATTTTTCAAAAAAAACACATTCGCTATATTGGTGTTGGAAAAAATTAGATAATTTCATATAAGTGGGCTACTAAAAAATAGAAATAAACGATGCAAATCAAACAACAAGTTTATTATGACGTACAGAAAACACAAAAATTATATAAACAACTAAAACTATTGGAAATTCATTCAAATGAAGTGGATGGTTCAGATTCGTCGTCATCTGGTTCAGATTCGTAGAACATCACGAACATCTTTGATTGTCTTTAAAGAGTTATAAATATAATGATACGATTCTGGGATTGTCTCATCCTTGTACATAGTTTGTAAATTTGCAAATTTTAGTTCTGTAATCGGAAGAATTGATTTGTACTTGTACGCTCTCAAAAAAGTTTTCCTTTATAACACATTCTTCCTGCTGAAAATCAGTTTTTTAAAAAACCGTACATAGATTTTTTTTCTCGTAGTGCAACTAAGAAATAGATCGAAAACGAAGGCTGTAGCAATTATGAATGTTTCGCCCCGTTTATCTTTACTTAACACACCACTGGAATTTAGTTTTTGTAGACAACTCCTGAAAAAGGCATCAGTAACGTGTAGAGTTGCCATTAAAAATTTCCTGCACATAGAAATACGGTTGTTTTCTACGGTCAACGAGTGGTTGGTATACTGCTTTCTGGAATTCTTAATATTTCTTCTGGTTCTTAACTTAGGTTTTTTCAACATGATTAACAACAATCTGGCGCTGACCATCTACATTTGGAAACGATCTAAATTGATTGTGAGTTGCCTCTCTGTTTTCATCGTCCACAAAATTAGGTCATTTGTGTTTTGACAACGTGTTCTTCTCCTTTTAGTCTTTTTACATTTTTAATATTCTTTTTACATTTCAACACATTATTTTCTCTTTTTCTCTTTGTCTCATTTTGATTTGCTACTTCTGCTTGAGTAACCTCCATGTAGTTTTCTGGGCTAGGCTCCAAATAATTACTATCGTTCAGATCACTTTCCCCGTCCTCACTTGAAGATAGATATTTGTCTGAAGATTCTCCTGGAAATGGCTCTTCGAAGTCTTCATCTATTGTTACTTCCGGAACGGCTTGTTCGTTGCTACCACAAGGCTGGGTTTGAGTATCACTAGCACTATAGTTTGGTTCCGGAATATTATCACTTTTCTTATAATAGGCCTTTTTCAGGGGACCAAAGAATGATGTCTAACGGCTGAATTCGGTGAGTTGAATGCAGCGGTACTGAAAGCGTAGTTATATAATTGTTCCTACAATAATTATATTGTCTGGCATTAGTAGAACTGGCTGGGTTTGACTCGGTTTTGTGAATTTAACATAATGCTTTAGCCATAACAGAAGCATCTTATCGTTGGTGTAGTCGTTAAATGAAGGGCTCGGCGGAAGAGGGTATTAACCCACACCAAATTAGTTTGGAGTAAATTTCATTTAAATCGTGAAATCACATTTACAAAGGAAACAAAAAGTTGATTTTATCTCAGTTTAATACCAACAGACTAATAACTCAAGAAAATATGCTAGATTAAGAGAAAATGAACGAAAATATAACAAAAATGTGGCTTGTTACCATTTTACACTCAAATTTTTATTAAATTTATTTGTAGACTTATCGAAATTCAAACATCATCTGAGACATCATCATTATCATCGAAATGTTCTACATTGTCGTCTTTTATATGCCCATTGCCTAGTTGTACGTTTTCTACACAGAGTTCTCTATAAAATCCGTGGTAGACTGGAGTTATGTAAAGAAGAAGTTCTTTGAGATTTGCAAGTTTCTTTGGATTGATTGCTATGAAACTATTATACTTTAAGGGAAGCTCGCTACACGTTGGGAATTTGGATTTTTGTATACCTCTTTTTCCAATATTAATGGATTTAAACAGCCCATTCAAACAGTGTTTTACAAACATTGTATTAGGATGTTCTGCTTCAAAACGGAAACATCTAACTTGGCTAAAATTTAAACGTTCTTTGGTATCTGTCACATTTATTTGGTGATATAGTTTTGCAGATTAGCAAAACAATAATAATCTTCCTGAGTCATCGGCACAACTTCAAAAGAATTTTTCTTTTTTACATTTCTAACAGCTTCATACCACTGATCTGGACTGTAAACCTGCTTCAAATATTTCTTATACTTTTCGATAGCTGCAAAATCTATATCTGATGGTAAATGGGTATGGCCCGGTATGAGAAATCGATGTTCGATGCTTTGAAACTTTTGTTCTCGTATCATCTGCAACCAAAGGGATATTATTGTCCAGTTTTTATTTTGTCCCTCGCAATTATCAGTAAATACTAAACTAATTTAATTTGAGTTACAGCTGTGTGCACAAGAGATAAATATCCCAAATGTTTTTCCCTTAAGAGAAACAATGTATAGTTGTGCAATCTTCTTTAATAAAATTTCGCAGAGCGCTTTCGGCATTAAGCCATCATCTGTGCGGTCACTATAAAAATGTTGATTACATTTTTTAAGTTTGATAAAAAATTTTATACATACTTGTCAAAAATCCCAAGACAGGGGCCTCCAAATATGTACGTCTGTACATTTAATTAATTTGGTGAATCACATTATTGACTTAAAAACAATTTTAAAATACATAAAAATTAAAATTTGGTAAAATAATTCAGCAGATCTGAAGTAGACACTTTTTATTAGGTTCGACTATTTTGCCAAGCTGTCATCAAAGAAATATTCACAAAACCACAAAGAACCCGATTGTCATCCCATTCCATAGAGTAAGTTCCGAATCGTCGGAGCATAGACAAACATCGTTGATATTGTTAAATGAAGAGATTTCGCGACCCTCAACAGAATGGCATCTACCATCTACCAAAAATAATAGTTTTGTCGACTGTGCACTGACAAAAATTCTTCCTTGCATATTTTTTGTCAACGCCTTCAACCTTTACTGAATACATAAAAGTGACTCCTCGAGAAGACCTTTGACGTTTTGTTTTTTTGGGATAATGTCTTATCTTGGGTAAACAATTCATTGTTCCGAACACATAGGCATTCTGCTTATCGTAAGAGTCCAAATTCCAGGAAGAGTGAAACATTTCTCTTCATTGCCCAAAAGAGAAGCTCTTCTTATTTTTACAACGGCAGGGTGGACCCGAAATTCGTGCTTTCACTTTGTTGCCTTTCCAGTTTTCATATGAGTGACCCAAATTTCTTTTCTTGTTAGCCTTTACTCGTTTTCTACTTTCAAGATTATTTGACCGCCACCTGGACTGCTCTTTCTTTTCAGGAGTTTCAATAGCCCCTGTATCTTGCTCCTGAAATTTTGAGGAAAATTATGTATGGAAGGAGGTAACAAGCCACAAAAACTTTAAAATACCCTCAGACTGCGCTGCTCAATATTGGTACGTTCTTTTTAAATATGGGTATTTTAGGGTTTCTTTAAAACAATTTGTACTAGTAATGGAAAATAGTACGTGAATAGTATGATAAAAAAGAGATTTTACGATTAGTTCAGCCACTATTTACCAGAAATAGTGAAAAATTCTTGACTTAATAGGTAATAAGCCACATTGCTTTTAAACTAACCAAAACTAGACTGTCTTCACTATTGTTACTATCAGTACTTGATTTCAAGTAATCTTTGTCTTTCAAACTATCATCTGAGTCGAAATCCGATTCGCTAGAACTAGAACTATCATCGGTTTCGAACACCTTACGTTTAGCGCGTGCTACACTTGGCGCGATGTTGATTCCTGTGTGGCTTGTTACCTTCTTGGGTCAGAGATACGCGTGAAACGGAAGTAGGTAAGAAAGTATTTATTGCACTGTGTTGCTACTTCTACAAAGTCGCTGAATAAAATTTTGTGGCTTGTTTCTCTTTTTATGTAACTATTTACACATTTAAAATGAAATCTTAGAAAATGTGGCTTGTTACCCTCTTCCGCCGAGCCCTTCAAATGTGACCTGATATTCAGCATTAGCGGGTCCGCCTTTAGCGAGTAATTGGGAAAATCGTTTTCTTGGCAACAAAAACAAGGGTTGCACATACGATCCAACAGAACTCATGGCGCAAATTACGGTAATATTTTTGACACATTCCCAACTAGTTGCCGAACCTATTCTTTTTGTCCTTTTTCCTGGTTCTTCAAACGTTGTTATGACGATCTCATCCATATTATACATATTCGACTTTTGAAATATATATTTGAACCTAAAAGCTTCAAGATATTCAAAGAACCGTGTGACTTCTGATTTGTTGAAACCTATGATACGATTGATACTCGTGGCTTCGTTCGGGCTTACGGACACTAATGGTAGGAGTTCGTTTCAAGAAACCTTCTAGCCAGTCTCTTCCAGCTAGCTGCTTCTGCTTCTGGGTGTTAAAACGATGCTGTATATTAAGATTTTCTGCGCTTCTATAGGCACGTGACAAAATTACCGCTTCGATAAACCTAAAAACAATTTGGAAAACTTAATTAGAGGGGTAGCCTTTTCTTGATCGATTGTAAAACAAGAATGTCTGCTTAATTGAGCCGGGCATGTCCTGGGCTATTAGATAAACATATAAAATTTAAAAAATGGCTCCACTGGGGTGATGGAAGCCATTAACCAGAAAATTAGATGTAATACTTACCGCCCCAATAGTTTGCACGTATCGCTAGAACAAGATTTCACAATTTCACTCCACTCAGGTAAACGGTTTAAAACGAACTCATTTAAATAGCCGTGATATCAATGAGCCATCACAGCTCAAGGTAGAGTGCGTTCAGAAGTATTAAGGCTTTCCAGCTCCCCTACTAAATGAAATGAATATAGATAATTTGTTCTATAAGTAATTTTCATCTAGTTTTTATTGATTTTTTGTTGCTTTGCATATTATTTCCTCAACTTTTTCGTTTTCCATTAAACATACTTCTCTCCACATTTCTTAATGAATATTTGTGATTTGGTGCTGTTCCTTGCGAATTTTGTTATTCATTTTCCAGTTCAGTTAAAAATAAACAGTAATTGTTTATTACTTTTCCGCCCAACCTCTCTAATAAGCGAGAAAAGTATTGGTTTACCCCAAAAAAAGTTGGAATTTTGAAACTTTTTTTCCAGTTATTTCTACGTTTTCTATCAACAACAACACGAAAAAACGGTTTTTAGAAAAAATCCTGTGTGTATGTCGTCGTCGTCGTTGTCGTCGTCCACTTTTCGTTACATGTCTTGTTAGCACGATACAGCCTCCCGAGTACAACAAGTCTCCAATTTTATGATTGAATATTGTTAAGGACATGTGACACATGAACCCTATTGATTTTCAGCTCACCAAAGCTGTACTATAGCACAACAGGTGCTATAGTACTTTAAGTACGATATTATGGTCATTTTTGGAGAAATTTCAGTTTGTTAGCACGGTACAGCCTCCGGGGTATATACAAGTGACCAATTTTATGATTGGATATTATTCAGAGCGTCTCAAAGATGAACCCTATTGATATTCAGCTCACTAAAGCTAGTCCAACAGGTGCTATAGTACTTTAAGTACGATATTTTTGTCATTTTTGGAGAAATTTCAGTTTGTTAGTACGACACAGCCTCCGGAGTATATACAAGTGACTAATTTTATGATTGTATATTATTTAGAGCGTCTCAAATATGAATGATATTTAGCTCACTAAAGCTAGTACAATGGGTGCTATGGTACTTGAAGTAGCAAATTTTTGTCGTTTTTGGAAAAATTTCAGTTTGTTAGCACGATACAGCGCCCAGAGTGTATAAAACTAACCAATTTTATGATTGGATATTATTCAAGGTGTCTCACAGATGTATCTTATTGATTTACAGCTGACTAGAGCGAGTACAGCGGGTCCTATAAATCCAGATATACTATAACTCGGTTTGTTAGTCCCCCGAAGTGTATACAAGTGCCAATTTTATGATAAACTCTTGTTTAGGGCCACAAATGCGGAAAAGTTAGTTTTAATCTTTAAAACAGTTTATTTTAAACTGAACTGAAATAAAAAAGCTCAGCTACTGCGCTTCTGGTTGATTGTTAATGAAATATTTTGGATCAAAATACTTTTATGAAAGCGATAATAATTCAAAACAAGCATTAAAAAATATACAGTTATCCCAAATTTCATAAGGAAATAATAAATCGCATTTTGGCTTTGTTAAAAAGTTTTATCGAGTTAAATTTAGCCCAAACCATCAAAATATAGTCAACGCTCTAGAATATGACGAAGTTTGGATAAGTATTTATTTGGGGTTTCGGTGCCGGATTTCGAAGTAGAACTTGGAAGAAAAAAAGTAAGAGTTTTCAGCCGCAAACTTTTTCAAATGATAGTATGTAATGATTAAGTACATTGTTTTACTTTTAGCAAACTCTGTTAAATATAAGTGGACTAACTAAAATATTATAAAATTTTAAAAATAACGAAGATTCGAACGTAAGACATTGGTATGATTGGAATAATTGATGAAGATGTTACTTTTCGCCCAACCTATCTAATATGCGAGAAAAGTATGGGTTTACCCCAAAAAAGTAATTTTTAGGTTTATCATCGAACAACACGAAAAAACGATTTTTAGAAAAAAAATCCTGTGTGTATGTCATTGTCGTCGTCGTTGTCGTCGGCCACTTTTCGTTACATGTCTTGTTAGCACGATACAGCCTCCGGAGTGCAACAAATCACCAATTTTATGATTGAATATTCACAGATGGACCCTATTGATTTTCAGCTCACAATAGCCAGTACAACGGATACTATGGTACTTGAAGTACGACATTTTTGTCATTTTTGGAAAAATTTCATTTGTTAGCACGATACAGCCTTCGGAGTATATACAAGTGACCAATTTTATAATTGTATATTATTCAGAGTGTCTCAAAGATGATATTCAGTTCACTAAATCCAGTACAACGGGTGCTATGGTACTTGAAGTATCAAATTTTTGACATTTTTGGAGAATTTTCAATTTGTTAGCACGATACAGCTTCCGGAATGTATACAAGCGACCAATTTTATGATTAAATATTGTTCAGGGCATTTCATAGATGAACTTTATTGATTTTCAGCTCACTAGAACTAGGTCATCGGGTGCTACGGTACCTGAAGTGCTACATTTTTGAAGAAATTTCGGGTTGTTACTACGATACAGCCTCTGGTGTGTATACAAGTTACCAATTGTATATTACTTTTCCGCCCAACCTATTTATTATGCGAGAAAAGTATTGGTTTACCCCAAAAAAAGTTGGAATTTTTAAATTTTTTTTTGAGTTATTTTTACGTTTTCCATCAGCAACAACACGAAAAAACGGTTTTTAGAAAAAAAATCCTGCGTGTATGTCGTCGTCGTCGTCGTCGTCGTCGTTGTCGTCGGCCACTTTTCCTTACATGTCTTGTTAGCACGATACAGTCTTCGGAGTGCAATAAGCCTCCAGAGAGTATGCGATTGATCAATTTTATAATTGAATATTGTTCAAGGTTCACAGATGTACCCTATAGATTTTCAGTTGATTAGAGCGAGTACAGCGGGTCCTATAAATCCAGGAATACTGAATTATTGGTTATTTTTGGAGAAATTTTAGCACGGTATATCTCCCGTAATGTATACAAGTAACAATTTTATGATAGAATATTGTTCAGGACCACAGATGCGGAAAAGTTAGTTTTAATCCTTAAAACCGTTTATTTTTTGGTTATTTTTGGAGAAATTTCGGTTTTTTGGCACGATACATACCCTGAAGCGTATACAAGTGACAATTTATGATTGAATATTGTTAAGGGCATCTCACAGATGCGGAAAAGTTAGTTTTAATCCTTAAAACTGTTTGTTTATTATTACTATCATACCACCTTCAACTTATATTATCATGGATAAGTCTTCTGACTTATTGGTTAAAAAGTGCCTGAAAAACTTCGTCCTGAATCACATCACGACCAAATTAGAAAACTTTTCAAATACATCGGCAAATTCGCGTTAATTAATTAGTAATTCAAGTGTAATGTAAAAAATTTACACCAGGTGTCTTGATGAAATATTACTAATGAGGAAAAACATCATTTTTAGAAAAGTGTAGATAACTTCAGAACGCTTAGAGATAGATACATGGAAGCCTTATGTACTATGAAACAAACGTAGGAATGTTATGGTTGCATTAAAAGTATACAGAGTGTTCTATTTGAAATGATATAGTAATTGATGTTTGAATGTGGCCAAAGTGACCTTTAATATTTGAATACCCTAATTACCACGGTTAAATTAAGCATTTTGAATTTCTAAAAAATTTTGTATCTCTGTGCAGTATCTAAGTCTATCTTACCCCGAAGTACAAGGCGCTGGAAAACGTTTTCCTCTGATGATATGTCCTAAATAAGATATTTTTATCTACTTCATTACTTCATAATGCTCGCTATCAATTCTGTAGTTCTTATTTATTTATTTATTCATTCATTCATTCATGTATTCATTTGTTTCTTTATTTATTCATTTATTTATTTATTTATTTAATAATTTATTTATTTATTTATTTATTTATTTATTTATTTATTTATTTATTTATTTATTTATTTATTTATTTATTTATTTATTTATTTATTTATTTATTTATTTATTTATTTATTTATTTATTTATTTATTTATTTATTTATTTATTTATTTATTTATTTATTTATTTATTTATTTATTTATTTATTTATTTATTTATTTTGTCCAACAGGTTGTATAACCTAATTGCATGGAATGAGAATTACATTTTATCCTAACATTGTGTAGTATGGCTATTGATAAATGTAACAGTGGTATAGATTAATGTTGATAATCAATAACAAAGCAAATATGACTAATTTCCAGAACTGCTCCTTCATACACCAAATTTCATAATGTATTCATAAATACGTTCCGAAATTGTCTAATTGACATTGTCCAATCTATTTCGGGAACATTATTTATATTATTGGCAAGTTTTAACATGGTCTCCAAAGGGAAACAAACTGATGTTCTTAATATCCCAAACAATAAAGAGGATCGAGTTAACCTTGAGAGAGCTTTGGAAGGAATTAAGTACAACTAATTACTAGATGTCGATATGTAATTAACTATTTTATACAAGAAAATCATCATATTCAATTCACGTTGACTAGTGATGGAGATAACCTCAAATTGTTCCAATAACCTAAATGTCCTAATTGTTTTATAATCCGGCCAATGATTATATGACTCTCGTTGCGTTTTGAAATTACTTTTTCTTTTTCTTTAGAGAATTGTCATTATACGGAACGGGTTCTATGTAATCGAGATCAATATTGTGTATGTGTGGGAGAATGGCCTCAGACATAATCTATTAGCCTCTGAAAATTAAATGTGAGTAAAAAGTTGAAATATCAAAAGGATTGTAACACAATTGAGATATAAAATTGCTGATTACTGATGTAGCGTATATCTAAATAGATAATTTAGACTTATTTATGAAATCCACTATAGCATTAAGTACAGACTTCTCGATATTGGCCAAAAGAGTGGTTATATTTGTGGGAAGAGGAACGTTGAAGTTAATCAGAAGATTGTCTTGGGATCAATGTTATGAGTTTGGTTTTCGACGTCGTAAGGATGTAACTCAAGGTCTGGGTAATGAATGTTCGAGTCAAGTGGGTTTGTTTCGGTTTGAATTTAATGCAATTCTTGCGAAATAAAATTTCTGGGATTAGTGGATCTAAAATAGTTATTTGGTTGATTAGGATTAAAAGTATTTCTCGAGTTTATTGACATTGGTTCTGGTCTATTTTCTATAGTTTTACCAATGGGTGCAAAAACATTTTTTGGTTATCCAAATACTTGTCTATTGGTTGGGTAATTTCTAGTCATTTGTCGAGATTGAATTGGAATTGGTTGACTAGGAAATTAGTTATGGTTTTTGTAATTATTTATTTGGTTTTGATCATTTGAGTTCTGTATGGGATTTTGATTTTGATAGTTAAAATTAGTTTGACGTGTTTGTTGGAATGTTGGCTGGGCAATTGATTTTGATTGATAGTATAACTCGAATGATGGTTATGATTATTTGGTATTTGTCTATTGTATTTGTCTGAATTTATGGAAGTTTTCGAATTATTTTTAAATTTAAAATTATTGTGAGAGTAATTAAAATTTTCTTCACCCATAATAAATGTAATAGCGGCTTCGATTGAAGCTGGATTCTTAATTCTAATTGTATCTTGTAGCAAACCGGTTAACTTTCTAATAGGCGTTTTTAAAGCTATTTGGTCGTATTGTCTACGATAGATTTGTTTAGTTGTAACAGGCATTTCTGGACTATCAATTCTTTAAATCTGGTGGCTTTTTGACACTTGTAGTCTTCTAGCAAAATCTAATGCGTCTTTTAATAAATTCCAATTATCTAGTTCTGTTCTAAAATCAACTAGAAGATTAGCCCCTCTTACTAATTTAGAACGAATTGCTCGTGAAATATAATTATTAATAACTACATTACCTACATTACCATATTGTAATATTTTTCTTATTTATTAAAAGTTTTTATTACGGGTGGGATAAATTTCAAACACACGGTATGGCTACTTACTAATTTATTTAAACACTAACTCACTAACACTTAATTTCTATATACCTAACTAATCACTTGAATTTAATTTATATGCACACAAACTTGATTATTAATTAGAACTTTACTGTTCGGTGTATTTTTGTTTATTTCTTGAGATCACTTTATCAACTAACTAGCCTGCTGATCGGTCCTTTTTATATATATTAATGCCTTTTTTTACTAGAGGATTCTAGACAAAAACAATTGGCTTTCTGGCATCTTCTAGATAAGACTGGTCAGAAAGACAGTGTAGATAAGATAGTCACTATTCGTAAACAAATATAAAAACAACCTGCGTATTCGCCACAATTTTAACTTTTATACCTGGCTTAGACAGACTATACCAGTGTGCTGTTTCGTAACAATATGTATCTATAAGAAATTGGCAATTCTCTATAAATTGGATGAGAGTTGAACTATTGCCGCCATAAGGTAAAATTAAATCTACTGTTAATCTCAACATTTGAATGTTATTTTGTTCATTATTATTAGCCATATTGTTTAGAATAATATTACGTTTTCTTCTTAATTTAATGAATTATTGAAACTTGAGATCAATTCTTCAATATTTGTATCAGACTCGTTCATTAATATATTGACAACTATATATGTATATATTTTCTATTAACTAATGTACTACAATTAAAAGTAAAGTATATTTCCAACCGGAAAATATTCTACCTATCTTAAAATTAGGAAGATGTAATAGAAAAACTCGGTACTTACTGGTACTTCTTGGAGTTCTCCCTACGTGATCCTGTTTGCCCCTGGATGGTGTAGGTTGTCGCCTAAGAGTTGAAACTCACGTTTGGCCTTTTCACTTCACAGAATCGGTCTCGATGCTGTGACTTCCCGAATATACCGAACTACGACTATATCCTACTGACTGCGCCAGTTAAGGTATTTTGTTAGAGAAATATCTTTTTAAAAAGTTCAATTTGAATTTTAAAATACAACTTTATTACTTCAGAGCTACAAACAGAATGAATTCAAAATGTGAGAAGAATACAAAGTTAGTTTATAATTAAATGGTGACAATATGATATACGATACGATACTATTATATAATATGCAAATTGACTTTACATAACTTTTTCGATTTGCACGCTTGAGTTTGCTCACGTTCTTTTTGACTTTGGCTTGAAGCCCACAGGCGCGTCCAGACACGCAAACTTTCTTCTCCTCTATCCCCTCGAGCACCAACCAACAATTTTATTCGCATTTCATGCACATACGCAGTTTGATGTTATACTTCGTTTTTCGATTTGTATTATAGCAGTATTGATTATCACTTTTTCAATAATTGCATTCATGCCAGAGGCCTAAGAAACAAGAAACCAAAAATCACAAATTTCAACAAACTAACGAAATACACTATTTTTTGAGGTTGTATGGTGCACACGCTAGCCTTGTATTTAAATTTGTCGTAAATTACATCTTGTCTATTGCCGACGTACCCTCTGGTTTCCGGTACTGTAACGACCGTTGGTGCAACCTCAGCACATTCAACGTATAAACACGATTGTAAATATATTTCATTCAGTCTGCGTATTATTACTTTTCCGCCCAACCTTTCTATATGCGAGAAAAGTATTGGTTTACCCCAAAAAAAGTTGGAATTTTGAAATTTTTTTTTGAGTTATTTTTACGTTTTCCATCAACAACAACACGAAAAAACGGTTTTTAGAATAAAAAAATACTGTGTGTATGTCGTCGTCGTCGTTGTCGTCGGCCACTTTTCCTTGCATGTCTTGTTAGCACGATACAGCCTCCGGAGTGCAATAAGTCAGCAATTTTATGATTGAATATTGTTAAGGACATGTCACAGATGAGCCCTATTCATTTTCAGTTCACCAGAGCCAGTACAACGGGTGTTATGGTACTTGAAGTACGACATTTTGTCGTTTTTCGAGAAAATTCAGTTTGTTAGCACGATACAGCCTCCGGAGTTCAACAAGTCACCAATTTTATGATTGAATATTATTCAGGGCATCTCACTGATGAACCCTATTGATTTTCAGCTCACCGGAGCCAATACAATAGGTGCTACAGTACTTTAAGTACGATATTTTTGTCATTTTTGGAGAAAATTCAGTTTGATAGCACGATACAGCCACCGGAGTATATACAAGTGACCAATTTTATGATTGGATATTAATCAGAGCGTCTCAAAGATGAACCCTATTGATATTCAACTCATTAAAACCAGTACAACGGGTGCTATGGTACTTGAAGTACCAAATTTTCGTCATTTTTGGAGAATTTTCAGATTGTTAGCACGATACAGCATCCAGAGAGTGTACGATTGATCAATTTTATGATTGAGTATTGTACAAGGTGTCTCCTCACAGATGTACCCTATGCGAGTACAGCGGGTCCTATAAATCCAGATATACTGAATTTTTGGTTATTTTTGGAGAAGTTTCGGTTTGTTAGCACGATACATTCCCCGAACTGTATACAAGTAACAATTTTATGATAGAATATTGTTCAGGGCCACAGATGCGGAAAAGTTAGTTTTAAGCCGCAAAACCGTTGATTTTTTATCTACATATCCTGTTTGTACAATTTATATATTTTTCTGTATTTTTGAAATTCTGTATTATGCATTTCAAGTGTAATAAAAGTTTTTAAAAACAAAGTTCGTGTAACGACACATATATTTCGTGTCACTATCGAGTACTCAGCCTGAGCCTGCAAATCGAACGCCACTATTATAATATTTGTAATGTCATATCTTCTTCTTTTTTCTATTCATATTTTTGACACACGAAAAATTTATATTGTTGACGTTCTTTGATAAACATCAACACAATGCAATATCTACTGAGTCGTGACGTAACATGCATTTTCGCGCATAATTCAAAGTAGATAGAATTATAAGCAATAATCTTCTTTAAAAATTAGTTTCTTACTGAAAGATATTTTTGGTAATAGCAGACGTGTATGTACATACATACATAGAAGGGTATTTGAAAATCTGTCTTCATATCTATTGTACATAAGAACAGTGCTGTATTAGCTAAGTTATATTTTGAATATTCATTTGAATGTATAATTGTATAGTCGATGTATCTGTATTTGTGTCAATAACCTACGCTGTCGTGACAATATTAATTTCAATAGAACAAAAAAAAACTTGGAGGTTGCTTTAAAAACGAGTATACTATTTATGTGTTCTAACGGTTTTTTATATATTCACTATGTTATTACATTGTCATGAGAGTAAATCTGCAGCCAACGCTGTACGTTTTAATATGAATGAACCAATGTGTAATTTTAAGCACAAAGAGACAAACTACACAAATAACTTCATGAAATTATCTTGATAGGAAAGTTTCGTAGAGTCAGTCCTACCTAAGATATATAATGAAACTTCTAGAGATTTCTGAGCGTGCAATCCCAAACAACAATTTAAACCCAAAGTACATTGCGTGGAAACATTGATGGTGACCTCCTTGCTAAGATAGTAACACTATTCCAATTGTTGCTTGGAACTCATTTTCACTTTGATGCTGTACGAGGATTCTCGAAAGATGCTAGATTCAGATTGATTGAAAACTTCCAAACAATGTAACTAACACAAGTGTAAGTTGTTGTTTCTAATTACAATCCTGTGTAAAACCACCAAAACCTCGTCTTATCTTAATTCATATACACTGAGAAAGTTGTTCCGTGAATTGTGTTTAGATAGAACTAGATAGATACAAAGTGATCAAACAAACTTTGTGTGCCTTAGAGAGTATTGTTTGTGTATAAGAGGTAGTTTTTGTAGTTATACTTCTTTTTGCGCGTAAGGGAATGAAGCGCGCGCACATCGACATGTGAAAAAGCGACACCACAGTATCTCAATTTTTCTTGGTAACTGATAATTATTTTTAAAGTAGTAATTACCTAGAATAAATCTATCAATTATAAATAATACTATCATCATCTTCTTCTTTCTCGGATTTCATGGACTTATGTTTTTATTTATCCAAGTATCAATATCTCATAAAAAAAATTATTTATTTATTTTTTTCCAAACAGACCTAAGGGTCTAATAACATTGTCAATTATTTTATACTTTGTAATACATTAACACATTTTTCTACAAGCATATCATTATTTAGTTATTAAATATCTACATCCCATTTTAATATGATATTCATAATACAACGAGTTTTTCATAATGATACATGTTCTCAACCAATCAAAATGAACTATTTTTATAATGCAACGGGTGATTTTCATAACGATACACTCTGTCATTCAATCAAAACCAAGTAAATATATTGAATTTGAATTGACCAATAAGATCATGGGAATTGCGTACTGTCAAAAGAAAGCAACTTGGAACTAATTTTAAATTCAATACTTAAACATACATTTAGTATTTCATTTAAATATTGAATTCAAATAATAATTTTGAAGTCAATAAAATGGCTAGTGCTAGAGATAGTGATATGAAAATTCTATTCTTAATATGTGTACGTGTATTATATATATTTTATTAAGCTTTGGCCTGTTGAAAAAGTACTGTATGCTACTTGTACATACTTCATACTCGTCCATTATGTATTCGATGCATAATATACTATACCCTGTTTTTAAACTCGGAGGACCATTATAAGAAAACTGATTCACACCACTAGAAAACACTAAAAAAGTTAGTAAATTGATTAGGAGCGATACCATAAATACTAGTCTTACTAAAATTATACAGTCTGGAAATAGTGAACCACAAACTAAATAATAATTGACCCAATAGACATATGGTAAAAGAGCGTATGCCTATTATTGAAATTGAAAAAAAAATACAACGAATTGTAACATTAAATCTATTAAGAATTCCAAGGTCGGCGAGTACTTTTGTAAGAAGGTTAGTTAATAGCAGTTGTCAAATTTGGTGACACATGAAGTTTTATGTTTAAAAAAGTCTTGTATTATTTAAAAAAAATGGTGATATCTGGGTCGTTTCTGATTAATTGTAGATAATTGAGAATGAAGGAACCACAATAGAAGAAATTAGAATTATTGAAAGAGCAGAGAAACAAAAATTGAGAAATGAAGATCACTTTAATAAAAATTTGTTTTAAGTTAACAACTTTAAGTATGAAGTAGATATCAGATGTTGTTGGACACCAGAGGAATTTTATAAAAATATGGATTCAAACACAACTGATCTTGAAAACTTTGAAAACTCAGTTCAATCAACTAATTCTGTTCCTTCTGAAGTAGACTTAGCAACAGCAATGGATTTACAAGTTAACGCCGAAGAGAGTGAAAGCCGATTTAAAAAAGAAATTATAAGAAAGCGCTGTGAATTTGATCGCATAACAAGTACGCCAGAAGCTACTTTATCCATCATTAAGTTTAATACACTAAGGAACAGCCTGAAAACCCCTTCCCAAATTTTAATCTTTTTGGAAACTAAAAGTCGAATATGCTGGAGAAAATCTAGAAAAATTCGAGTCCAGCCAACGTCAATTTCGTGACGTAAAAACAAAGCATTGCCTCAATCTGGGAGAACTCAAGCTGGCAGGCCTTCCAAAATTGAAAAACTAAAACGGAAGCACAACCTTGGAAGCAACATTCCACATAACCTACCAAATGCTAAGTTACCTTGAACCTAATTCTGTATTTCGTTATTCAATAAAAATAATAATCCATGCAGATATGACTTTTATTGTAAGAATATCTACCATTTATCAGGGAGATGAAGGTAGGAATGAATAGATTTTAAAATTTACGAAACAAACCTATACTGTTTAATTGGGTATTTCGCCACACTGTTTCCAATTAAATAAAAAATAATTTAAATTCAGAATCATATGCCAAACTATTGAAAATAATATGAAAATGCAGTGTGGCGAAATACCTAATTAAACACGTATAAATATGAACACACCACAAAGACATATTATATATTTTATTGGCTCTGTATTACACTGGGATTTGTCTTCTGCCACGCAGCGTATTCATAAACAAAGCCACGAGTGATCCAGAGCGCCGCGTGGACCTTGCGCTCTGTACTATACAGGCTTTTGCCTTTACGCGACCAGGTACAATGTTTTTTATAGTATAAATATCTAACGAACTTGTTTTGGACCTTTTCTACTATTTCCAATGAAGATATGTATTCTGAAAACCAAACGGTTGAAGCAAATTCTAATTTAGGTCGTACTAGAGCAAAGCAGAGGGATTTTATAGTGTTGATATCATTACAGTTTGCTGTTTGTCTCATTACAAACACCAATATTTCATTGACAGCAGAAACTATATTTTTCAGATGTTGAGCACAAGAATAGTATATTCTATATCAAGGGTGGAATAAGCAAAACTCTACGACTATCAAATAAAAAACAAAACAACGTATATTGAATTGCTAACTCCTTAATTTCTGAAGGTGTTGTGGTGAAATTATCACTGCTGTCAGTATCAAACACTAAAAAGGAATGAAGCCATGTAATAGCAATAATTTAAATAAAATTATATAAATTTACTTACTTTTTATGAAGTATTATTCAATTTTAGTTATGGAGGGTAGAGGAAAGGGGAACCGTCTCATATGAGGGAAAAGTTGAAAAAGTAAATAGTAGTTCAAAAATCCTCCAAAGTGGCCCTAGCTTAGGCAAATGGTGTGACATAGTCCATACAACATTATTTGTTAATTTCTCTATCCTTCTCTAATAACTTTTAGCGCTCTCGGCTACTGTGGCGCCACCGTTATGTACTGCATTTCAACGGACTTTTTTTCATACACAGAGACGTTTCTCCTTTCCTCTACCCTCAATAATATTAGCATAAACTTTATAAAAATAGATAAATAAACAATTTTGACAATCGACATTTTTGACAGTTGACAATTGTTGCTAGATAGCGTTTTCAATTCTTTCTTCTTTTTTAAAAAAAAGTATACGTATGCTGCACAATTAGTGAACATTTTTGGGCAATACTGCTATTATTTTTATCATTTATTATCATACCAACAGCAAGGTCTTCATAAACCCCAATATTTCTTTTTATTGATTGAGTCTTTTAAAAGCTATTTTCAATAATGAAAAAAAGGTAAAATCCAAGTAGCACGTAAAACATAAAACCAAAACCCCAATGTTTGTTCAGTAGCTATTGTCATTATTCGGTAAGGAGGATAAAAATGAAATCAGTCGGTTTGAGAAGATAATAACTTTGCAGCAGCTAAATAAAAGCGTTGCAAAACATTAAGGGAGAACAAGAGGGTAAAGATCAAGGGAGACTCGTTGAAAAGAAACTTGGGGACAAAGGAATTCTAATAATTATAAAAAATCATATTCTGTATATAAGATAAATAACTAGATTGCTTTTAATAACGTAAAAAGTATAAAAACCTTTAGAATTATGTGATTAGGGTGACACTGTTGACACGAATAATAAAATACGTGTAGAGATAAAATTTGGTAACAAATAGCCAAATATTTAATAAAGCTCTCGTCTATTCCATGGTCCTACGGTCTCATGCACAATAATATCCACCTCATTTTCTAAATCTACCAATTCCATATTCTCAATACTGATAAATCAATTATGACTGAGTTTTTTAACAATTTGGTCAGCGTACTGATGGTTACCAGCAGCTGGTGATCAACAGTAACACTTTATACAATTTATTGTTGTGATATATTGAATAAATGTTAAAATATGGAAGTGCAATGTCAACATTATTAGTTTAAGCATGTATTTAATAAGCGTCATCAACATGATTTAGATATTAGTACAAACAACCAGGTTAGTAGATCGTACGTATTTAACAGTTAGCAGCTAGAAAAGTTAGTTACGTAAATTATACAATTCAAACTCGTCGACCAGACCAAGAGTTATAATAATAGTGTCATGAATACTATTGTTACGAAACAGCACACTGGCATAGTCCCTAAATCCGACTCTGTCTATGCCAGGTATGAAAATTAAAATTATGGCGGATACGCAGGTTTTTTTATAACTGTTTACGACTATCTTATCTAAACATTGTTTTTGTGTAGAAAATGCCAGAAAACCAATTGTTTTTGTGTAAGCCGCAGTCCGGAATTTTCTAGTAAAAAAGGCACTAGTATAAATAAGGAAACCCGAGAGAGTTTTAGTTTAGTTAATAAAGTGATCTTGAGAAATAAACAAAAATACACCGAACAGTAAAGTGTTAATATAAATTATTAATCAAGTTTGTGTGCATATAAATTAAATTTAAGTGATTAGTTAAATACATATAAATTAAGTGTTAGTGAGTTAGTGTTTAAATAAATTAGTAAGTAGCCATACCGTGTGTTTAAAATTTATCCCACCCGTTTGCTGTTTAAATAAATTAGAAAAACATTACACTATGTAGCATTATACGTACCGTAGTTTTGAGGGTAGTTAAGATATTATTGGTATAATAGTTAACCCCTTACCGCATACTGTGCCACATTAGGCACACACAAAAAAATATTTTATTTTTAAGCATTTGCCAAAATTTTAACATTCATACATAGCTTAGAGAGAGTCGGATTCAGGGACTATACTGCAATTTCGTAACAATACGTTTGATGAGACTAGCAAAACAATATAAAGATAAAGAGAGTTTTAGTAGGTCGTACAGATAAGGTACACCCCCACACACCGGTATGTCTCGCATGGCCATTGACGGTGCGGTTGCGCATTTACCCCCTCTTCGGAAAAAAAATATGACAAATTATACCCGGTGATGACATTTTTGACATATTAAAGGTTCAGGTGCTTTCATTCACTTTATTAGAACTGAAATTCAAAATAAATAAAAAAAACTATTCTAATTCCACTCACCCTTGTAACCACGACAATATTTGTAGCAATTTTTATTTTTGATAATTAACTTTGATAAACACAACCAATGTAAAATTGATTTGGTATATTTTCATTTTTAATGAGTTAAAAGTTTAATATACTTGGATATTTCAAAATATTTATAGACATTGAAGGCAGTAGTTATGCTAAAATGTATTGTAATTTATAATATTTTAAATTATTTTATTCTATTTTCATTATGTAAAACAGTCTGTAGTTAACGACTGCAGACAGAGACTCTATGCGCGGGTCAATTGCGCAGAACCGCTGTGTCACATACCACCTTACATCAAACAGTATATTATTTGATTTGTCTATGGCCACAACCGTCGCTCTCCGGGTGCGCGTGGCCCCGATCGGCGCAGTAACCCTTTTATAAAACGAAGCATCGTTGCAAACTGGCTGTATTTTTGTGAGCGTGTAGGTTAGGCATCGGGAATAGACAGTGTTGCGTAGGTTCAAGTTTTTTAAATTTGTGATAGTTCACGATGGCCGAGAATGAGCAGGGGCCCTCACCTTCTAAGAAATCTGAATTAGTGTTGAAAATCACAGAAGAAAAACATTATTGTGTTTTAATGACATCTAGTGATGTGGATGAAGAACTATTACATGAAACAGAACACTTTAGTGATATTGATATGCAAATTGTTTACGTATTTTCGATTGTACTAACATGTTAGGCTAAAACATTTTTTTTGTTAGGTTCGGTTGAGGGCACGACTGTTAGCCCGAATTGGTGTGACATTCCTTCATGTATGAAGAAGGCACGAGATTGACTAACACGCCCATGAGAAGAGTTGAGTCAAAACACGTCTTGATGAACATTGAATCAAAAGCAAAGGGTAGGAGGACGCGGTGTAGGTGTAAGATAAATAGGAAAACGTACGCAGTGAGAAATGTCCCGATCAGCCTGGATTTAGCGTCGGTGATTGTTTTGACAGTGCACATGAATTATATCGTTATATTTGTTTATCAGTGTATTGTATTATAAAACTCATAAGAAATACCTGTGTTTTAGGTTCTTGACTGTTTCTTCACAACAATCGTATTCCCATTAGACCATTTTTCAGTAAATTTTACGAAAATCTGATGTTTGATTACCACCTTTATTTTTCACTCCCAAATATAAATGATCAAAAACGCGCCCCGATCGGGGCTGCGCGAGAAATTTTTGGCCAAATCCGCGCGACCCCGATGGGTGCAATGTACGAAAATCGAATAAAACACACCGTATATAAACTTAATATAAGGAATGGTCAATCTTGATACCAAAACCAGCATTAATTTAGAGAAAAAAAGTTGACGCTCCTGGGATGCGACACTGTCTAAAAGTCGCAGCGAATGAACATGGTGATAGAGTTGATATTAGCAACTATTGGCCAATCTCCATTATTCGTAATTTCTGTAAGGTATTCGAAATTTTATTGTACAATAGAATGTATAGCCTTTTGAGCAGCTTTATAACCATTAATCAACATGATTTCGTAAAGGGTCGTTCGACTGTAATTTGGCAAATATAACCCATTTTATTGTCGAAAGCATCGAACAGCGGTCGCAGACTGACGTTGTGTACCTACACCGACTTCTCTAAAGCATTCGACAGACTAGACCACGGAATTCTTATGAGAAAACTATTTCGATATGCTTTATCACCATCTCTGATCAAATTAATCATCTCCTACTTAAACAATAGACGACAGCATGTGGTTAATGGTTATAAGTCAGTTGAATACTTAGCAGCATCCGGAGTTCCTCTGGGAAGTAATTTGGGCCCACTATTATTTATTATCTTCATCAATGATCTAGTTGATGATTTTGTTGTCAACTAATTACTGTATGGTGATGGTTTAAAAGTATTCTGCCAGATTGATAATAGAACCGATTGTGTCTCACTTTCAACTAACCTTCAACGTATTGAGAAATGGTGTATAAGTAATACATTATCGTTCAACGCCAGTAAATGTGAAGTAATATGATGTTTTCCTTAAAAACTGAGAAAATCATATAATATTATGGAATCAATAATACTGTTCTTGAACGCCTGGCGACATTTGCTGATTTTAGTGTCACTATTGACTCTAAACTTTCTTTTATTATCATATTGAGGTTATTTTTTCGTCTGTCACAACAAATGACTTTGTGCGAAGTTCATCGACTTCTGATTTTTTGCTTACAGCTGTACAGAGGTTTTTATTATCCTTAATCACTCAACGCGAACAACACGGAACATCTTATATCCTAATGATGTAAGCTTGTTATATGGACTCATTATTAAAGTAAATTTAAGATAATTTGATAAATCGAATTATTAGTTGTTATGTTTAATAAATAAGTTTTGATGTGGAATATGAGTCAACTGTTATTATATTGTAATTTTGTTTCTGAAATACTGCAGACCTAGTGGAAACGCCTCTGCATGAAAGGAGAGCAGAATTCAGCCCGAGCTTAAGGCTGCGAATACTATAGGACATTCCGTGGAGTGTGCGGCATTTGAAAACTATGTCTTAAGTTCAGATGAAAAGCATTCCACGGAGACCATATGATAGATAAATAAGCACACGGCTGAAGGCAAAACACTGAGGTTTCGGCTTATTCAAAATCCCTCCATACGTAAAAGCTTATAATATTCGTTAAACACCCTCAATAATTTTCCCTCCATCGATTTTTAATAAACCGACTCGGCTCATAAAACTTCCAAAGGAAATAATATACAAAACGGCTTCAATTAATTACTTTCTTTCAACCCTCACTTTAATTAACGACATTGTTAATTTGTTTACTGATATTAATTAGCACAACTATTCTTCAACCAAACGGAGAGTCGCACTCGATGTGGCCATGACCGAAGAAAATTTTCTTTCATTAACTTTGAGTAACTTGAAGTTATAACTTCTCGTTAAAAAGGGAATTAATGAACGAAATTGGGTTACGAATTGGTTATAGCCGCCTAGTACGTTAAGTTTGAACATTTTTATGAATTTATGTTAAGCAGAAACACTTTGATTCATTCTCAATTCCTACTCATTCGACTCCATTAAACCAAAATTGGATTCGAGAGAAACGTATGTATATATATATATATATATATATATATATATATATATATATATGTTTATATATATATATATATATATATATATATATATTATCGGGGAAACCAAAAGAAGAAATGGAGTTTTTGTCACCTAGATGTTATGCGTTGAACAGCTTTTATGAGATTCTTCTGTGCAATAGTACATCTACAGATTGTTACTTTTTTGTAATATTTACGTCTTCTCATAATTTCCTCATTTGTTTCATCTACAAGTAAATAATCGAAAACAATATAATTGAACTAAGGTACAAAGACATAAGTATACCTACATAATACCACAATATTATATTTTCAATAATATAACTCAGTTTTTTTATAATTTTTAATATTATTGTCACCTTTTTACTTTCAAACCTGTAGGTGTATACTATAAAATATTTTAAATTAATGAGTATTGTCCTTATGAATTTTTAAAATTTATTATTTACAGAAAACTAGTACTTACATGTGTTTTAAGTTTTTACATAATCTTTTAAATATCCTGGCTGCTTTACTACTCTACACAAGCAAGTGATATTTGCATCCTTATTTATTACTACTGATGGTGGCTCTATACTTTTAAGTACCATATTTGGTCTCAATTCCTCACTAGATTGTGCCTTTAGGCTGTATAGTGTGGCTTCCATAATTGTTTCTTCAGTAGAACAACTAGGATAATCAAATACCTGTTTTCTTTCTTGAAAATTATTACTACCTGATTTAATTAAACCTTTCCTATTTCTTTCTTCCTTTTGATCTTCCTCTAGCATCATTTTATATGACATAGGACCTCCACCACTGCTAGGATAATTTTTTAATACTACTACATCTTCCCGATGTAACTGTCTCAACTCCCTCATCTTTCAATGTAGTGCTGGCAGTATCTGAAACAAACTCGCTCTTCTGCAATATCTTGTCTGTTGTAATACCTGCTGTTAATTTACTATACTATTTTGAGTTCTTCCTTTAATGTTTTGGCATGTATTTCATCTTTGTGCCCCACATGTGTTTTCGTGATTTGTACCACTATATTTCAAGTAAGTTAAAATATAATATTCAAATAATGGTTATCTGATAAGTAGATATCATCACTTTCAATGTAAAGTTTAATTCTTGATGGGCACATTCCACGAATATGGGTGCTTCCTGAGATCTTTATATTGCGTTTATCATACGAAGAAAAAAATCCTAAAATTATACATTCATAAAAACTAAACAATTATAATAAAAGGGATGTATAATTTAAAACAATCCTATTAATCGCTTTCATAGCCACTATGAAATTCGATAACACTAGTAGATTTGTCAGACGCTCCTTTATATACATTAAACTTAGGGAATCTACAGCATTATCAAAAATGTGTTCCTCTCTAATAACCCACTCAGATTCACATTTATTTACAGGTTCGCAAATAGAACACCATTCTTGAACAGAAAATTTCTTCCTGACTAATTTCAAATTTATTTCTGATACATCGCACCATATCTTGGATTGCATGTGTGAGCTGCGGATATATGTTTCATCAGTATACACAATATTCCAGCCTTCAGTTCTGTATTTAATAATATTTTCCAAGAAATTGATTCTTTTAAAGCGAATATCATGCGATTCCATTACCCACCTTTCTGTTTTCTTGTGTGCACTGCCATCTACAATAAAGGCATTATTTTTAATTAAATACTTATGCATGTTACATATTAATATTTTCAATGTTTATTGTAGTTTTATCTTAATTTTTCTTCTGATCATGAATTTGTTCCACTCGTTCAACATTTTTCCCCATTTACTTTAACACTTGCATCTTCAATAACTAATAAAAACTCCCTACTTATCTACAACTTATACATTTTAACAGCCTCCACAAAGAAGAAAGACGTTCTACTTATAGTAAACTCAGCTAAAACAATGTGCACTTTGTGAAGAGTACCTAGAAAAAATGAATAGGTCCATTTCAACTTTCGTAAAACGAAGTCTACTCTCTGCCTTGCTTGGTTTTGATTTTTATGGATTGATGAGTGCTCGTTTCAGGTCCCATTTGCATAGTCTTTTGCTGGCTAATGTGCAATCCGTACACCTTTGCTTTTGTTTCAAATACAGCAAAGATCTTTAGCAATTCTTACTATGATCTTGCCAAAAGCACTACATCGTCTGCAAATTGCATCGATAGGGAATTTTATTCCAACGAACTGGTAATAAGTGTCCCTCGCTCTCTAAGGATTATTTGGATTTAGTATTGGGCCCCTATCCCTCTACTAAACCTAGCAGATTAGCTACTGAATACAATATTTGGGAGCTAGGGCCAATTAATTAAAAAATTGAACAAATATTTAAAAGTTTCAGACAGCAGTTGATTTACACTTAATCCGAAAAAATTACATAAAAATATAATAAGCCCTTTACTTACACTAACATTCTTCACGGGGACGTCTTTCTCAATTGGCAGGGCACTTTGTCCGGATCGCGCTAAACACCCCTCGGGTAGGCTTTTTTGACTTGAACTCTAACTGACTCAACGAGGCCGCACTTCCCAACCGTTGACTTCGTTGACGCGAAAACCAACTCTTCGAAAAAATTTAATCTCCGACCCAAGAAAGTGTTGTCTCTCGAAAAATGTTGAATTCGTTGCTTTTTGTTTTTCTTAGTTCACCTTCGTCATATTCCTCATATTTGTTCAGCCTACCAGATACTGGGTGTTATTTCCAAACGTGACAATATGCCAAGATCAGGCTTTTGTTGTCATACATTGTCCCTCTAGTCCTCTCTACAGTTCTTTTTTCCTTGGTTTCCTGGTAGAAGTTTCTGATATTCTTATCAGCAGAGCGCTCTTTAATTTGTTCTTTATCTATATACTCCCGCTTATTTCTACTAAATATCCTCTTGGATACTTTCCTTTCCAAAATGTATTGTATTTTGACGTCTTTTTGCGGAAATTCCAGCGATTTCTGTTTAAATTAAATTCCTTCTTTCCATACCTTTTCAGTCCTTGTGAAACCTGTTCTCTTATAGCTCATCCCAGGTATTTCTGAGCTACCTCTTTAATTGTTTCCTCTATTTCTCCCAATTCCATTTCTATGTTTTCTTGTTTTTTCCCGCGTTCCAGGTTTTTTTCGATTACTTCTACAAACTTAAGTTTAGTTACATCATATCCTGTTCATTGGCGGAATTTCCTCCCATATTTTCGTTATTTTTAATATATGATCCGAATCCACATCCGCACCAAGATAGCGTGTAGCGACTGTCATTAACCTTGCATGCTTCTTCTCTAGCAGCGCATGGTCAATTTGATTCCTCGTCTTATCGTCGGGACTTATCCAATTTTCCTTGTGTATTACTTTATGATCCAAATATGTGGTTATTATTTTCATGTTATTCTCTCCAGCAAAATGTATCAGCATTTTTCCATTGTCACAGCTTACTTCATGTTTGCTTTTCCCTCCTGTTGTTTCCTTGTATACTATTCCGTTCCCTACCTTGGCATTAGAATAAACTAAAACCAATTTAACAGCATACTTGGGAATTCGGTTATATAACCGCCACCTTTCTCGTAAAATTCATTGTTTATTCCTGGGGGTTTGTCCTTCGATGTTGCATGCACATTGAGTAAACTTATTTTTCTAAACTTATCCCTCATTCTTAGTAGACAAATTCTCTCCGAGATCGCTTCGCAGTCAACCACGAAATACTGCATTCTTATGTTTACTAAACAGCTTGTGCTCAACATCATGCCTGTCCCTCCGCTGTTGAATAACAAATATCCGTCCACTGCTGGACACAAGCCTCCGGTAAAGATTTCCATCTCCCCCCTATTCTGTGCTGCATTTAACCAGTTGGTTTGGATGCGCTTCAGATCATCTGGCCAACAAGTGGACTGTCTGCCTCTGCTGCGGAAAGCGTGGTCTCGCGGTCTCCTTCAGTTATTTTTCTAGTCCATCTACCGTCGTTTATTCTGGCTAGGTGACCCGCCCAGTTACATTTTAGAGTCGATATTCTTGTAATGGCATCTGTTACTCGACTTCTCCTTCTCACCTCTCTGTTTGGAACTCTATCTCCCAGGAATAAACCTAACATTATTCTTTCCATGCTTCTTTGCGCTACTCTTATTTTGTTCGCGGTCAGTGTTTCGGCTCCGTAGGTTAGTACTGGTAAAATACATTGGTCGAAGCATTTCTTCTTAAGACACATGGGAATATCAGATCTTAAGATGTAGCTCAATCTTTCAAAGGCTGCCCATGTGAGACCTATTCTTCTGCCAATTTCGCAGGTTTGATTATCCCTTCTCAATCGAATCTCGTGGCCTAAGTATTTGTAGTTTGTATGTTTAAGTTGTTCACTGACAACTAGATTTGTCATGAACTTTGTTTTGCCTATATTGATTTTCAGCCCAACTTCTCTGGATGCTAGGTTCAGCTCGCTCATAATTTCTTTCGCTTCTTTGAGATCATTTGTAATTAATATTAGATCACCGGCGAAGCGAAGCGCCTCTAGCTCTCTTATATTCAGCTCTGATATGGTGATAACCTTCAAACCCTTTGAGATGGCATTTATGAGATTCAGTGAAGTTAATTTCTTGCAAACATAAGGTATCTACATTTAAGGACGAGGTTAATTGTTGAATACGATCGAGACGGGGTTAAAAGCCGTCAGTATTCCACTGGATAAGAGTGAATGTCAATATGAAGATTTTTGTGGAAGTTGTGAGGTGTTTGAGAGGTCGTCATCTTCAAGAGGGTCTAGGGATAACTGAGACACTAGGCTTTCAGCTTGTGAATCTTCTATAGTTAGCTTTTATTTAAACTTTTTGCTGAGGCTGTTTAGTCTGTTCTTGATGGATCTTTCAATTAAGAGAGGATATATAGTGCTGCCAAAAAAGTTCTCGAGAAAAGCTACAACATTTTCTACTGTGTAATAACTTTATTTGTAGATTCTGACCAGTGAAATTTGTAGTTCGTGGTTGTCACAAGGTGGAACAATGTAGATTTGTCTTCCGAACGAAAGAGTATGGCTATATTAATCTCCTGGGATTCCAACTTTTACAAAAGATATTTGCGAAGTAAGTTGTAATCCATAGTCTTCTAGAGCTGTACGAATTAAGTCGTGAGGGATAGAAGGGCACACATTAGAGATCAAAACCCTTGTTGGGTCACTAGTCGTCTTATAGGTAGGTGCAGGTGTCCAATATGGATAACAGAGTTATTGTTAATCAGCTGGTCCACAAGCTGCTCAATTCTACTTAAATATATACAAATCCTGTCGTTGGATATCCTAGAGGCGAAAATGATATTCATTGGGCCTACTATGTCTCCAATAGCTTTAGCGTAGTCGAGAAGTTTTAGACTATCTACTGAGTGAAAAACTATTGCTTGCTCTTCCTTTGGAAAATATGGTTTTGGAGTTGATTTAGCAGCAGCAACGTATGAACTAGGAGAAGCAACATTATTACTTGAAGTTCGGGTGTTAATTACTAGAGGAGAATTCATTGTGTTGCCCTTGTAGTCAAATGCAGCAGATGTATTAACAAAGCTTGAAGTTTTCTACTTTTGAATGGAGACAACCAATTATACACCATAATGTAAAACTGGTTGCGGAAACTGAAAAACGAATAACGTAGCCCCAGGTGATAATTGAATACTCGTTATCAGATTATAAAACCTTCTAAACAGAATGTTGTTGATTGGATGATTGGATTTAACGTAATTTTTGCACGCTCACGTTGCAGTTATCACAAAAAGCACGTTACGATTGAGACGTATAAAGTTCAATGTATTCAGTTGTTTGAAAGTTCAAATTAGAATATCTGCGGTAAAACACGAAAATTCCACTTATCGACATAGAGCGAACTTAACTCATTCAGGTCACAGTCGATTCTCCAACATAAAATTAAACCACACATGAAACATGTTCCACGTTTTTTCCTGACCAATTAGACATGCGTATATCACTTTCTTCGTAAAACTTTTTCAAGTTTTTCTTGAATCATACTTTGACAATAATAGAATCATTTCTAAGAAGTTACCATGGTTGATTGTGTCATCTTTATGAGAGTAGGCAGAAAAATATAATTCTTGCTTTTCTATAAGCTTTAAGACATCTATTACAGTTGTCACCACATGTCTCCTTTCTAAAACTTCTTGCTTCATCTTCTCTAGTTGATCACAAAAAAGAAGGTTGCTAGTACTTTTCTTACGTTTGCCTAACATAAAAGCCTCGACACATTTAAAATGAGCTTTGGTCATTTCATGTCCATTATCTCTTTAATGGACATGTTTCCAGTCTTCAAGCTCCGCATTGAAAGTTGAATTAGCGTTGCTGCTGTACACGATACAAATAAAACAGATTATTTTCTTTGAATCTTTTATTTTCCCTCATATGAAATCCAAATTGTATAGAAGTGTATAAAAATTTGTGATTTGTTAAGTTTTAAATTCGATTTTTCTCTTCGTATTAAAAGTTCATTTTCAGATTTATTGAATGACACATACTATCATGTCGTTATGAAACCTCAACAGGAGAACTTTTAGTTTATTTTGTAGCATCTTACTAACTGAATTCAAGTGAACACTTTCCAATTAATAAACGATCTTTAATCAATAAAACAACTTGAGGTTGTGATGAAAATATTAGTTTCATATCAAAGTTTGATACGGTATTTGATTTGCCATAACTCCAAATAAACTCTAAAATCGAAAATTCCCAAGTGAATTGCTCTACAGTTTGATTTAGTTAAGCATGTTTGTTAAGTACTTGGACTTTCCAGGACAATGTGCCCAATCGCGCAACATGGCACTTTTTTTGTAGAAAAGTCATTTTCGAGAAGTTTATGAAAAACTGTCATACATACATGTCATATTTTTGTAACACCGTAATTGTAATCAGCGTAAACTTAAATAAAACTTATTATTCACAACAAGTGAGTTTGTATTCACATCTCAAAAACATTTTACAAGAAACATTACGTTACATTCTGGTCCTATCGAGCTGCGGATGTTACAATAAACGAGAATTAAAAGTGTATCAAGCATTGACGTATAAAATTGGTATATGGTAATGCGTTTCCCATAATCAGAACAGAAGAGCAGGTGATGCAACGATTCTAACGCGAAAATAAGGTCAGACTTTTCAATGTTTTTAAACTATTTCTTTTAAATAATTGGAGATTTATGCATGATTTGCTTCACATGCCAAAGTGTGACATTTTCCATTTCATTAGCAAATATCGAGCCAAAATAGCACAAGAATCAATAAAAATCATAAGAATCTGTTAACATATTAGCATAAAATAAAAATAACTAAAGAACTTTTACATATTTTAGCATACATTCAACAGTTCAGCATATTTTAACATAGTACATTTCATACAATTATTTCAAACAAGATATCAATATTTGCATACAGTAAAAAGGCATCGACTTAATTTCATTATTCAAATAAACTTTTAAAAATACACAATGCCAGATATATTAACAGATTCACAACAAAGGGAGCTAAATGATTTAAAGATAAATTTAAAAAATTTAGTCGCAAAGAGAGGTCTAGTTAGAGGAAAACTAACTAGATTTGAAACGTCAATCCAAGCGTTTAATGACAACAAAATGTCATTAGATCAATTAAAATTACGCGTAGATAATATCATTCCAGTTTTAAGAGAATTTGAGGAGCTACAAGATCAAATTGAAATACTAGCATCATGTTATCCAGAAATATTAAAACTTGAGGAACATCATGATGTGAGAATTCAATTTGAAAACGCATATTTTAGTCATCTCGCAACCGTACAAGGTGAAATAAAAAACGCTGAATCTTCAATCGCAGACATTTCCGAAAATAAACCCAACACTAAACAAAATATTAAATTACCTCAAATAGAATTACCAACCTTTTACGGAGATTATGATAAATGGGTTTCTTTTCGAGATATGTTCGATGCGCTAATAGACAAAAGTGATTTACCTGACATTGAGAAACACTATTATTTGTGCAGATCTGTTAAAGGCGAAGCCGCTGAGGTAATTGCATCCTTAGAGGTAACAAACGAAAACTACAAAATTGCTTGGGATTTATTAAAGCAACGATTTGAAAATAAAAAGGCAATTATACATAAACATCTTAAATCTATTGTCGATTTTGAAATTATCAATAAAGAATCGTGTAATCGTCTAAAGGGGATTCTCGACACCTTGAACAAAAATTTACGAGCTCTAGAAGCCCTTCAAGTCTCGACCCAAAATTGGGGTCCATTACTTAATTTCATTATTTTGAAAAAACTACCAGAATCTACTCAAAAGGAGTGGAAAAAATTCACAAAAAAATTAGATATGCCATCTGTTGAAGATTTAAAAACATTTTTAAATGAACGAATTCAATTCTTGGATGATTACGAAAATATAAATAAGTCATCATACCAATTGAAAAGCCCGTCTAAACATTCATACGAACGGAGTGATACACAAACATACAAAAAAAAATCATTCATTCCTAAACACAGACACAAATAAAAATCCAACTTATACATGCCCTATTTGCAAAAATTTTCATTAAATATATCAATGTGAATCACTTCAAGCCATGTCTACAAAAACTAAATTTGAAACTTTACAAAACCTGAATATTTGTACTAACTGTCTAAGGTTTGGTCACAAGAATAATTCATGTAATTCTTCAGGTTGCAGAAAATGCAACAAAAAACATAATACTTGTCTACATGACAGCAATTTCAAGGGTTTCCATAATCAAGGGTCAAATGAAAAGGTTGCCTTGTCTGATAGCGTTGACACATCTTCGGAATTTCACCAAATATCGAATATTCCAGAGAATACACAAAATAGTTCCTTTTCTGCAGTACTTGAAAATGTAGTCGGAAATATTGATCAAGTACTTTTGTCAACTGCTGTTTTATATATATTTGATAAAGAAGGCAAACCTCATGAAGCTCGCGCGCTCCTTGATTCAGGTTCACAAATGAATTTTATCTCTCAGAAGCTGAGCGATAAGCTGCAGCTACCAATTGAAGTTTCTGAACATTCCATATCTGGCATAAATCAAGTTAAAACAAATACTTTATCTAAAACAAATGCAGTTATTCAGTCCAAACGTACTTCTTATCGGTCAGCCCAATCTTTTTTCATTTTGCACAAAATTGCTGACACTCTTCCGTCGAACTTCATTAACATATCTCATTTAAAACTTCCTAACAATATCCAGCTGGCTGATCAGACATTTTACAAACCAGGCCCTGTTGATTTGCTTCTCGGTGCTTCTATCTTTTGGGATATTTTATGCCCTAATCAAATAAAACTTAACGCTCGATCTCCAACTTTACAAGAAACCCAACTTGGGTGGATTTTATCTGGCGTAATTACTCAACGTAAATCAAATCAATCACAATGTTATTTTTCAAACATTGAACTACATAATCAGTTAGAAGCTTTCTGGACTATAGAAGAATGCCTACCAATCACACTTACTCCCGCATATTCTAAAGAAGAAAAAACATGCGAAGAGCATTTCATATCTACTCATACTAGAGAGCCCAGTGGAAGGTTTCAAGTATCATTACCATTCAAGGAGAACCCAAATGTACTTGGTAAATCACGAGACTCTGCACTTCACCGATTGACATCAATGGAAAGAAAATTCTTTAAACTACCATACTTAAAAACTGAGTACTGTAATTTTATGCAGGAATACATTGACCTAGATCACATGGAGATGGTGCCTGAAAAAGACGACAAAAAACTAACGCATTACTTACCTCATCACGCCGTTTTTAAAGAAGAAAGTACTACTACAAAAATAAGATGTGTCTTTGATGGTAGCCACAAAACATCTACTAACCAATCTCTAAATGACATATTAATGGTTGGTCCGGTTATTCAAAGAGATCTTTTTGCCATATTGTTAGAGTTTCGGCAGCATCAGTATGTTTTGACGGCCGATATTACAAAAATGTACAGGCAAATTAATATTAACCCTGAAAATCGCGACTTTCAACGAATACTATGGCGTTCCGATGTATCCGAACCTATAAAGGAATACAGACTTAAAACCGTCACATATGGTTTAGCTCCATCATCTTTTTTAGCAACACGTTGTCTTAAACAATTATCTTTGGAAAATCAGGAAAAGATGCCCGATGCTTCAAATGCCGTGCTAAATTGTTTCTACGTAGACGATCTGCTATGCGGAGCATCCACTTTAGAAAAAACCATAAAACTAAAAAATGACATAATTTCAATTTGTGACCAGGGAAAACTTCCGTTGAGAAAATGGAGGTCAAATCATAATTCAATAATTACTTCTAACGCAGATGATCCATCTTTAAAAATTTTGGACACCAATGTTGATTCCAAAACTTTGGGAATATCTTGGCATTCTACAGAGGATGTTTTCTTTTACTCTTATAAAGATAGATATCTCAATTCTACTTCGTTCACGAAACGTATGATACTTGCAACGATCTCCCAGATCTTTGATCCTATTGGCATGTTGGCTCCCATAACAATCAGGGCCAATATATTTATGCAAACTTTGTGGAAACTTGGAGTTGGCTGGGACGAACACATACCGGATAATGTTTCTCAAAAGTGGAAACACTTTCAATCGCAATTCAAAGGCATAAACAAGCTGAAATTTCCAAGGTTTATTACTTGTCCCCACACTGTCAATATACAGCTTCATGGTTTTGCAGATGCCAGTGAATTAGCATATGGTGCTGTTATATACCTCCTAACCACAAACATAGACAATAATCACTCTATGAACTTAGTTTGTGCTAAAACCAAGGTCAGTCCGATAAAAACTCAAACAATTCCTCGATTAGAGCTTTGTGCAGCCCTTTTGTTAGCCAAACTCTACCACTCTACAATAAATTCCCTTAGTTTACACATTAACCAAGTATTCTTTTATACTGACTCCAGCGTAGCACTCTGTTGGATAAAGGGTGAACCTAGCCAATGGAAAACATATGTCAGTCACAGAGTGTCTAAAATCCATGAAATTATGGATCCAGCCTCATGGCGTCACATTTCAACACACAATAATCCTGCAGACGTATTGTCTAGAGGATCTACCCCGGAGCAATTATTACAAACACCCCTTTGGAAAAATGGTTCCTCATGGCTCTCTCTTAATGAGGATGAATGGCCTTCCCATGAAATTCCATTAAATACAGAAATTCCGGAAAAAAGAAAAGAAAAACAAACGTGCCTGAAGGTTTCCGAAATCTCTGATTTTGACTTATTCAATAAATTTTCTTCCTTTGCAAAATTACAACGAATCACAGCATACATATTTCGATTCAAAACATTTCGAAGATCTAACCCAGTATTACCTTCTTTCGAGCTGTCCGAATTACAACATTCTTCTAACATGCTTGTCAAGCTAGCTCAATCGCAATGTTTCTTCGATGATATCAAGGCCATCAATTTGTCAAAAACCATCTCTCTTAAAAGCAAAATTCGTTCTTTGAACCCGTTTCTTGATGAATTCCAATTGCTCAGGGTGGGCGGAAGAATTCAGAATGCAGCGGTTCCTTTTTCACAAAAGCATCCCCTTATTCTACCAAATAAACATCCACTCGCTGATTTAATAATTTCCCATTTTCATAAAAAAATGCTACATGCAGGCCCTCAAGCTTTACTTGCCGCTATTAGAACAGAGTTTTGGCCTATACATGGCAAAAACAATGTAAAGAGAGTGTTACGAAAATGTACAATTTGTTTTAGGTGTAACCCTCGTAGTATCGAAACCTTAATGGGAAAATTACCCCGCGAGAGAATTACCCCCTCTAGACCATTTTTAAACTGTGGAGTTGATTATGCTGGCCCACTCACTATTAAAATGCACAACACGCGCACAAAATCATTTTTAAAATCATATCTTTGTGTTTTCGTTTGTCTCGCCACAAAGGCAATACATATAGAAGTGGTAAGCGATCTCACGACTCAAGCATTTTTAAATGCCTTTAAGCGATTTGTTTCAAGAAGAGGCTTGGTCGCGAACATCTATTCTGACAACGCCACAAATTTTGTAGGAGCAAATAATGAGATCGGTAGTATTTACGATTTTTTGAAGGCGACAAATAAAAAAATCTCCAACGAATTGTTGAAATTAAAAATAACGTGGCATTTCATACCACCCCGTTCTCCCCACATGGGTGGAATTTGGGAAGCAGCAATAAAAAATGTGAAGTATCACTTAAGACGCGTCATCGGAAATCAAATCCTTACTCTTGAGGAATTGCACACTTTGGTATGTCAGGTCGAATCTTGTGTAAATTCGCGTCCTATTTCTCCAATATCCGATAATCCCGATGACCTTCTACCATTAACCTCAGCTCATTTCCTCATTGGAGGCCCTCTTCATAGTCTGCCAGAGCTTGACCTAATTAATCGGAACATTGGCCAACTAACAAGGTTTCATATGCTGTCAAAGATGTTTCAAGATTTTTGGTCCAGGTGGACCACAGAATATCTTCATGGGCTGCAGTCCCGAAACAAATGGTGGAGGAAGTCACCTAACATTGAAGTTAACCAACTCGTCATCATTAAGGAAGACAACCTACATCCTCTTCAGTGGACCATGGGGCGCATAATTGACATTCATCCCGGTAGTGATGGTGTTGTGAGAGTTGTTACATTGAAAACCGCGAACGGCACATTCAAACGCTCCATAGCTAAAATCTGTCCACTTCCCATTGAAAAATGAAATATGTACATTGCTATTATTGCAGAACTGTCTTTAAATTACTATTGTTCATTTTTAATTTTTGAATACCTGTTAATTTACTTATTTGTTCATTTGTTTATTGAAACTATTCAACAGTTTCAAGGTGGGCGGTATGTTAAGTACTTGGACTTTCCAGGACAATGTGCCCAATCGCGCAACATGGCACTTTTTTTGTAGAAAAGTCATTTTCGAGAAGTTTATGAAAAACTGTCATACATACATGTCATATTTTTGTAACACCGTAATTGTAATCAGCGTAAACTTAAATAAAACTTATAATTCACAACAAGTGAGTTTGTATTCACATCTCAAAACATTTTACAAGAAACATTACGTTACAATGTTCATATAAGTATTGTAATATTATTTGAAAAAGATAAGATAAACTTAAACCCTACAAATATTCATAATACTTTAATAATAGTGAAAAAATGACGAAGAAAACTTTTATCCAATAACTGTCAGTTAATATAACAGCTTGAAGTTTCAAATTCTTTTAATAGAATTAATTGCATAGGTTAGTTAAAGAAAGAAAGAATTCTTTTGTGCTACTAAAAATCCGACAGTTAGGTTACAGAAGTCTTGTTAAGACAGTGCAGTGGTGTACGAGTAACTACAAAGTTAGATTGAAGGTGATATTAACTGAATATTCTACTGAAGTTCCCATGGTGTTTCAAAAATTCATGTTATCTATATGAAATTAACTGTCTGGACCCTTACTTGGTGGAATCTACTCATATTAGTGTTTTAAATGAAATTCAACGTTTCTAGCTAGAAACGTTAAGTTTCATTTAAAACACTAATCCACCGTTTATCATCATTATTATTGCTTAAAGGAAAAACATATTTTTTTATTCTACACTATTCGAAAATCCAATTTTTGTGGCTCTATCGAGATGGAAAACTAGGTATTTGCACGGCTAGGCGAGAAAATGGCAAATAATGACGAAGCGGTTGTCACTTTTAAATTTCAAATTGTGTTTTACATCTTCATTCACAACGCAATTACAATTAAACTCAGAACATCATTAAAATCTAGCATTCACAAAGAGAAAATTATTGTAATAATTAGCCGATTTTTGGTTGCGCCCTCTTTGTATTATGGACTAGAATTGACAGTGTTGACGCTTGATAATGATTCAATATAGAAGTTTCAAAGCCATCAAATCTGAAGTTTTGGAGAAAATTAATAATAAATATAACTTCTAACCTCACGATAAGAAGATACCTTGCTTTCTAGTATATTCAATTATGAGTGCTGAGCAGCTGGAATAACATCTTACAATGTTCTACGGCTAATTGTAATTGTTCATTGTGAATGTACCTTTAGTATTTCGTTGACATTAAAACTAAGATTGAAAAACACGCTTTTCTACACAAATGTTCATACTCAATGCAGACAAGTTCTGCGCTTGTAGAAAAAGTGACGCCTAGCGCACTTGTTGTACAAACTACTACTTGTACATTAGTTATTTGGTTAAGGCTGAATTTTGTTATAATAAGATAGAATGTACAGTGATCTACATATTTAAGGAGAAAGATGGGAAAACACTATACAACGGATTTCAGCAGGGAAACCAAACAAACATTTGTGCCTTCAATTGGAAGATTTCGGGACTACAACAAGATCGACACGGAGGCCCATAGAGCCCCCCTGTCTGTACCTTCCGACCCATAGTAAACAACAAAGAAGATGTACGACTATCGCGTGATATGTAAACAACAACAACAAAGAGATTCAAGGGTAATTCACGTAAAAAGTAAAAGGGCTACTGAAACAGAGTGGTAACCGCAGACATGTATGTTTCTGGCTCATTTGCCGTCCTCAGTACGGTATAAACAAATAAGGGTGTAAAACAATGGAGCAAAGATGTTGATCGAAACATGGAAAAACACAAAACCCTTAGTAAACAACAAAGAAAATGTACAACTATCGCGTGATATGTAAACAAAAACAACAAAGAGATTCATGGGTAATTCATGCAAAAAGTAAAAGGGCTACTGAAACAGAGTGGTAACCGCAGACATGCATGTTTCTGGCTCAAGTGCAGGAATTCAAAAATCTGGGGGTTTTGTCTTCCTTTTTTTCTTTGTCCCTTGAATCTGGGCAACGATTGCTGATCTTGGAGGCGTATAGCTGGGATTTTTCCGGAGGCTTGATCTCCTACCCAGCTGGACCAAAACCAGGAGGGCTGGTATTTTAGAATCGCCGTCATCGATCGATTCGACTACTGTATCCCGTAACTAACTGTAAAATTATATTTTTCTTTCATTTCGCTTCTTTATTAGTGAAGTTTTTTGTTTCAATACTCGCCTTCAGCGTTTAAAACTTTTTACTACTTTGTTAATAACTTTCTTTTATATACATCTTGCTAATTCTTTAAATAAAAAATAAACGGTTTTAAGGATTATAAAACTAACTTTTCCGCATCTGTGGCCCTGAACAATATTCTATCATAAAATTGTTACTTGTATACACTTCGGGGGATGTATCGTCCTAACAAACCGAAACTTCTCCAAAAATAACCAAAAATTCAGTATATCTGGAATTATAGGACCCGCTGTACTCGCTCTAGTCAACTGAAAATCAATAGGGTACATCTGTGAGACACCTTGTACAATACTCAATCATAAAATTGCTCAATAGTATACTCTCTGGATGCTGTATCGTGCTAACAATCTGAAAATTCTCCAAAAATGACGAAAATGTGGTACCTCAAGTACCATAGCACCCAAGACATGCAAGGAAAAGTGGCCGACGACAACGACGACGACGACGACGACGACGACGACGACGACGACATACACACAGGATTTTTTTTCTAAAAACCGTTTTTTCGTGTTGTTGTTGATGGAAAACGTAAAAATAACTCAAAAAAATTTCCAAAATTCCAACTTTTTTTGGAGTAAACCAATACTTTTCTCGCATATAGAAAGGTTGGGCGGAAAAGTAATAAAAAAAGACCAATACTAATAAAATTTTAATGGGCACTAATATATGGTTAACTGACGATTACACCAAGAATGTCCAAGAAGACAGAAAAAAATTGATACACCAATTGAAGATAGCAAGGTTAGATGGAAGAAGGGCTTTTCTTAAACACGACAAATTAATTGTGGATGGGGAGGTGTATGATAGACACAGCTTTGACCAAGATGATGGAGAGGAAGAAGAATGAGGAAAGGGTGAAAGAACATTAACTGATAGATCACCAGAAGCAGGAAGCGAATGGGAACAAAGAAGGGAACTGTCTAGATTGAGGCAAAAAAACTGCTAGAAGAAAGGAAGAGAAATAAGCGGAAACGAGGACAGGAATGAACAAGAAAAGAGGAATGGAAACCAAAGTAGGCTTGAAATTATTGATAATAATAATTATAGACTTAGTTATAATATTAGCAATAGTGGGATTATGAGTGGGATGGATAGGAAAAATATTTGTAATGATACAGGCGTTATATCTAATAAAAATAAAAAAAAAATTAAAAATGAGGAAGATAATGAAAATACCAATAGATTTAGGAATGAAAAAAATAAAAAACAAATAAATGAACAAAATAAGGCTTATAATGGTAAAATTAATGGTATAAGGAATAAAAACGGCGAAGTGATACAAGAAGAAGCTCATTATAAACAAATTTGGAAAGAGTATTTCGAGGAACTGCTAACTGAGACACTCTCAGATAATACAACAGAGGAAGAACGCGAAGAAAATATATCACAGGAACCAACAAAAAGTTGAGTAGTAGAAGTTATTAAAAGAAAGCATCGGGTTAAGACGAAATAAACATGGAATTGATCAAGTATCGGATAATAAAGAAAATATGGAGAGAAGAAAGTATGCCCGAGGAATGGGAGGTTGGGCAAATTGTCATAATACACAAAAAAGGGGATCAGCAGGAGTGCAAAAACTACAGAGGTATAACTCTTTTAAATGTAGCGTACAAAATAAGGTCAGCAATAATTCAAAGTCGCTTAGCTGGAAAAACAAAAGCAATAATGGGTCAATACAAATGCGGTTTCAAACAAGGAAAGTCAACAATTGACGCTATTCACACTATCATGCAGATAATGGAAAAGGCCCATGAACACAAAATGGAAGTAGAAATGCTATTTATAGACTTCCAAGAAGCATTTGACTCAGTAAAACGAAATAAACTGATAGAGGACTGAAGGAACAGGGGATAGAAAGTAAGTTAAGAAGATTAATTGCAATGAATATGAACGAGTCAAAAGTGAATATACTCACAAGTAATAGAGAAACGCAAGGTTTTGTAGCTAATAGAGGTGTAAGACAGGGTGATGGCCTATCAACAACACTATTTGATCTGGCCCTGGAGCATGTATGACAAACGTGAACAAGGGAAATTTAAGAACGAGCGGGAGCCAGGTAGTCGAATATGCAGATGACATAGTGATAATTACGAAAAAAAGGAATATTCAGAACCAAATGCTAATAGAATTAAGAAAAGTGGGCGAAAAAATGGGATTAAAAATAAATAGCAACAAAACCAAAATAATGAGAGTTGGCAAACATTGTGAAAACAAAATGATGAAAATAGGGGAATATGAATTTGAGGAAGTTGAAAAGTTCAAATATCTGGGAGCCACGATCAGCAGTAATGGGGAACGAAGATCAGAAAAAATAATGGCAGCTAATAGGGCATACTATGCCAATAAGAAATTATTGAAAAGCAAACTATTAACAACATCTACGAAATTTAGCATTTATAACACAATAATAAGACCTGTGTTAATGTATTGAGCAGAAACGATGACAATGACAAAAAGAGATGCAGAGGAGTTGAGGATAGTAGAACGAAAAATATGAAGTATGAACCATGAAATATTGAGAGAAATGAACGGGAAAGATATAGTAAAGAGAATAAAGAAGCAAAGAATAAAATGGTTCGGCCATGTATGGAGAGGAGGAGAGCCCGTAATCGTTTGCTCAATCATACAATGCGATCCAGGTGGTAAGAGAAGGCAAGGAAGACCTAGATCTAAGTGGCTGAAAGAAGTAGAGGAGGACTTAAGACGGATAGGGAGGAAGGAAAAAATTGGGGATAGGACTCTATGGATAAAAATAAGCGAGAAAATGTTGGAATGATGATCTAGAAAGCATTTATGCGGCCCAACCCCACAAGGGGTGCCCAGCCCCTTTATATATATACACTTGTATATATAGTCCGTCTAGAAAGTATCCGGAAAACAGATAGCACAATTATAATTTTTCGGTATATATTTTCATTACTCGAATTTATACAATAATAACAAATAACTCATCTCATTTACTTATACAACCTCCATTTAACTCTAAACACTTAATTAAACGTTCAGATAAACCCGAAACTAGGTCAACGCTATAATGTTCGGTGATGGTGGTCCAGGCTTGTAAAACTGACCGAATCAAATCTTTTTTATTTTGTGGCGCTGCTCGTTTCACTTCGATCTTCATTACTTCTCATATGTTTTCAATAGGACTGAGATCTTATGAAGCTGCTGGCCATGGAATTGTTGTCAAGTGTTGCTCTTGCATCCAAGCTGCAGTATAAGTACATAGAGGTGTTGCATCACGCACATAATTGTTCCCCAAACCATTATGTTAGAGGGAAATTTGAACAGTAACTTGTTCTCTTGATAGGATTGTTAGGTGATTTGCCAATTTTAGAAAACCTAGGTACGGATTTTATCGTCTTGAGGCCACTAGAGCGTTTGAACTGTTTCCGCTAATCTTACGCGATCTTCCCGAAACTGGTCCATGCCCCATATCTCTCCCATTTTTTATCCTCTTTATTGTCAATTCCAGTAATTCTTTAGCGTTCTGAACACCTTTTCTATACAAATATTCCACCAATTTCCTTTTTCATAGTTGTGACATTATTACAGAAAACTTAAGCCTGCTTGCAATCAACAATATATGACAGATGTTATTGTTATGTCATTTTGGTCATGGCCTACTATCGGCACAATCTACTCGATGCATTACTTCCGTCTTAGTATGTTACAAAAAAAATATGTTAAAATTAGAAGAGAGATTAAATTTCGGATACTTTCTAGAAGGACTATATATATATAAGTATTTTTAAAGTACATGTAATTACTCAGCTCAGTTGAACAGCTCAATGTAGGTGCTGCTTCAATTCGAAGGTTTCATTATAAGCACATTCATAGTTATTATCAATTCGTAGAAAGTTCTTAATGCAGTATAAATAAATCGAGTCAATCAATTAGATGAACGTTAGTCCAAAATCCAGGTAGGATTATGGACTAATGAATGATACTTTTCTTTAAACGGAGTTTCCAACAGAAAACAATCGAAGCTTCTGAAAAACCAAGCACAATAAAAAATGAAGTATGAGAAATCGTTTGGTGTGGAATTTTCAGAAAAATAATTTTTAGGCTATTTATTTTGATCATACTTCAACTACAGCTAATTCCAGTGATAGTATCTTACAATTTTACGTTAAAAATCGCTGGTAAGAAAAAATTATTGACCTTTAACAATTACAGCAAGAATAGTAAAATTAGTATTCTATTGCAGAGCCATTATCTGTCAAACATTCTCCATTCTTCTTGGCATGGCCAACATTGAATATCCCGTGTTGAAAAATAAATTCACAGCTACGCACCTGAGCATTCGTAAAGGCGGTCCAGAGCAGAGATAGGTTAATCAAACACCCAAAGCTGAATAGAACTTTAGAAATCTCGAAACAATGGTTCTCTTTAATTCTACAAAAGACAGTTGCACTTAATTAAGGCAAAACAGGTGATTTCGTATTTTTAGCGTTTTTACTCTTCAACACCTTTATTCATTTAACTTAATTTTATGTTTAATTTTATCATTACGTTACTACAATAAAATAATAGCTTCATTTCAAATAATTTTTATTTGAATAAACACAGATGTATAGAAAATTGATTTAATTTTATATTATAGTACAGTTTACATCGCTTATGTTTTTAGTCACTGAATACAAAGGGCACAAAACATATTAGCCAATTTAAAAACTGTTTTCAACTTTTTCAAATTATTTCTGAATATAAGATTATGAATATTTTCATGGGCGCCGCCAGAAAATAATTCAATAATCCAAAAAATATTCCAGTGGAGAAGCAAAAAAATTACGTCAGTTTTGTTTTTCTTTATAGAAAATTAGGAAATTGATTTATAAATTTTTTATATGAACAAATTCTTTCGAGTTTTTGATCTACAATTTCATCAATGCCACCCTAAATTAACGTCAAGTGATGCAGTTTCTAAAGCATTTATATTAGAAAATCGAAACAACGCATTGTTACTTTTACAGTTTAAATATTTAATATTGTAATCGAATTCTTTGAAAAATGAAAATTCTATATCATTAAATTGTCTATATTTAAATGGTATATTTATATTTGGACCTACTAATTGTTGGTTCGCAAGATCTTTTAAATTCATACTAACAAGATCTTTAATACCTATGACTTCATCGAAGTAACCGAGGAAGTCATATAATACAAAATTAATATAATAATTTTTACATTTTAATTCTGCAAATGCAGGCACAAGTCCTTGAAATCTAATATCTTTACTTCCAAGACTAGTAGATAGTACAGTATTGGAACGGTAAATTGTATCTGGAAAATATTTTTCCATAATAGAAGGTTTTATTATTGATCTAGAACTACGGGTATCGATTAATAGTCTAGCTTTGGGACTCTTAATTTCTATGTATGGTAAAGGATTAGCGGAAATAACGTTTATTTCAACTATCTCTTTGTTTTGGTTATTATTGATCTAGAACTACGGGTATCGATTAACAATCTAGCTTTGGGACTATTAATTTCTATGTACGGTAAAGGATTAGCGGAAATAACGTTTATTTCAACTATCTCTTTGTTTTGGAAGGCCCGGTTATTCGAAAATTTTCCTCAAACTTAATTTCATCATTCGTATCGGGCTGCTCAAATTCTATTTCTTCACATTCATTAAATTGGTTAGGATTATATTCTGGATAATTACGTTGATTTAAATATAACTCTTCGGAAACAAAATTTGGTTTAGCTCGTGGATTTGTTTGGAAGAATCTGTTATTATTGTTATAATTATTAACAGACATTCGACTTCTTTCTATGGAATTTCGCGACGTTGTCGACATTGGTACAGGTTTTAGTAACTGATTCTGTGGTATTTGATTTGGTCTAAAAATATTTTTTGCTGGACCAAATACTTGTCGATTTGTGAAACCTATTATTTTGTGGGATAGGTTGAACAGGTATCGGTTGGTTAGGCCAATATTCTCTATTTTGTACTACATTATTTGGGACATTGGGTTGATTGGATTGATAATTATTATATGAAAGTTGATGATTATTAATTGGTATGTTATTTGGTACGAAATTTCGATAGCCGTTACGATTTTGATTTTGGTTTGAATTTGACCTTTGAACATTCTGGAAACGCGAATATTGTATACCATTGTTATTATTATTAGAATTATTTTGTCGAAAATTTCTATCATGTAATGATCCATAAAGTCTTTAGAAATTTTCAAATTCTGCGACATACGCCATTGCGTCTTCTAAGGAAGTGAGTTTTCTTAAATGCATATTATTTCTTAGCGTTCCGTTACAACCCGCTATAAAAGTATTTAGTGCAATTTTATTGTATTGAATAATTTGACAATTTCTCTCATCAGCATTTATATTTGGGTCATTACTTATTCTCTGAATTACACTACTACGAATTAACTGAAGACTACTACCAAAATCTATAAGGTGTTTGGCTCTAATTAATTCTTGTACTAGACAATCTATATCACGCCTATAAGCGAAACACAGTAATAAAGCAGTTTTAAATTTTTACCAAGTGTTTAACTCTACTCTACTACCGACCATGAAAGTTGCTCGGCCTTGTAACTTTTCTTGAATACATTCTATTAAATGTGAACTTGATTCGGCATCATTTGAATTTCTATAGGATTTGATTAAACTCTCACATCTAGTGATAAATTTGTTTAAATATTCACTATCGCCGTTAAATGGTTTGATATTTGCTAATTTAGATCTGAAAAGATCCCAATTAATTTTAGGTGTAGCCATTTCGTGACTATTAATTTCGTTTATTGAAATATTATTAAAAGCTTCTACAATATTATCAATGTTTCTATTATCCAAATCGTTCATATATATATATTTAATTTATATAATAAAAATATCTTAATTTCTATTTTCACTAATTCCAAAGAATGGTATAGGAAGACGAGAAGAGAAAATTTGGCACTTAAGTTTAGAAAATCTTCTTCTCCGACTCTTTCGTTCCTCTCACTACGTCCACGGGAGGGCTGTTCTCAGTTGTTGATGCTACAAAAAGGGTGGATAGACCTCGCGCTCAAAACCTTGAAGTCATAAAAGTTTATACGAACACCGTAGAAATCGGTACACTGTATAATTCGGGTTTCCACAACTCGCGCAATCCTACTGACTACGCCAGTTTGGTTTTTCTTTATAGAAAATGTCTTTTTAAAAAAAGACAAAAATTAACTACAACAAAATATATTTTAACAAAGAGCAAAAAAATAATACATAAAAATGTATAAAGACTGTACTGAGAGTTATAGAAAGAATGATTCAAAATGATTTCAGACAGAATACATAATATCGTCCAAAAGTGTTTATTATGCGGTTTTGCAGGTCTATTAAATCTTGCCTTGTTTGCACAGGTGTTGCGTATACCTCACTTTTGAGATAACCCAAGAGAAAGAAATCCATAGGATTAATCTCTCCTGATCGCGGTGGCCGTTGAAAAGGGCCTCCACGACCAATCCATCTATTAGAAAACCTTGTGTGTAAATGCTGTCATACATCTAAACTGAAATGAGGAGGAGCCCCATCATGCATGAACCATAAATTCCTACGAGTTTGTACTAGCACATCATCAAACAGGTTCCATAACTCATTTTGCAAAAAACTCCAAATATCTCTGACCGGTCAAAGTACCGTCAATAAAGTATGGCTGTATCAAATTATTGCCAACTATTCCTGCCCAAACATTGACCATGAATCTATGCTGGTTCCTAGTTTGGATACTGCCATGTGGATTCACATCATCCTATAAATGCATATTATGAGAATTATTAACTCCATCTCTGGTTAAACCGGATTCGTTCGTAAAGAGAACGTTACTAATAAATGTATTGTGTGCTTGTTGTTGTCGCAGAAACCCCTGGCTATACTCAATTCGCGCAGGATAATCAGTCACTGTCATACTGTGTACTTTTTTCATGTGAAAAGGATATAACAGCTGTTCTTTTAGGACGCGATGAACAACTGATATCAAGACTTTATGTTCTTTTGATAATTTTCGTAAACTCGTTGATGGTTCGTTATCAACTGCATTTAAGAAGTCTTGTTCAACTGCCACAGTACGTACGGTTCGTACTGGACTTTCTCCACCTTTTTTTGGCAAAAAACTTCCTAAAATTTAAAATTTTGTTTTCTATACGTGGAAAATTACATTTACTTATTCATACTTGTTTCTCGTAACCTGAGATCAATACGCTCAAACATTCGTCTGTTTGGCAATGCTCTGTTTGCAAAATATTCAGAATAAAGCCAGTCCATACATTAAATCCATATCTGCGTACTAAATAAAAGTGAATTCTGCCAATGTAACTGTTAAATTAAGGAGTTATGAATTATTGACAAGTACTGACTACGAACTATTCTACACAACGTTTGACAACTAATCCTATGGTTACTTGATAAACGGTAAAAACACTTTTAAAGAGTTTTTACCAACTTTCGAATTAATAAGTCGTTAATGTTTTTTATCTTCTGCTATCGTTAAATTATTTTTTTGTAGTACTGTAGGTAAATCTTAGACATCGTATTAATAAGTTAGTTACGTAAATTGGTACGTAGTGCATTAATAAAACTGTAAATATTAGCCAAACGGCTTATTTTATCCGATTCCAACAAGAGTACCTTTTCGTAAGCCCAATATGTGGGTTAGTCAATTTCGATAATTTCATATAGGGTGTGTCATCACTGCAAAATTTTTGTATCACTAACCATTGCGAGTAGTCCGTCCCTGGCTTCAAGGCATAACTGTAAATCTGTTTACCTTTCCAAAATAAACATACACGTACATTATAGCTTTGCCGTAGATTTTATAAAGATCAAATAACTAGTACAAAAAATAAAAATAAAAACCAAATTCAAAATGAAAACTTTGGAGGCATATAACTCGAAAACGAGGGGCTGCATAGAAAAAGTTTATATGAAATACTAACATTATTTTGGCTCAGATTATACGCTCCCATTATTCCCGGGACACCCTGTATAGCGAATTCTTTAAGGTGTAAACTTGAGATTAGGACTTTTCACAAAAACAAATTTAGGTACAAAATTATCAATTATTTCATGCCATATATTGTACAATTCATATAATGCTATATTCACATTAATTTTTTTCATCCAAGACTTTCTTCCAGTCTGCATCTCTAATATTTGTGCTCAACCTAAGAAAAACTGCTTTTTTAAAATCAAACCTAGATTCTTTTATATTTAGTATATTCATTTTTGTATCGGACCTAACTGTAACCATAATTTCCAATGCAGAATGGTACAGATCTTCCTTAACCAGGGGTAGACCGTCCCTAATTATTGTGCAATTTGGTATAATATACAGGGGTTCTTATTTAAAAAATTATATGTTTTGTTTGTAACAGAGTTATGCAACACTCTGTATAGTCCGAGATAATTTCAAAATATGCACCTTAAAGACATCTACTATTTTTGTTGATAATATTTTTTGATATCTCTTAAAATAACCCATATAACCAAGTTTGTCGTAAGATTGGTACACCCTGTATATTTATATACATACATATATATATATATATATATATATATATATATATATATATATATATATATATAAGGATGATATCATATCAAATACACGTTGGTTTCAATATTATGAATTTGTATTAGATAAATTCAGAATTTAAATTGAGTCACAAACGAAAACAAATAGACAAAACGACTGTTAAAATCAAATATTGTTCAGTTTTTATCTAAATAATACCATAAACGAGTTGGTTAGTTAAAGTAATATCGATCTTCCCCGATAATCCAGTCAGTATTAACAATACATCAATTTTGAAACTACATAAACATATATATCTGATTAATTTCGACATGAAAATACTAACTCATCTTTCCCCGAATGTCGTTCAACACGATTTTATAAGAGATTTATTTTGAGAACGCCAAAGGCATGAAGGTATTACATCTTAAGAGCATCAGAAGGAAGCGAATAGTGGATCCGAAGTAGTGACTTAGAGCTAAAGATCCTTTCTTGATGTTTACAGCGAAAGCCTGTCAGCAGCTGTCGGATGATGCTGGTACAGGCCGCGATTTCTCACTGTCGTCCCAGTTCCACCTTATCCAAATTGTGCTCTGAGGTCCACTTCAGTACAAATTCACGGTTGCCGTTGTCTTTACTCGACACAGCGTCGTCCCCGTCAAGGATTATTATTGATTTCCTGTTTTGTATATGTCGTGTGACAAGTCATAATTCATTTGAAAATGAATGTATACGTACAAAATGCAATCTTTCCACTTTTCTAACTAGACATTCATCAAAAAAGAAGATCGTTTCGGCCTTTGCTAGACAGGAAGTCGTGAATAACAAATTGTTGTCGTTTAAAAATGCTGTTAGAATATGTTGTAAATTTTTCCGATGAACTTTAATATCAACAGAATAATGCCGTGCTTAACAAAACCAACCTATATGCAGATTTGGTCGATTTTAAAATGTTTATATTTATATATGTAACAGATATCAAAAATTGAGATAAACTTTTTTTTTTTCACAAAAAACATGCATTTAAAATATAACGTATTGCAAGACGTATATTTTCATCTATCATAATACTGATCATATAAAACGAGGCTGCACTTACCTCAAAGAAATAACGCATTTCTGGAACTAAACGTATGCATTTCTAGTAGAAATTAAAATATATGGCAGATACTTTGTTTTCATTTAGGAACTCGCAGCATAAAAAGAGGCATCTGCTCGATCGTAGATACGTTGATGTCATCTAGTAATGATATCTTGATATATGTTGTTTAATGGATCGAATTCGGGATGTGAATGGCTCGAATATTTCTGATTGTCCGATTTATCCAAATTAACGAATTTTCCCTTATTTTCGCTGAAAACATTGTGTTGCTATTTTGTGTTTACGAGTCTTAAAATCAGTATTTTTCATAAGCTAAGCTCCTGTCATCGTTTACATACTGTAATGTTTTTTGTTAATTATTTAAACAATAAACGGGTGGGCTAAATTTCAAACACTCGGTATGGCTACTTACTAATTTATTTAAACACTAACTCACTAATCACTAACACTTAATTTATATATACAGTATATTCACTTAGACTAATTTATATAAACAGTTCACTAATTCACTAATTTATTTGTTTATCTCACGATGTCAAATTATCAACTCTTCCCGATCAGTCCCCTTATATACTAGTGCCTTTTGGACTAGAGAATTCCGGGCTGCGGCTTATACACACAAATAATTTTTCTGGCCTTTTCTAGATAACTCTGGTCACAAAAACCAGTTCTAGATAAGATAGTCTCAATCGTAAACAGTTTTTTATAACTGCGTATCCGCCATAATTTTAACTATTATACCTGGCTTAGACAGGGTCGGTTTTAGGGACTATACCAGTGTGCTGTTTCGTAACAATACTCTCGGAGTTTATTTTATCAATTGTTAGAACCAGCAAGTTTTTAGTTAATAGTTTGACTGCTAGAGGCCCTGTTGTTTGAAAACTAATTCAGTTTAGAAATGGAAATAAATTAAAACTTGTTCAAGATCAAATTCTTAGATTCAAATATCTAATCATTGCGTACTACAACGGAGCTGATTAAATTCGCAACAAAATTAATATCAATATCTTTACAGCGATTTCTCTAACTTACATTCATTAGGAGAATGTTTCTTCCAAAATTATAAGATAAATAGGTGGTTATGTACAGACGGAAAATTGGTTCAACTGGAACAATATTGACGAACATGTTGGGCATGTATTCATTGTTTACCGTACACTTACTTCAAAAGTTAGGTCTTTAAAATTGGAACTCTTGACGACGGAAGTCTAGGAGGTGATAAAAGAGAATTTCTTAATTATTCCAAATTTATAATCAATAAATCTAAAGAAAAGTTCGACTCTGATAGAACAAGTGACTAGCCTAGTTTTGTGCGGTTCTCGAAATATTACAAATTTAGTTAGTTTAAACCTTTTTTAATTAGTTTTGATCAGTGAGAAGTACTTTCAGAAACTGTAAGTTCACTTTACTTATATTGTTCTTCAAATTATCTAAACTTAGTGAATTCCACATAATAGACACAGTCAATTCAAGTAGTACATCACCTATAAAAAGCATGCATGCTACTATTTACTAATAGCGGCCAGGGACGTATTCCAAATTCCGGCCAAATAAAATCAAATTTTTTTGATGTCTTCTATCAATGATTCACACTCAAATACTCCCACAACAGTTATCAAAAGTTATTCATCAGCAGTTAACCAAGCTGTTTTTCCAAGCAAGCAACAAGCAATCGTTTTTTGCACTATCAACAATGCCAAATTACAGGATTACCTTATCCCATTAGGGGAAGGCTCTCTCGTACTCCTATGGAAGTGATCACTTTCCAATTATTATAGAGAATCGTACCTCTCCAGGAAAATTTTCACAAAAATACTCGCCTAAATTGAGAATTAAATCTGTAGATTGGCCATACTTCAGAAATCAGATTGAACTTATGGATAGCTGCGATATTACCAACGATATCCAGAAATGTGTATTAAACTTCAATGAAATCATCTTGGATAGTGCCAGCCAGCACATTGGGCAAACAAAAGACAAAAAAGACCATACTCCAGTCCCCTGGTGGAATCAATATTGCGAAAAAGCTATCAGAGATGCAAAAGCAGCGTTGAACAAGTACAGGAAACACGAAACTCTCCAAAATCGCATAGAGCTAAAGAAATACAAGGCAAAGGCACAACTTGTAATCAAACAATCCAAGAAAAAATCATAGCCGGAATATATTTCTGGAATAAACTCTTCCACTCAAATAAGCCCAGTCTGGACCAAAATTATAAAAATGAATGGACATAGTTCAAAAAGCACTATTCCTAGCATTAAACACAATGATCATTACTACTCATCCACAATAGATATTGCCAATATTTTGGGCCAATCCTATCAAGAACAATCGTCAACTTCAAATTTCACACGCGACTTTCTCAATTACAAGCCTCAAATGGAACAAACTCCCATCAGTTTTGAAGATACACTCGATAACCGTTTAAATCTTCCTATCACCATAGACAAAACGAAAAATTCGAGTCCAGGTTCAGACAATATTCCAGTCATATTTATCAAATATCTACCACCTTCAGCAAGACGGCATCTACTGAAACTTTTCAACAAGATATGGGAAGACAAGGTCTTTCCTTCTTTATGGTCTGAAGCTATTATTCCATTCCCTTTTTGAAATGTAAAAAACCCAAACAAGAAGCCAACTCGTACAGACCAATATCTCTAACTTGCTCAATGGGAAAATTGCTAGAGAAAATTGTCAACCAAAGATTCATGTGGCATCTCGGAACTACTAACCTCCTAATCAAAAGATAAAACTGGCTTTAGACCAAACCGCTCAACTCTAGACCATATTGTGGATTTGGAAAGTGAGATCAATGAGGCTTTTGCCACCAAACAGGTATGCGTAGCCATTTTCTTTGATATCTCAAAAGCATTTGATACCTGCTGGACTCCAAACATCCTGATGCAACTACAAAGATGGAAAATCACAAAAAATTGCCTAGCTTTTATCAACAACTTTCTTGCTAACAGAACATTCAAAGTTCGGGTTGATGACGAACTATCTGATGCTTACCGCCAAGCAAATGGAACCCCACAAGGCTCAGTTATCAGCCCTACTTTATTTTTGATGTGACATTAACAACATTCTTAACAATTTAAAAAAAAACATTGACAGCAAGAGTTTTCGCAGATGACGTAGTGGTTTACATATAAGAAAAAAATGTAAATACAATATCTCTATTTATGCAACAATTCATCACACATTTGGAACGATGGTCACGTCAATCCGGCTTCAGGTTTTCTGTTACCAAAACAACAGGTGTGCTATTTAGCAGGAAACGTTCATATACTACTCCAAAATTGAAGCTTTATAACCAAAATATTGAATTTGAATCATCAGCAAAATTTCTAGGAATGATCTGCGACCATAAGCTTACCTGGAAAGATCACATAGAGAAGTTGGTCCAAACATGTATGAAACGGCTTAATACAATGAAAAGCCTAGGAAATATAAATTGGGGATCAGACCAAGCAACGCTACTGCTTGTATATAAAACGCTCATGAGGTCAAAAAAAGATTACGGCTCCAAAGCTTATTCATCTACCAGAAAAACTATACTTCGCAAACTTGATGCTATCCATAATACAGCATTATGAATAGCTCAGGCACGTTTACAACATCTCTTAATACCAGCATCCAAAGTCTTCTTGGTAAACCATCATTAAGCTACAGATGCTCTATATTGAGTTTGAATTACGCGTCTGCTATATCTACTAATGCTGAAAAACCACTTTACAGTAATACATTCAACAACAGATATAGGGATCATTTTGATAAAAAACCGCATCCATCTAAGCCATTTTACGCCAGAGTTAGAGAACTTTTTCAGAAGTTTAATTTAGAGCTCCCAAAAATTTTTCCCTCCACTGTCGAACATCCAGCTCCGTGGATAATTTCTACCCCTCGCTGCCGTACTAACCTGACTGGGCTTGATAGAGATACAAATCGCCATGAAATCTTCGCATAACTCAACAGGATACTGCATGACTACAACGACTTTAACTTAGTCTACACGAATGCTTCGAAATCGTAGGCTGGAGTGGGTGCTGCAATAGTGACCACAACTGAATCTTACAGCATAAAACTCTCCCCTCACACTAGCATATTTACGGCAGAACTCTATGCTATCTTTCATGCCCTCAAAGTAATTATCTCCTTTCCAAATCTCAAAACCCTAATTTTAACTGATTCCTTAAGAAGCATTTATTCCTTGAAACTTCCTCAACCCAAGCACCCAATATTACAATCAATTAAGTCACAGCTTCATAAAATCCAGAACGACAAGAAATCTGTCGATTTCATGTGGATTCCTGCTCACATTGGCATCAGAGGCAACGAAGAAGCGGACCTATGTGCGCGTAACGCCATCGTAAACGTTAATGCCGAACTCATAACAAAGTGCGTGGTGAGTGACTTGAGAACACTTATTCGGGAAAAAGGTCACAACCATTGGCAACACGACTGGCAGCGATCGCAAGACAAAATTCGCGAATTTAAGTCAACAGTGACGCTGTGGAAGCATCCAACCACAAGACGCAGAGCACAAGTGATTGTCACTAGACTTAGAATAGGGCATTGCAAATTTACGCATACTTATCTTTTCAATAAAGACAATGCTCCTATATGTGATCTATGTCAAGAACATTTAACAGTGAAACATGTCCTGATTAATTGCACTAAGTTTGACACGAACCGGCTAAAATATAGACTACCTACAGATTTAAATATACTCTTAGGTTTAAACTGCCCAGTTGAAAAATTGATGGGATTCTTAAAAGACATTAATTTACTAAACAAAATTTAATATTGTATATTGTTATACACCGCTAATCACCTTGTGTGGAAGCGGATTAGTTTGAATAAAAAAAAATCTGAAGAACTGGATTTGAAAATTAACACTAGCAAATATGAAATTTATTCTATTCAAAATTCAAATTTAAATAAACTTTTACCAAATTTTAAAGAAATTGCTTCTAATATCAAAGTGTATGACCTTTCTGATTTAGAACTATTAGGTTCACCACTTAACTCCAGTAGCATAGTTTATTTTTAATAAAAAAATTGAATATTTATTTGGAAACTTTTCGATTCTGAGATCACATTAGACTTTTTTTCTTTAAAAAAATTCATTATCTATACCCCGTTTATCATACTTATTACGCTGTGCCCCATGTTGGGTAAGCAAATATTCCTTATCAGTTATCAATATTCTGTTTGAGACATACTTTGGAAAGGATAACAAACTGTTTAATAAACGATAATGCTGCTTGGTCATAAGTGAATCTTCCATTAAGAAATGGTGGTCTTGGAATACGCGATGTAGAATCATTCAATTAATGACTCTAAAAATTGAACAAATTGTGTTCTTCCAGGTTATATTAATGAAACAATTGACGATGAATATAATTTTGCTTTAATTAAATGGTTAAATCTTTGTTAACTATATTCTATACATTTTCAATGCCCAAGCAGTCAGAAATATTTCGATGACTTTATTGTAAGGTTCCAATATCACAGCACAAATGACATCAAAACCAAATTTTGCCTTCTTGCTCTTCAAAAAAAATGAAGCAATACTTGGCTACACGATTTACCTCCCAAACAATTGTGAGCAGTATTAGAAAATACCACTTTCCACATCTACGATGCTCTTAGGATAGGTCAACGGAAATGCGAAAAACACACTTGTACATGCAGAGAAATTGTTGATATTTTGGGATATCATGGTCTTAGCTGTCCAAATAGTGCAGGTATAAATTTTCCCGTAATCGGTTTTTAAACGACATCATATAACGTTCTTGGAGTGCCGCCCTGATATAGGTAACAATAAATCGTGTCTATTACCGGTTCTTGAAAATTGTAAAAAACTATTACAAATAACGGGATTTATTTCCAGGAAATCCACAATGTACTTATTAAGTGCTTTCTGACATCATCACACGAGTGAGTCTAAGAAAATTTCATTTATCGATTGAGTTTAATAAAAATTCATTTATTGTTAATAATTCTTCAAACCTAGACAAGTATCAATTGTACATACAGCAATTAACATAAACCAAGTGCTACCGTTCCTACCATTTTGTAAAATTTAAACAGCCACATCGGTAATTAGGACCACATGTAGTAAATATGAGTACGACAGATTCGAATTGTCATGTTTCTGACTACAGGGGAAATTAAGATGAATAACGTCAACACTCAAGATCCTATCCATCTGTTACTTCTACTACTAATTTCCCAATTAAAAATCAAGCTATTATTTTCAATTCTATAGCAAATACAAATTTAATTGCATTAGGAAATGTGATACAATCAAAAAACATTGTTTTTTCGTCACGAATATCCAACAATAGATTTTGTTTCTACCTATCAAGCGAAAAAATAGTTGAAGACTTTCTAACTACTAAAAATGGAACAATAACAATCGATAACACAATACTACACGCCCGAAAACTTATATCTCCTCACGAAATATGACTGATCTTGAACGTTTGTCCATCTATACCCCATAACATACTTGAACAACAACTTCAAAAGATAGGCATACAACTTATGACTCCATTTACATTTTTAAGAATTGGTATATCCAAACTAGAATACCAACACATATTTAGCTTTCGGAGACAAACTTATATCTCCACTCAATTGAGTCATATTATCCCGGACTCGATGCTCATAACATATGAAGATACAACTTACCGAATATTTCTGTCGTTGGATGATCATATATGCTCTAATGCTTGAATAATGGTCATATAGCTCCAAAATGTCCCAATATAAGTCTACAACTATCACCACAAAGTAATCCAACCCAATTCCAAACCAATCAACGTCAACCTCAAACCAATACACCACCATTTAATAGCCCTCCTTCAAATGATGGAACAAAATATGAAGAACATGATTCTAGTCTTCCCTATCCTCTCTCAAACCCAAAAAAGCAAAGCCATCTAGAGAAATAAGAGAAACTATGCAATTAGAAACCGCAACTCAATCTTCTGATAAAGAATCCGGCAAAAGAGCAGTCGAACAAATATTATCATCTCCTCTACCAGACGAAGAAGAACAACTGCTTTTAAAACAAAAAAATCTATCTAGCAACCTCATGAAAAACCCCAAATCACGCACTATTTCTGTTGAAGAATCAATGGAACCAGTAACAGCACTGTTTATGGAAAACCCCAATAAATACGATTTTCCATTTGAAGAGATTTCTGATTTTCTTGAAAACATTTATGGATTATCTGACTCATTAAGCGTAGCAAAAACGGATACAGAAGACATATATGGTGTATCAGACATGCTACATGACATTTATCCAGATATCACCGACAGAAAATTAAAAACTCGATGTGTCAAAGTTAGGAATAAAATCAAGAAACAGTTGAACATAATAGATGACAGTGATTCAACAATAGATTACTAAATCACCTCACAATTGTAGTTATTAAAATTCAATTCGATCCTACAGTGGAATCTAAATGGATATTTTACCCATTGAATGTAGGACCTAACATAGTTCATATATGTAATATTTACATTCCTCCAGATGTAAACCCAGATATCGGTACTCTGAATTATGTTATTCGTCCAATACCCACTCCTGCTATAATTCTAGGAGATTTTAATGCCCATAACCCGATATGGGGATCAGATAAGATAACACTCTTCAGACGTTATCTAGAAAATATTTTAAATAATTCTTACCTCAACCTACTTAATGATGGTCAAGGAACACGATTTAACCACGATTTAACATAATCACAGGAGAAACGACAGCCATTGACTTGTGACTTTGTGACTCATCTTTTTCTTTATCTCTAATTTGGGTACCTCTTCCTTTTCTATATAACAACGACCACTTTCCTTTAATCATTAGAAACATTTCAAATGCAAAATCACCTTCATTAATACCAAAATGACGATTAGCAGATGCCGACTGGAATTTATTTACATCGCTAATATCTAACAAAATCAACGCTAATATCTAACAAAATCAATGAATCTTTGAAATTCGAACCACTAACAAATATGGACAAATACCTACAAGATTTCAACAACTTAATATTGGAAGCTGCTGAGCAAGCCATCGGTAAAACTACATTTAGAGAAAAACATACAATGTTCCCTTGGTGGAATAAAACTTGCCAAATCACGGTAAAACTTCCTAAAGCAGCTCTCTATAAACTTAAAAGACATAGAACAATTCAAAATAAAATAGATTATACAAGACTGAGAGTACGTAAAAGATATTTATTTAAGAAAAGTAGACTTGGAAGCAGTTCGTATCTAAATTAAACAATTCCACCCCATTATCTTCGGTTTGGAAGGTACAATTTCTTCAACATAATAATACAAATGCCTCTGATCCTCAACCTATAATCGAAGTCTTTGCAAATTATTACGAATCCTACTCTGATAACTCCATCTATACTCAACAGTTTTTACATACTAAAAATATTGCTTAGTCTGAAGGTCTCACTTTTGTAAATAATATGTCTTGTTTGAATGCAGTAATTACAATGGAAGAATTTATGGAGGCTCTCGAGAACACAAAAAATAACAGTCCCAGACCTGACAACATACCAATTATCTTTCTTTTATATGCAAATGCAAAGAAATTATTTAAAAAATCTTCAACTTCATCTGGGAAAATATACTGTTTTTCGAAACAGAGGAAGAAATCTTTCAACACGTTCCACTACTTGTATATTTCACACACGACTAGAATAGGCTGAAGTCGAAAGTGGATACTTCTAGATTGAAGTTTATTCTTCCAGTTAGGGATAGCGCCTCTTTTTTGTTGTATGACTATCATCATTAGAAACAAGACATTTTTCCATCAAACTATATCTTTCATCGAAATATATTGGAAGGGCCATTAGTTCCTGTTACACTTGTGACATTTTATCAGTATATAATGGTTGCAGTAGATCAAATTATTGATTTATTGTTCAAGGTATTGAAGGGACATTCTTAATAGATTATCTCTTATTTTGGAAAATTGCATTGGGTCTAACGCTAACAACGAGTGAACAGTCATGGATTTAATTCAGATTTGTCGTTCTAGATTTCATTTACGGTGAAATAGGTCGCAAGACACTGCTTCAAGTGGAAGCCACGTGACCGGAATTCTCCTCGCCAAAAATATTTTAGTTGTGGGATGTAGCTGCTCTGTGTTCTCTTCTATCAAATACCTTTGGAGCCCGTTTTGTTAGCAGAAATAACTTCAAACATAATCATTGTGTTATAAACGCCGGTCATTTCATACATTGTATAGTTGAATTACGTAATCTAAACATTTTCTTTGATGATACATAAATTTTACGGAAATATTGTAGACAACGTCATTGAAACTAGGTAAAAGTACTCATGAGTGAATACATGAACTTATGTGCCAGGAAAGCTTACGATATTTAAAGAATTTTCGTTGCTACATGATTGAGTCGGAATTGTTAACTTCTTTTTATAATACAATTGGCAAAAGAGAAAGAATGTGCACATTATTTTATTTTGCTTCATGAAACACAAATGAAGGTTAGATGTGCAGCTAACCGATGAAATTTGAATGACTAACTTTCTACATGGTGTCGCAACGAAAAGTACCCATCCTAAATAACTGGGCAGCTAAAAACTTTCCAAAAAAGTGGTGAAGTACTTCGACGTTGATTTCAAGGGGGACACATTCTACCATAATACTTGTATACGTCACAGATACCCCCCTAAAAATTTAAATAGCAAGGGGGTCGAGCGATACCTCTTTAAAATCGTCTTCAATTTTTTATGAAACTTATCAATAGATTTGTGGCAGTAACTATTTTAGTAATTTTGGATTTTAAAAATAAAAACACAAAATTAAGATGATCGCTTATTTCTCCAACAGATAATTGTTAAAATTAACCAAATACATGACACTGGATTAGCACATCAACTAATTGTTAACATGTTAAAGTAATTAGTAAGAGTCTTTTGTAAAAAAACTTATCTTGGTTGTCAATCAATAAATTATTATTCCGCGCATGTGCAACAAAATTTCAGGTACATTTACTTACTACATTGCATTGTTAAAATGGTGCCTACCGTTCAGGAGAGAATGGAAATTGTGGGAATTTATTTGAAAGTTGATGAACGAGCTAGAGCCAGCGAGCGTTTATTCAACCTAGTAATCATACAAATGAAAGCATTGGTCCTCGAAATGTTTCAAAGTTGTATAATTGTATGGAAACTGGTTGTATGGAAAACAGACCAGACGAACCTCAGCGACCAATCAGGAATGACAAAGTTTAGGTGGCAGCTTTGGGTCACTTGCAGATGGATAATACACAGTCGATAAGGCAAATAGCTCAGGCTCCTGGTGTATCGCGAAATAGTGATCATCGAATTTAGAAGTCCCACACATTTCATCCATATAAAATAAGATGGGTACAAGAATCAATCGAAGATAATTATGAAAGTCGGCTTGAATTAAGCGAGTTTTTTACAGAGTTAATACAGGGTAATGCCAATCTGCTATACAATACATGGTTTTCAGATAAACCACCGGTATTTTTATAACATTCCTGTTATATTATCAGGAAGTGAAATTAGCATCCCTTACCTCTATTAAAATCAAATCTTTTTTTCCAGATTTAATGTTGTTAAATAAAAATATTACTTGTTAATTTTAGAGCAGTTTTGAATCTCAAAATGATTTCCTATTAGCAAAAGATTAGGTGGAAAAAATACAATATCTCAGCTTAGCATATCATATTTTAAGTTTACATTTTGATGTCCAGTTAATCGACAATACATTGATGGTTCTTCAGCTTCTCCAACAACCTCCTTAAAAAATCAAGACGTTTCTCTTTAGTTACCTAACTTTTCTCAACTTATCCTGATGGAAATTCTTTCACTTCCATATATTAAAGTGAAGATCCAATTTTTGACATAACCGGTTTCTGCCAGTAACTGGTAACCTCTGTAGCCGTTGAGCCCACATTAAAAATGCTAAGGCATGTTTACTGCCTCCTAAAACAAATTTTATATTTTTATTATTTGTTTGCTCCATGACAGTACAGGTATACAGGCTCCAAAAGATATTAAGAATGTAAATTGCACTTTCAATTTATTTTATAATTTTTACTTTTCCGCCCAACCTATCTAATATGCGAGAAAAGTATTGGTTTACCCCAAAAAAAGTTGGAATTTTGAAAAAAAATTTTGAGTTATTTTCACGTTTCCCATCAATAACAACACGAAAAACGGTTTTTAGAAAAAAAATCCTGTTTGTATGTCGCCGTCGTCGTCGTCAATGTCGTCGGCCACTTTTCCTTACATGCCTTGTTAGCACGATACAGCCTCCGCAGTGCAATAAGTCACCAATTTTATGATCGAATATTGTTCAGGACATGTCTCTGATGAACCCTATTGATTTTCAGCTCACCAGAGCCAATACAAACAGGTGCTACAGTACTTTAAGTACGATATTTTTGTCATTTTTGGAGAAGTTTCAGTTTGTTAGCACGATACAGCCTCCGGAGTATATACAAGTGACCAATTTTATGATTGGATATTATTCAGAGCGTCTCAAAAGATGAACCCTATTAATATTCAGCTCACTAAAGCCAGTACAACGGGTGCTATGGTACTTGAAGTACCAACCAAATTTTTGTCATTTTTGGAGAATTTTCAGATTGTTAGCATGATACAGCCTCCATAAAGTATACTATTGATCAATTTTATGATTGAATGTTGTTCAAGGTTTCTCACAGATGTACCCTATTGATTTTCAGTTGACTAGAGCGAGTACAGCGGGTCGTATAAATCCGGATATACTACTTTTTTGGTTATTTTTGGAGAAATTTCGGTTTGTTAGCACGATACATCCCCCGAAGTGTATGCAAGTAACAATTTTATGATAGAATATTATTCAGGGACACACATGCGGAAAAGTTAGTTTTAATAAAATTGAATAGATGAGGCTTTTACTTGATGAAGATCCATACTGAACGATGAAATAAAACAATATAGTTTGTTTAAATCTTCATATATTTGAACTAATGTTCAATTTAAACTTGCTGACGCGTTTCACTAACACAGTAGCTTTGTCAAAACGAATGAAGGTAAAATATAAAAATGTCTTAATATATACAGTGCTAAATCTATTTACTAAGGTTAACAATGGTATTAAAAGATATTACCTGGAAATTCATTCACTACAAACATTTCTAAGCTACCTTCTAGGTAAAGAGGTTCAATAAAGGAGACTGATATCTATTTGGTCGTTAAGGAGATTACCTGAATATTTATTTTTGTTAATCTCTAGGGCTTCTAATAAATTTAAACTAAAGGATTTACCGACTACATGGAGAATTTCAAAATTTGGGTCGAAAATGTGTTGGTTTTCTAATAAATGATTTGAATAGTTAGAATCTAATTTTTTGTTGTCATAGCTACGTTTGTGTTCCGAAATTCTAGTTTTAAAATTTCTAAAAGTTCTACCGATATAAATTTTATCACAATTGTCATTACCACATTTTAATTTATAAACTCCTGATTCGTTTAATTTTGAAGATTTAGATTTATTATTTTTAATGAATTTGGATAAATTGTGATCAGTTTTAAAGGAAATATTCATGTCTAAAGTTTCTAAAAATGATTTAATTTTTAAGGATGGTGTTCCAAAGTATGTTAAGCTTTTAAATTGTCTATTATTTTTATCTGAAGGGAATACTTGTTCTAAAGTCTGTTTTTTTATCTTTTTATTTATGATATTGTCAATTAAATTTGGATCGTAATTATTATTAACTGCTATTTGTTTTATGATATTTAATTCTTTGGTATAATTATTAATATTTAATGGGACTGTTAAGAGTCTGTGTATCATACTATTGAAAGCTGCTAGTTTATGACTGAATGGGTGGACCGAACTATTATGAATTGTAATATCTGTATGTGATGGTTTATGAAATATAGAAAAATCATGTTTATTATTTATATTTGAAATTGTAAGGTCTAGAAAGTTTATAGATTTATTTTGTTCAAGTTCTACGGTAAATTTGATATTATTGTGAATCGAGTTTATGTAAGTAATGAAGCTCTCTAATTGTCGATTTGTACCGATGAAGCTAGCTAAAATTTCGTCCACATATCGGTGCCAGTACATACATTTTTTTACTAAGGGGGTGTTCATGAATTATTTTTTCTAAATTATCCATGAATATTTCTGCTAGTAGGGGACTGAGAGGGTTGCCCATAATCAAACCATCTTTACTGCTATAAACCTCTCCATTAAAAAAGAATTCGTCGAGTTTAACAAACCCAATTATGAATAATCAGCCGCCAAATCAATTCAACAAAAATCAAAGTCAAATAGTCTTATTTTCACAAAAGCAGATAAAGGAAATACGGTAATAGCATTACCTAAAGAAGATTATTTATTAAAAACCAACAATTTTATTCAGGCAAGCAATTTTGAGACCCTTAAAAAAGACCCAACTAATAAATTTCAGAGAGAAATAAAATTAGCAGTAGATAACGTTAAATCAATAATTAACGATAAAGAAAAATATAAATTATTTTTAGCCAATCCGCAACACCCTGAACTTTATTCATTAATTAAACTCCATAAAGAGGGGTACCCTATCAGGCCAGTTGTTTCTTATTTCACAGCACCTTCATTCAAAATTTCAAAGATTCTCATAGATGTCATTTCTAACTATTGTTCATTCATACCCCGATTTTCAGTTAAAAACTCAACGGAATTAATTAATAATATTCAAGATATAATACTACCCCATAATTCTAAATTCATATCGTTCGATGTAACAAATCTATTCCCTAGTATACCTCCTAAAGAAACTATAACTCTTGTTGATAACTTGCTCACATACAATAATGTTAATCCTATAATTCACTCTGATATCATTACTTTATTAAAAGTGTGTTTGAATCAAAATTATTTTCATTTCAATGGAGAGGTTTATAGCAGTAAAGATGGTTTGATTATGGGCAACCCTCTCAGCCCCCTACTAGCAGAAATATTCAAGGACAATATAGAAAAAATAATTCATGAACACCCCCTTAGTAAAAAAATGTATGTACTGGCACCGATATGTGGACGAAATTTTAGCTAGCTTCATCGGTACAAATCGACAATTAGAGAGCTTCATTACTTACATAAACTCGATTCACAATAATATCAAATTTACCGTAGAACTTGAACAAAATAAATCTATAAACTTTCTAGACCTTACAATTTCAAATATAAATAATAAACATGATTTTTCTATATTTCATAAACCATCACATACAGATATTACAATTCATAATAGTTCGGTCCACCCATTCAGTCATAAACTAGCAGCTTTCAATAGTATGATACACAGACTCTTAACAGTCCCATTAAATATTAATAATTATACCAAAGAATTAAATATCATAAAACAAATTGCAGTTATCAATAATTACGATCCAAATTTAATTGACAATATCATAAATAAAAAGATAAAAAAACAGACTTTAGAACAAGTATTCCCTTCAGATAAAAATAATAGACAATTTGAAAGCTTAACATACTTTGGAACACCATCCTTAAAAATTAAATCATTTTTAGAAACTTTAGACATGAATATTTCCTTTAAAACTGATCACAATTTATCCAAATTCATTAAAAATAATAAATCTAAATCTTCAAAATTAAACAAATCAGGAGTTTATAAATTAAAATGTGGTAATGACAATTGTGATAAAATTTATATCGGTAGAACTTTTAGAAATTTTAAAACTAGAATTTCGGAACACAAACGTAGCTATGACAACAAAAAATTAGATTCTAACTATTCAAATCATTTATTAGAAAACCAACACATTTTCGACCCAAATTTTGAAATTCTCCATGTAGTCGGTAAATCTTTTAGTTTAAATTTATTAGAAGCCCTAGAGATTAACAAAAATAAATATTCAGGTAATCTCCTTAACGACCAAATAGATATCAATCAGTCTCCTTTATTGAACCTCTTTACCTAGAAGATAGCTTAGGAATGTTTGTACTGAATGAATTTCCAGGTAATATCTTTTAATACCATTGTTAACCTTAGTATATAGATTTAGCACTGTATATATTAAGACATTTTTATATTTTACCTTCATTCGTTTTGACAAAGCTACTGTGTTAGTGAAACGCGTCAACAAGTTTAAATTGAACATTAGTTCAAATATATGAAGATTTAAACAAACTATATTGTTTTATTTCATCGTTAGTTTTAATCTTTAAAACCGTTTATTTATTTTCTATTTCATTTTCTGAATTGATTACTATTTTGAGACTACCAAATAGTTGTCAGAATAAATTTCTGCTCCTCTTTTTACTTTTGTGGCTTTTATCCTCCTTTCGGAATTTATTATTTATTATTACATGAGTTAATTATGGATTTTCCCCCTCTACTCTTCACCCCTCTGGTGTATTTGTGAATATATTTATGTTCGAAAAAGGTGTTTGTGATTATTAGATTGTTTGTTATACAGAATTCTATTAACCTTTTTCCTTTGTTATTGCTAGTGACCACTTCAATAGGGATCTATTGTTTCTTCGGTTTCATCATCTTTCTTCCCTACTCTACTACTTAGATCTCCTATTTTATTATTATTCTCCCCTCAGTATTATCTATTTCCTCAGCCATCTGATTCCAGAATTCATCTTTATTTTTTGCTGACTCGTCTTCATTTGGCGCATATATACTACTAATAGTTGTAGTGTTTACTCTTTTTTCCATTTCTATTTCAATTTTTAATATACTCCCATTGACAGCTATCCATTGTCTGATATATTTTATTTTCTTATGATGTACGATACAACTTATTCCTTCTCTGGCCCTGTCTTTGTGTTCCACTCCGCTATATAACATAATGTGTCCATTGTTCAATTCTACTTCACCCTTTCCTATTTTTTGTGTCAGTAACACCTTTGATATCTGAATCATTCTTTTCAAACTACACAATTAATTCTTTTCCTTTTCCTGTTATGCTCCTAACATTCTATGTTGCTATTTTCCATAATTTTCCTTTGGTAATTCGTCTCTTCTCTTGTATCAAAGTTCTTTGTCCATATTTATGATTTGTTTTATTCTCCTTTTTATCCAACTCCTTGAAATTTTGTCTCATATCAGTTTTTATAACCTGGTTTATTTCCCTTGCCTTGACATTATTACTTATAATTATGTCTGCTAGTTTTTTGATGCCGCATCTTTAATTTCTTTCAGTTTTTCCTCTTCGTTATCCTACCTCCATTCTTCCGTCCGGATATATAGTTTTCTATACCCTATTTTAGTTATTTTTCCATTTTGATTCTCTTCTTTTGCTCTAAGCCTAGTTTCTTTTTGTATTTCCCTATCCTGTTTAACAGATTTTCTTGAATATTTAATGTTTCCACAGTTTAAATTTATAGTTTATTTTTATTTTGCATTACTTTCTTTTTCTCCTTATAGATTGTGAAACGAATTAGGCAAGCCTTGTCTCTAAGTTTTACAGCGCTATCAATACCTACCTTTAAACCCAGTTCCTGTATCATAAAGTTATCCATTAATTTCTTCAGTTTTTTTTGTATTGTGGGTGCTTACTTTTGGGCCTTGCAATACAACATTGGTCCTTCTTTTTTCATTTTGCATGCGCTATAATTTCCCATCGATATCCAATATAGCTTTCTTCATTTTTTGGTTCTCTGCTTCAAATTTCTTATTTTTTAATTCTTAATTCATTGATTTCATCTCTATACACCTTATGTTCTTCTCTCGTTTTCTTAATTTATCGTTTATCTTTTCCCCCGTTGACCGCATCATCTTCATTGAGGTCTCTATGTTGTTTTCTAATTTTCCCTGATTCTTAATTGGTGATCTCCTGGTTATTTTACTTCTGTTAAAATTATCATCTGTAAGATCTCCTTCATCCTCTCTATCGCTTTTTCCTTTGCTACTTTCCTCGTCGCTAAACATTTTGCTAATAATTTATTTTAAGTACGATCCTATTCTTTTAAATTATTGTTACGAAACAGCACACTGGTATAGACCCTAAATCCGACTCTGTCTAAGCCAGGTATGAAAATTAAAATTATGGCGGATACGCAGTGTTTTTATAACTGTTTGGAGACTATCTTATCTAAATATTGTTTTTGTGACCAGACTTATCTAGAACAGGCCAGAAAAATTATTTGTGTCTGTGTAAGCCGCAGCCCAGAATTCTCTAGTAAGAAAGGCATTAATATAAATAAGGACCGATCAGCGGAGGAGTTAGTTGATAAAGTGATCTTGACGGATAAACAAGTAAATAAGTGAATATAAAGTCTTTATATAAATTAGTTTGAGTGAATATACAGTTAATATAAATTAATAATTAAGCGATTAGTTGAGTATATATATAAATTAAGTGTTAGCGAGCTAGTGTTTAAATAAATTAGTAAGTAGCCATACCGAGTGTTTAAAATTTATCCCACCCGTTTATTGTTTAAATAAATAACAAAATCATTACATTGGTGTCAGGTGTGGGGTAATATAAATAAATATCTACGTAAAAATGGCCAAGAGATTAAGGGATCTGAAAGTGGCGGAATTAAGGGCAGAATTGGAAGATCGTGAGTTGGAAACGTCCGGTAAGAAAAGTGAATTAGTAGAAAGACTTAAAGTGGCACTGGAAAATTACGGCTTTGATCCAGAAACAGTTTTATTTAATGACAGGCTTCCACCTTAATCTCGTCAATTTCTGCTAACATGGACGAGAAGATTTCTGCCATGGAAGAGAACACGGACGAGAAGATTTCTGCTATGAAGAACGACATTTCTGCTAATATTTCTGCTAACATGGACGATAAGATTTCTGCCATGGAAGAGAACATGGACGAGAAGATTTCGGCTATAAAGAACGATATTTCTATTTTGAAGAACGATATATCTGCCGATATCTTAGTAATGAAAAACGACATTGCCGCTGACGTTGAAAACAAAATTTCGTCCCTAAAATCTGAAATCGAGGATAAGATGTCAACGATGGACGAGAAAATCGAGAATAAGATTACAACGATAGACGAGAAAATCAAGGAGTTAGACGAAAAGATTGCCGATTCAAGAACGCGAGGCACGCCAGTGGAAGAAAAGAAGACCGAGCAAACGAAACCTTGCAAGCCAGAAACACTACCTAAGTTTGAAGACATTGGCAGTTTTACCCGAGTCAAGGCCCCAACGTTCGATGGAAAAATGTCGTGGATCAATTATGTGAAACAATTTGAAGCAGCCGCTAGACTGAATAATTGGTCCGATAGAGAGAAGGCAGTGAATTTAACCATCGCGCTTCGCAGAGATGCCTTAGATGTACTTCAGACGATACCTTTGGAAGAAACGGACGACTTCGAGCAACTGAAGAAGAGGTTGGACATGCGATATGGTCATGAACATCTAGAACATTTGTACCAATCTCAGCTGAAAAACCGAAGGCAGAAACGTGATGAATCCCTTCAAGAATATGAAGTGGACATCGCTCGACTAGTTCGATTTGCTTATCCGTCAGCACCAGAGAACATGATGGAATGTCTGGGCATTCAGGCCTTTATTGATGGCTTACGTGACACCGATATGCAGAGGATACTTCGTTTAGCCCATCCGAAAACATTAGTCGACGCATTGACAGCTGCTCTTGAATATGAAGCAGCAACGAAGGCTTCAGGATATAACAAAATCAGGACCATCCAAGAAGAAGGTGACGAAGACAGATTTGACCAGTTCGTCAGTTTAATGGAGAACATGATGGACAAGAAGCCAAGAAAGATCAGATGCTGGAATTGTGGCGAGCTAGAGCATGTACGTAGTTCATGTAAGCGCCCCAAGACTCCTGCAAACCAAGAACCCCTGTCACAGGAAAACTAGAACGGGTCGGCTACGAGGGGGCAGCACCGACCCATGATCGTTCCAAAGACCCTCTTATACTGATAGCTTTCCTCAGATGTCGCAACGACAGTGTATATGTGGATGGCGAAGTAAATGACAAGAAATATGCTCTGCTGGTTGACACTGGAGCAACTAGGACCATTATACGACCAGAAATAGTAAACTCCAAGAAGAAGCTATTACCAACGAGACTGCGACTGCGGACCGCCACAGGTGAGAGCGCCAACGTTCACGGTGAGACACAAATCCAATTGGGAATTGGCGCAGAAAAGTTCACGCATACGGTAATCGTAGCTGACATTGAAGAAGACGTGATTCTGGGAATGGACGTAATGAATGTACATGGTTTCCATAAAAACAAAGAGTAAAGAGATCCGAGTTTTTCATCACAGATGACACGAGACAGAATAGTCTTTTTATTTAGAATACCATCGGCGTATCTGGGTACAATAAATTAAAAATTTCGTGAACTTCAAGAATGTATTGAAATTTGGAAGTTATTTAATCAAAATGACCGCTTTAGAAACGCAAGAGAATGTACAGTTCAGATAATAATTTATTTATTTTAGTAGATGCACTATGTCAATGGCAGTTTTTTTGCATAAAGTTAGTTTTGTATTAATAATATGAGTTGTGGTGTGATTTCGAACCACTATTTTGCATTTATTTTTGTAAAAAAGTGCTAGAAATGTTATGAATGTCTTAAAGTGAATTATAGGGCCCGCAAAACGAGTCAAGAAGTAGTGGAAGATTATCCTTGCTCTGGCTGGCCATCAAGGTCTACAACTGTAATTAATATCTCTAATGCGGAGGTAATTGTGAATAAAAATCATCTTTTCATTCTAAGGGCGCTAGGTGCCTAAATTTATGTCTCACGAATCAATTCAAATCGAATGTTTCTGTCCAAGTACTAATAAATACTGCAGTTTTTCGTTGATATCGCTGCGTCCCAATTCTCTCTCTTTTAAAATCTCACATCTACATATACTTCCAAGGCACTAGTTTCCAGGCGAGTATTGAAGTCGATACCTGAGAATGCTCTTGAAAAATGAATTAATTACTGGATTTTTCGTTGGAGTATGTACATTATTCCGAACGGGCCTACACTGAAGGTGATACAATAATACATATTTTGTGTTCCGTTAACAGGTTCCCGGTAATTTTATGATATCGTAGTATTATTAGTTCAATTTATTTCCGAATATAAATTCCTGGTAAAACTCAACTGATAGTTGCACAAAAGCTGTTTCCAATAATACCTAGTTTTACACCACACAAAGTTTTTACCAGTGAAATACGTACTCCTCAACACGTATCTACTCTTTTATTTTTACAAATTCTGTACGCAATGATGATGTATCACCGAGTGGAATGACGAAACATTAAAACTTACATTTTAATTATGGCGACAGTCACTGAAAACCATTATCACAATTCTCTTCTCTATGATTTACGAAATATCGGCAAACTGTGTGCACATTTATATGTCCATATTATCCCAGCTGTCATGACTGAATCAGTGCGCTTCAATGCTTCGTGAATCTCGATAAAAAATCTCTATACTATGTTTGAAACCACCATATTTTTGATGGACGTTTAGATTTTATGAGCACGAATAGATTAGTGTCTTTATATTGGTTTCATAAGCCAAAAAAGTACTGAATTTTGAATTGACAATTGAATTTACGTAAATGAGATGATTTTATGCGGCAAACAGATTATTTGTTACTTGGTGAAGAAGAGGAATAAAGTATTGAATTGAATTCCCAAGCATTCAATAATTTCATATTGAATTGTTGGTCTCAGATATCTTGTGGATCCTAGAAACAAAAACGCATTATTTTGAATGAAAATTATTGTTAAATATATGATTTTGAACAGTTAATCGGATAAAATAAAAGAATAAATGAAATGGAAACAAAATTTAACAAAGAAACAAAAATACCTTTAGACACATCCAAAACTTGCTGCAATATTTGATCATTGCGGGCAAGAAGTTGTACAATAGAGAGGAACTTTCCAAGGTGCCCTTCCTCACCTAAGTTCTCTCGATGTGTTCTGAAATCCCAAGAATTTTTTGTTATGGTAAGTATGACATTGAAGAATCTTCGAAGAACCATTATCCAAAATGGCTGTTCTTTATAAATTTCATCTTCATGTTCCTTGTCAATAGTATCATTTTTTACCAAAGCTTATACGCATGCATTCACATCAACATTCACAAAACTGTGTTATTTACTTCTTTCTGATAAATGTCCCCTATCACAAATGCTTGTACACCGTATATATTTTCTTTGAAAAAAAAAATAACCAGCAGTATTGACAGTAGGCAGCATCTAGTATTTTATAATAACGGAGCCGAAACCGATGAACTGATCTATATTTAGAAGTTGAAAAGTAGTATGATTTGGTGGGCGACCTTCAGAAACTGGCCTGAAGGTTGTAGAGGCTCTATATTAATAATTTGTTGTTTTCCATTCGCACATAACATTTTCAATAGATGTGCGTTTTTATATAAGTGGCACCCTATATAGAAGCATGTACGTTTTGCTGTTTTAGCATAATTCGATGCTAAACAAACAAGTATTGAATGTATTATTTCTCTGAAAGGTTTAATTAAGTTGTATTATGTTTAAATAAATAAGAATGCAAAATATAAACCCTTTCTCTTTATAAAAAAAATTGCATTTGATTATTCTACATCTAATGATTAAGTATTTTGTTTTGTATCCGATAAATCTGAGAACGCCAAAATTATATTAACAATAAACATTTTATGTGTCATTTTAAATTTTGGCGGTTTTGTTAGTTTTGACTACAACCACGCAGATGTACTAAAATTTTAATATTGAGATGACTATCTATCCATATATAAATGTTATCTATGATCAGTTTATTTTTATGGGCATGTATAAATAAATGACTGGCCACACTTTATCTAGTTGGCTTAAACAATATTCGAAAAATTGAAGAAAATATTTTGTAGTCTTAGAAAAAAATCTGGTCGATTAAGGAATATATATATATTTTTTTTTTTTTTTTTTATTTTATTTAAATTAACGTGCATAAGACAGCTATGGCCATTAGCACGAGGTACAATACAGACAAAAATTACATAACATAATGAAGGTCAAAACTGATAGCTTAAAACTAACATGAATATGGGATTACATGATATGATATTTAAATGGAGTTTTTTTTTTTTTGATTAAATTCTGTTAATAAGTTGTTCTTCCTCTAGGAACTTGATCACTTTGCGCACTTGATATCACTATTTAGGATCTCCGAGTAGTTTGTATGTATTCCTAGTTGTAGACGTCTTGGGGCGAAGTATGGACATTCAACGAGGATATGTTTGATGCTGAGTTTTACGGGGCAATACTGACAGTTCGGCTGGGGTGACGATGACATTAGGTAACCATGTGTAAGTCTAGTATAACCTATACGTAATCTTCGTATGACAGCCATATTTTTCCTAGATAGATCGGGACAGGTAAACTGATTCAATATTGGTTGAATTTCACGCAGTGAACACATAATTTGACTCCAGTGAATTTGCCAGTTGTAACGAATGGTTTTTTTCAGGCTAGCTTTTAAGTCATTACAGAGCTGAAGATTCACCGTGGTAGTAGCAGTTGAGGCAGCTTCTTTGGCAAGGCAATCGGCTTTTTCGTTCCCAATAATCCCAACATGAGATGGGACCCATGTTATTGTAACTGTTGTATTTTGTCTTCTTAGTTGTTGATATATGTCGTGTATATCTTGGACAAGGGGGTGGTTAGTAAATGTATTCTTAATGGAATGGATGGAGGATAATGTAGAAAAAACGAATCACTAAATGAACAATAGGACGAATTGAAAGATTAAACTACAAATAATTGAATTACTACCAAAACTGCCATCTACGAATGTTAGTAAAACTTTGCGCCATGTACACGTCTCAAGTTACTCTACAAAGAATAAAATTTCCATTCAATAAACAATTAAATTACCTAATCAAATGTAAATCACAAAATTTTTTGAAATCACGTAAAATAACATGTCGTATATTAAATTCATCCACCTATTTCTATTTTCAATTGATACTTACAAAGAAACATTGTTCCAAATAATTTTCAACATTTTTCATTATATTGTGGAATGAGCTAGAAACATTGAGTTTCATTTAGAACACTAATTCTCAGTTTATTTACTTAAATTTATTCAGGTAATTTTTTTATATATACATAGTTATTTTCATATGTCAAATTAATAATAGTATGATTTTCATATTCTGGTCTACACTTATTTATAACCGTGCACCCTAGAAAAAGTTATAATGAGGTAAGGCAGTATTATTTTCACATGAATATTCTACGGTTGTAATTACATCGTGAATTCGATCACAAAAAGAACCACAAAGTTGAAATATGAGTAAAATTTGCTGCTGAACTCCGATAAAAACAGTGGCGGGATGCTAGAATTACTTTCTATTCCTAACTTTTCCATTAATAAGAATGATAAAACCAACTGTATGCCAATAACTATTCTGAATAATTTTTCTAAGGTGTTTGAAATAGTAATACACGAATATATCTCCAATAAGGCTAAACACATTATCTCGCCAAACCAACATGGTTTTATGTCAGGTAGGTCAACTATCACCAAACCGCAATCAATTGCAGATACGTTGGATAAAAGAAGTCAAGTAGACGTAATCTACACTGACTTCTCCAAGGCGTTTGATAGAATCAATCACAATATTTTACTAGTTAAACAAGACATACTGGGTTTTCACCCAACACTAATAAATCTACTTAAATCATATCTATCGGATCGACTGCAATTTGTAAAATGTATTTGTCATAAGCCATCGGTTTTCCATCAAACCTCTGGAGTACCTCAGGGCTCTGTCTTGCGGCCACTTCTTTTTATTTTATATATTAATGACATTCTGTCTAAAATTGACGTAAAAGCTATGTTATATGCTGACGATCTCAAGTTAATTCACAGAATCGATTCTATCCATCATTGCATTAAACTTCAAAATAACCTAGAACTAGTAAATGAATGGTGTGTGGAAAATGAGTTGTATCGAAAAGTCAGTAAGTGCAGTGTCATGTCTTTTCATAGGAAGGAGTTAGGCATTGTGTTTCAATATAATTTAGATAACTCAGTATTGGTACGACCTGATATTATTAAGGATTTTGGTGTTAATTACGATCCTAAACTTTCATTGCGCATATGATAAAATCACTGCAAACGCAAATCACATTCTTGGAGTCGTAATTAGAAACCTGAGACTATTTAAATACGAGTATTTTACTACAATGAATCTACCCTTTTCTGCATTTGTACGGACGAAACTGACATATGCCAGTGTTATATGGAATCCTATTTATAATAAACATGTTTCGACAATTGAAAGTATCCAGACGTGCTTCTTTAAGTTAGCATGTTCAATTCTGGATGGTTTGTATCCAGCACGGAATAAACCACAACAGAACTTTTATAATCTGCTGAGAAGACGGTCAATGTACTCTGTATTATTTTTACATAACATTGTACACCTAAAATTAGCTTGTAATGATCTAGTTGCCATGTTAGATTATCATGTTCTTAGGTTCAATTCCCATCATAATCAACTGTTTCATCAACGAACTTACCGAACTAATATATACAAATCTTCACAACATTATATTCAAACTATTCATTCATAGACCCTCATACAGAAAATATGTAATTGAAGGCTACATTGGAAAGACAAACTATTCATGAGTTGATTGATTAAATTGTGAAAATACTTTCAAATATAAACAATTTAAGTATTTCTTAATTTATATTGTGGTAGGCTTTTATTGTCTTACCTTTTTTTCTACCGAAAGTGTTATATGTATTGGTGGATTAGTCAATTAATTTATCATACACTAGCGTGCAGTTTACTACTAAATCATTGTTGTCTTTTGTTATTAATACTTTGATACATTAGTTCACTGATTTCATTGTCATAATATACTGTCAAATAAACTCACAAATGCATTGATTAAATTCTACCCATGCCCCCGTGGTTCCTCAATGGGTTCTAGTGTTTATTTGGTGTAACTTTGTATCAAGTTAACTGAAAGATTATAGTCTGCAAATTACACTAAACTCTGTATACTCTATAATACTACATTAAAATAAAGGATTATTATTATTAGTATTATTATAATTATTCAACTATAATTAACTTGATTGTTTGAAAATCCCACTTGAAGGGAGGCACAAGGCTATAAATAATCTTAACGAACTACCGTGTTATATTATCCAGATATGGTTACGGCGACAATATTTTCTTCTTCGGCATTTACCCATTATGAGTTCGCCTTTTTTCCCTCCACAATTCCTTACGTTCCAATCGCCTTATCTCAGATCTTTATCTGACCATGTAAGTTTCCCATCTTCCTCTTCGTTTCCTTCCTAGGGGTTCCTATTTTAATACATTTTTTTGGCTGTAATTACCTTTTGGATGTGACCATACCATTTTAATGCCTTATTTTATATCGTCCTTGTTATAAAGCTTTTAACGTCCATTCTTTGTCATATATCTTCCGTTCTTATTCTATCCTTTCTTGTAAGATATGAACATCTTCTATGATAGTCTAGTTCTACAGTAATTATTTTGTTTCCGACGTTTCTTGTCATTGGCAATCTTTCTGCTCCATAGGAAACTACATTTTGGATTATACTTAGAAAAAGTCGTATCTTGTTTTCTCTTTCAAAAATCCAAATTACAAAAATCTACACCTGAAACTGCGCTAATTATCAGAATCTGAAGTCTTTTTTCTGCAGATTAGTGTCCCTACAAACTTAAAATTTTGGTGAGAGCGCATGATTTTAAAATTTTGGCAAGAGAGGGGAACATTTTTTTGTGAAAATTGACATTTCCAATTTTGACTTTGTGCGGTCTAAAAAAAATGTATTCACCTATCAATTGAACTATTTCCACATTTTTTCTATTATATTTTTTTATTGAACCAGAACAGTCTGTAAAAATTGGAAATTAATAGAATAAATTCAAAAAGAAGTAACCATAATGTACAGAGAATGTCATATCGAATACTATTACAGAAAGTGTATCGAACAAAATTGATAAACAAAAATGAAGAAACTAAGTTGTTTTCAGTGTATAATTTAAAAAATTGCAAAGTTTCCTGAAAGTGAATATTCATGTAGGAGTGTTTTGAAAAATATTGTTTTACATATATTGTAATGTTTTTCTTATTTACTTAAACTCATTTATATTAACAGTTCACTAATTTATATTCACTTATTTACTTGTTTATCTCACGATGTTAAATTATCAACTATATTAACTCTTCCTGGTCGGTCCCTTATATATTAATGCCTTTTTCACTAGATAATTCTAGATTGCGGCTTACTAAAAAACAATTGGCTTTCTGGGATTTTCTAGATAAGACTGGTCACTAAAACAATGTTTAGATAAGATAGTCACAATCGTAAACAATCCCTGTGCGTCCGCCATAATGTTAACTTTCATACCTGGCTTAGACAGAGTCAGATTTAGGGACTATACCAGTGTGCCGTTTCGTAAAGATATTTTAATTTAAGTTAATGATTGATTCAATTTCCTTTTTCTAAATGAGTACTCACAAGTCAGGTACAGAAATTCTAACAATAATATGCATCTTGCTATAATTTAGATAACAATCCTATATCACAGATATTTTATGTCAATAAAATGGAGAATACCTTTGTGGAAATATCTAAATAATAAATCAAAGAGGGACTGGCTCTCTAAATTGTCAATTGTCATATCATTAGCAAATAATTTATGAACATCAGCAACATAAAGCAGTGAAGCCTATTCTGTGTAATGTAAAGAGCATAGAAAAAGTATATACCGGGTGGTGACTCGATCTTAGGAGCATAAGATTTTAACATGGGAAATCAGAAAATCATAAATATTTGCTTCCCAGCAAAAGAGAACATTATGAGAGTTTGTATGGACGTGAAGTACATTATTTCTGACAATATTGCCATAAAATAATCACTGTTTAATGTCAAATAAGTTAAAGAATTAGGAAAATGAACATAAAAAATAGCCTGTCATTTATTTACCTGAAGTTAAAAATTGCAGGCAGAGTCAGTTAATAGAGCAGTGGTATGAGCGTTTGGATTTGACGTAGACGGTCGGGGTTCGAAACCAGCAAAATACATTTTTTTATTCCTAATTGGATTCTAATTCTTGTTAGGAATTTTGTTGTTTAGTTTCCTATTAATAAAATAAGTTATTTAAATTAGAGAACAATAAAATAAATTTAATATCATATCATCTTTATAATAACAGCTAGATTATCAACGTGAACTTTTAAATTTCATGACCAATTTGTTCTTTTTAAATTTAAGCTGCATTGCAAATGAAGTTCGAGATACATTCGCGGGTTCATATCCTGATGAACCAATCCCTTAGGAAACAAGTATAAAAAGAGTTATTCCAAATCAAAATAAATATGGTTCGGAATAAATGGGTTGCAATTAAAAGTTAAAAACTATGCCAAAACAAACAAATAAAAAGAAATGAGATATGAAACAGACGAAGAAGAATTAGCCGGAGAAATGGAATGGGTGCTGAAGGAGAGCAGGAAAAAGAGGAAGAAAATGGATACCTCTCCAATTAAATCACCCATCGAACAAACTCCTTCCAGCATCATAAACAATTCCAATATCCAAAAGGTGGTACCTAAAAAGCCTCCAGCACAACCTACATTAATAGTAGGTAAAATAAAAAACTACGACGAACTTCAAAGACAGCACAATGATGAAAGTGTCAAACATCGAGTTACAATGATGAATAATGACCAAATAGAAATTAACGTCTAAACGAAGAGAACAATAAAAAGCCAGTAGCAAAATGAGAAAACTACGAATGGCACTCATATGAAGATAAGAAAAATAGATCGTTAAAAATAATGGTCAGAAGATTGCACTCAACGTGCCTACCAGACGAAATAGTTAAATAACTACAAGACCCCCTTTTCATGACTACAATTGAAAGCAAGGAAGACATAAAGAAAGATTTGAGATAACTGAAATACAAAACATGAAAATTACATTAGAAGCTCTGGAAAGATCGAACAATATTCCGCAGTGCAAAAGATGTCAACAGTTTGGACATACTATAAGATATTGCAGAAGAGAACTCAGGTGTGTAAAATACGCCGGAAAACATGAAACACCACAGTGTACAAAAAACACAGCTAATGGAGCTGACAAATGTATAAACTGCGGCGAATCCCATCCAGCAAGCTAAAGAAGCTGTGAAATAGCCAAAAAAATGCAAGAAATCAAGAACAAAACAATAAAAGCGAGGAAAGGAAAAAACGTCATGGAAACAAGCAACCAAAATCTCCACGTGAGAGAAGGGACAATATTTAGTCAAGCTGTAAGAGAATAGGAACAAGGACCATCAACAAGTAGCCAGGCCACAATTATTGAAATGTTATCCAATCTACTAGAGAGATTTGATAAACAAGGAGAGTTAATTAATAAACTCACTGTTACAATAACATAGATTGAGAGCTGTAGCAATAGAGCAACAATCTCGCGGAAGTGAATAGAAAATATCTACGAATAGCACCATGGAATACTGCAAAGGAGAGAGGAATTAGAAGTATTCCTAACCAAACAACGAATAGATATATGTCTAGTCTCCGACACTCACCTACCTACATAAATGAATAAAAATGAGAGGATATGTAATTTATCATACTATCCATCCACACGATGCAGCTCGTGGAGAAAGTGCAGTAGTAATAATAGAAACTTAACTGCACTATGAGGATTTCAAATACGAAACTAAACATATCCAGGCAACCACAGTAAAAATTGGAACTGGTCCACATAACTTCTCTATTTCAGCAGTCAACTCACCTCCAAGATATACAATACACATAGATGACTATTTAAACTTTTTGCAGCATTTTGAAGGGCGTTATATTATAGGTGGCGACTATAATGCCAAAAACACAATATGGGGTTATAGACTAACTATAACAGAAGGTAGAAACCAACATAAAGCAACATCTAGTCTAAGATGCAAGTATCATTCCACCGGAAAACCAACGTATTGGCCTACTGATCCAGATAAAATCCCTGATCTGCTAGACTTTTTCATTTCTAAAAATATATCTGCTAATTACATAAAAATGGAGGAGGCTTATGACCTAACGTCTGATCATTCCCCCACAATCATGACAATTAGTGAAAATATAATTATGAAGGATAGTAATCCAACATTAACAAACAACACAGCAAGTTGGAAATATTTTAGAAAAGAACTAGAAAATAGAATAGAACTCAATGTGTCATTAAATACAATCCAACAACTGGAACGTGAAGTGGAAAAGTTTGTGGTAGATGTCCAACAATCAGCCTGGAATCACACAGTCGAGGTTAAAATAAAATCGTCCGAAAACAATTACCCAAGAGAAATATGTGAATTAATCATAGAAAAAAGAAAGGCAAGGAAGAAATCTAGAAACCCTAATGATAAAACAGTATCGAATAGACTCGCCCAACAGTTGAAAAGAGAAATACAAATAAAGAACTATAAAGTTTTTTCATATCTAAACGAACTTACAGACGACAATAATACAGAATAGTCACTCTGGAAAGCAACAAGAATACCTTAAATGCCAATAACCAAAACGCCAGCAATTAATAGAGAAGAGGAAGCTTTGGCAAAAAATAATATGCAAAAAGCAATTCTATTTGCAGAACATCTTGAAGGGATATTACAACCTAATGAACTAGCAACAGAGAACTCTCTTGAAGGAAGACATCACCTGAAGAAAAGGATATCAGATTCGTCACAGCCAGTGAACTAGCCGATGAAATAAAAACAAACCTGAATGCAAAAAAGCGCCTGGATACGATCTAATCACTGGAGCAATATTAAAACAACTACCAAATTATTGTGAAGCTCACTAAGTTGATCAATGCAGTTTTCAGAGTAAAGCATATTCCAAGGGTCTGGAAAATATCTGAGGTGATTATGATCCTAAAACCTGTGATATCAAAACTCTTTGAAAAGCTATTTCTGAAGAGACTTAAAAATATTATAGAAGAAAATATGCTCATAAAAGACTACCTGTTTGGATTTCGAGAAAAACATTCGACAAAAGATATGAAGAAAAAGAAGTATGCGCCGTTCTGTTCTGATGTTTTTAACTTGAATTTGTGAATGAGTTTATCTGTGATGTTAAGATGGTAACTATTGTTGAAACCAATTTGTTTGTTTGGAATTTACTAAGCTTAAAGAAATGTTCAGTAATCTACTGATACAGCAATTAATCAACTTGCTTTCAACAATGGTTACCAACCCAACATTATAGATGAACTCATTCACAGATTCAAATGAAAAAGGAATATAAATTTGCGCTTCAACTCTTTTCCTAACCTTCAAACTCCCATAACCGAATCCTTTTCTATTATTTTTCTCAACCACAATATGTGCAAAGATATCTCTAGATTCATACACTCAATAGAACTTTTTTGTAATTTACAAGTGACTACAGCAACTCAAATTTCAAAATTGGTATATGTAATTAGAGAATGAAAAACATTTTCTTCTGTACGTCATATTATACCATACATATTATGTCTAATTCATCAAAACCTTCCCTGTATACTTTCCTTAGAATAGAAAAACTCATCATAGAATCGTATATAAAACAAAACGAAGTACCAATAAATATCAGTTCCAAACTATTTACATATTTCCTTTCCCGTTATAATTGAATGTTTTCATGACTAAGGTTCCTTCAAACGATATCGCCTAATTTTTTCAATTTGGATGTTACTCCAGCGTCTTTTAAACGTGGATAGTATTTAAATAAGTATAAAGTTGCCGTATGGTCCAAACAACGATTGATATGATAAACAGCTTTTCGATTTACCTCCCATTTTATTTAATAGCATATTTTTTATGGAAATTTATTGAACGCCCCTTGTAGATATTTTATCGAATTAATTCGAATTACCCTTGAAACGCGATATTAGATGGGACACTGTTAAAGTTCAAGATACCCCAGTGACCGCCAATGGCGCAACTGCCCATGAACATACTAATTTGACATATAGCTTTTAGCGAAGAGTTGCGCCCATGGGCATCAGTAAGTTTGGAGCTGCGACTAAGACCAAATAAAAAAGCAAGTCGCCGACAACGGGTCACAGTGGGGTTTTCCAAGTCTATAATAATTCCTGAGTCGTGGTATTAGACAGGAGAGAAGGGAGAGAGGCGGAAAAGTAGCGAAGAGGAGTCAGAAGCTGGAAATCCTACTCTAGTCTTATTTGTCCGCTACGACGAGTTTTCAATCAAGTTTCTCTTGATGCTTGATTCCAGAGCCGCCCACAGAAATCATTAGAACTATTCTACTAAAAGAAAATCAAAATTGGAAATAATAAACAGTATTGATGACAAACAGAAAATTTCGTTTGAGCGAAGTAAAAATTGGATATAAAAAGTAGTTTTATTTACGTAAATTCAATAAAATACATAGATAATCATGTTTTTTCACTACTAGCCTCTAAACTTGACTTTATTGACTTTTGTTGAGGTAGAAAAGTTGTTCATTATTAACTAAGGTAGACAAATACAGAGCCTACTTGATTAGAACTAAATCTCAATCAATCTGACAGAATGTGAGGTTAACTGATACAAATACAAAATGAAAAAATATTTTTCCTTACCTATTTAATTGTCATATCCACATACCTATTCAAATATGAAAATCAATTGATTTATCCATACAGTTTTCATAGCGATTTTTACAAAACAATATTTATTATTAAATCAAAACAAACATTATTTAATAAATGTGTTATGGGTTGCCTTTTGTGCACAGCTGTCATGTCATATGAAACGGGAGTGACTGGTGACCCGTCCAAAATTCGGCCGACATTTTTCATTTCATATTAATTTTTGCTTCATAACATATGACTGGAAAAACAATAAACTGATACTAAACATAAACTAGAATTATTTAGGTACTTATTCAAAATTATTATATATTGTGCAGTTATTGCATGTCATATTAAACGTAAGTCCAGTAACACCGGACGGGGTAATATTAATTGTACGATTTTCAAAGTAAAAATTATTTTTCGTCGTTAGACTGTTGACGTTTGCCGTTATAGTCGATGAAATCGAACCTTCTTGAAAACGTCCATTATCATTATCTGACTTTGAAGTAGACGGTTGGGATCTGTTGGTACGCTTTGTACCATTCTTGCTATGCGTTTGCTGTCCTCAATGGATTCTTCTATATTACCCTCGGCCACTGTGGAACTCTTCCACCCGCCATGCCGTTTTGAAGAGAGAACATCGGCCCCACCTTCTGATAATATAGTTTGCCCTGTAAAAGTATTTATATTTTTCAGTTTTTAAAACTTGTTTCCTTCTTTCGGAACACCACTTATAGTGATGTGACCCGTATTTTGTTGTGTATCTTTTAAATTTCTTATTCCAATAAATAGTTTCTCAATATTTGGCGTAGGTTTGAGTGATATATTTTTTTACTATAATAATCCACAAAGAATCCATCATTACAAATTTCCTCGACGAATCATTTTTACTTTTATTAACATTAAATATAATTAAATTATGTCTTCTCGTATATCCACATCCTCAAATTTCATATTTAAATGTTCATCTGTTCTACAGGCACCCGCAATTCCAATCAGAAGTAAAGCCAAAAATATATTTAAGTAATTTTTTAATACAATATTTTAATTTTAATTATTTCTTTAAAATTAATTTTCAGCAATTACCAGCAATCTATAAGGGAAATTTAGGACAATAATGGGTTTTTTAACTAATTTGAATTTAGAGACATTGTAACTATATTCAGAGATTGAGCAAATTTGAGTTTTACCCGAGGAATGAAATAAACTATGAAAAACGAATGAATGGTCACTTATCTTAACTTGGGATCGGTGAGTAGACACATTCAAATAAACTCACTCGTTCTGTCAGATTCTATTCCCGATGGAGTTCTGTACTGTGGTTCTGTGCCAAATTGATTTTCACAGACAGAAAGAATTCAAATTTTACTTAGAAAAGAGTAAGATATTTCATTTTCATATGAACTAAAAGTACCTAAGTAAACAAGGTACCTACATATTTCGACAAATAGAACTCATTTGGTGCTTTCAAAATAAATTTCGTTATGTCATCTCTGGAAAAAATAGATGCTTTTTGTGTTTTATATTTGACAGAAGCATGGATGATTTGATTTTGGAGAAAATTTTTAAGTTCATATTATATTCAATATTTGTAAGTTCCAAAAACTAATATTTGAAAAAATAAAATGCCAATAGTAAAAAAAATGCTATATGAGCCACGGTAGAAAAGTGTATTAATGTCTCGGATCCACTAAAGACCTCGAAGCTTTGCTTCTCGGTCTTTAATGGACCTCGACAATAATACCTACTTTTCTACCTTGGCGCATAATTACTATTATATGGCTACAGACATTTCTAATATTTTGTAAAGCTTCCAGTACTGCCGTGAAAATCAATGTAATAATAAACAATAACTAGTACAAACATTTTTTGTAGCTAATTTTATTGATAACAGGAAACGCAGTGATATAAAAAGGGGGGAGGTTCTCTGAGTATTCTACCCATCAAACTAGATTAGAAATGAGAAACTTAATTTCTATAGAAGACAGGAATATTCACAAATTGTTACAAAGAAGATTTTGCAACTATAATATATCGTATTACACTCTGTATTTTAAATCGAATACAAGCCAACAAAAATTAGGTGTATCTGTCTGGTAATAAAATGAACGAGTTTAAAGATTAAAACTAACTTCTCCTCATCTGTGAGACGCCCTGAACTATACCATAAAATTGTCACTCGCATTCACTTGGGATATGTGGTATATCTGGAGTTATTGGACCCCTTGTACACGCTCTGATGAACTAAAAATCAATATGGTTCATTTTTGAGATACCCTGAAAAATGTACAATTATAAAATTGGTCACTTGTTTACACTCCGGCTGTATTATGCTAATAACCCGAAGTTTCTCCAAAAATGTTGCACTTAAAGTACCATAGCACCCGTTGTACTGGCTCTAGTGATCTGAAAATCAATAAGGTTCATCTATGAGACGCTTTAAATAATCTGTAATCATGAAGTTAGTTACTTTATACTCTTCGGGGGCTGTATCTTGCTAACAAACTTAAATTTATCCAAAAATGACAAATATGTCGTACTTTTAGTACCATAGCACCTGTTGTACTCGCTCTGGTGAGCTGAAAATAAATAGGGTTCATCTGTGAGATGTCCTGATCAATATTCATTCATAAAACTGGTGAATAACGAAAAAATCACTCAAGGAAAATCCAAAATTCCAATTTTTTTGGGGTAAACCAATACTTTTCTCGCATATTACATAGGGTTGGGCAGAAAACTAAAATATTGCGCGAATGATTTAGTCCACAAATAAAATTACCATCAGCGCCATGCCTAGGTAGTCAGTGATTCCCATGGGTGACCAAATAAGCGAGGTAAGCGGTTGAACCTCGGAAAACGCTTAATTTACAGAATTTCTATAAAAATTACTGTTATGAATGTGGCGAAGCGAAATTGCTAAAAATTATTTTCAAGTTTGTAAAATCTCCGGTTGAGGGCCTAACAATAATTAAAATTACAAAAAAAGTTTTCTATAAAATTTTCCTAATCACAGCAATGTTTGTTGCCGAGTGACGCAAGTACACATTCACAAAACCACCACACCGAACAGGCCCAATACAAACTAACTGTCTACGGCAGGTAAATATCAAACCATGAAAAGTCACTCTATATATACAGTAAATTTTTTATCATACAATATTTTAATTTTCAAATGGCCGAAAAAATAGAAACGCGTTCACCGATCAGGATAAAATTCTGTCAATTCACTTGGGGCGCTGAGGTGTTGTTACTGTACGATCCGGTGATAGGGATCTCAACTTCGATAGCTCCTACGAGGAGAGTTAAGCTTCGGACCGTACAATTTACCCCAAAATAATGTTTGATTTCGGGTTTCAATTTGTAAGATTTAAAAATTGAAGCTACTTTAAAATGACCGACGACGAATAGAGATTTACTCACTTGAGTTCACGTTCAGTTCATACAAACTCTTAGAAAACTTTACTTCAGAGAGCTCTCTCTAATGCAGCTTCGTTCACCATAAGTAGCCGTCTTTTTTATAATTTAAAACGAACACGAAACTTATTCTGAAGCCTGGTATTGTGTAGGTTTTGGTGGAAAAATTAAGCCAACAAGCGCTTGTAACCAGCTTTCTTTGTGAACGTACCCTAAGAGTGGGAATCGAACCCACGTTTTATAGCCTCAACGGACTGCTATTGCTGCGCTAAGAAACCATTATAGCATTTCGTAGATTCCACGAAGTAAGGGTCGAGACAGTTGAATTCATTATAGCATTTGCTTAATTTTTATTCATAATGTCAATTATATATTCGAAGAAGAAACATAATTGAATAATATGAATTATTGAATATTTTTCCTAATAATCACTACATTTGCTCTTTCCTCTTTTGAGAAAGGGGAAGAAAGAACAGCTTTCAGCAAACTCTCTATTTCCTACTTGATTAAGAGTAATTTCTAGCTCTTATCTGTGCTAGACGCATAATGTTTCTTTGTTACGATATATAAGACTCTCAGTATAAAAACCGGATCTCGTGTCTCGAGAAGTTACGGTTTTTCTCAATTATTGTTTAGCTGTAAACCGTGGATTGAAGTTTTTACTGAATAACCCCTTCGATATATTGTTCAATGAAGTGGTATAATCACTTTATCACACGGCAGGGTAAAAGCCATAAGACTGTGGGATTTCACGTCTAGAGTGGGGATCAGGGAACATCAACTAGGGGTGTCCCTTCGCCTTTTGTGTAGCGTTCGGATTTTTCTCTGAACCTATCTCGACAATCTTTATTTCAAAAGCATTCTGCTGTTTAAATTTCAATACGAGTGCACTGAGTCCCTTTCTATTTAAAAGAAAAAGTGTTACTCAAAAAAGGAAGATAGGAATGGCTACACCCCTGGAATGGAACAGGCTCGAAGTTTATTTCTGACAATAGTGGATACAAAAAAAGATGTTGGTTATACGAGGTTCTCTAAAAACTACATTTTCGAAGATATGGAGTAATATTTAGTAGCAAAATAGCCATGATAATAAAGAAACAAGAAAAATGCGATTTAGAACAATAATGGTGTTTTGCGAATTCCGACAAACAAATGTCAGTTGTCGAATAAATTAACAAGTTACAAGTGCATTATTTACTTATAACTAACAAGAGACTGGTTTGTATATTCGATATCAAACGATTCTGTTTACTGTTTTTGGTGTAAACTTTTTAATGTTAATGTCAGTCCTTTCAATAATGAATCAGGTTACAATGATTGGCAACACTTGTCTAGTAGCATAGACCGTCATGAAAAAAGTGAAGGACATCTGATCAGCGTTAAGAAATGTCTAGATTTTTGAAAGGAAGGACTGTAGACTCTATGAATTAGGCTGAAATTAAACGTGAAAGAAAAGGTAATCCATAATCAAATGCATAATTAATATTATTTATTTTGCGAGGTAATGTTTAGCATTTATAATTTAGAGGGAAAACATTCCAATCTGACATTGTTAATTTTTTTAAACTGATTGAATGTGTTTCTAATTTCGATTTCGTAGACATCGTCCATCATTCTTCTCAATTGGATCACATAATTTTCTCCCGGTTGTCAACCAAACTCCAGATCACAATGTAGCCTTATTTCGCGTCCAAATAGGACGCAGGTGTTGTACCCGTGGACTCATTGATGGCGGATCGATAAGCCAATGCAAATATGGAGAGATACTGGTCCCAGTCTTTCTGGTGGCTGAAAAGTACTTTGGACAGTTATTTTCCAATGGTCATGTTCATTCTTTCGACCATTCCATCTGGTGGCATGGATGCAACGCTGTTGTCCTGGTATTCTTCATTCCCAGCTTGTCACACATTTCCTGGAATACCTGGTTCTCTAAATTTCTTCATTGATCACTGTGGACTTCCAAGGGCACTCTATATCGGCTGATAAATTCTGTCACCAATACCTCCGCGACAGTTGTGGGCTCTTGATTCGGAATCGCGTTAACCTCCACCCACTTTGTGAAACAATCCATGAGAACCAGAATGTATTTACCACCAATTTCTGTCGTCAGAAATGGTCCATCGATATCTAAAGCAATTCTTTCGAAAGGGCTTCCAACATTATATTATTTCATGGGTGCCTCTCTCTTGCGACGTCTTCCATTACTCGTAGCCCAAGAAGTACATTTCTCACACCAGTCGGAGCTGTTCATCCAATAATAACTTTCACAGACTCGCTGAAGGTGTTTCTTCACTCCCAAATGACCTCCCGATAGAGTGTCGTGTAACATCCTCAGGACCTCTGATACTCTCGTTCTTGGAATATCTAGCGGTCTTCTCATCTCGGAACCATCATCTCTTTTCAAACGCACTTTTCGCAAGAGAAGGGAGTCCCACTGAATCCAATATGCCTTGAAGATTGGTGAAAACGTCTTGCCAGGTAGGTAGCCGGTGGCAATTCAACATCATGGCATTCACGCTCTTGAATACGCCCGCGACATTTGACAGATTCATGGAAAATGTCTTGGAAGACATACCTGGTGTATTTGGACGACATCTTTGTACTGTGAAAGACGTTTGAGGAACATCTAATAATTTGGGAGATGCATTCAAACGACTTCAAACTGCCCAGCTCATGTTAAACCCGAAGAAATGTCAGCTATTCCAAAACCGAGTCAACTATCTGGGACATATATTGAGCAATGAAGGAGTGGCGGTAGATCGAGAGAAAATTGCTACGATTCAGCAATAGCCGCAACCAACCGACAAACATCAAATTAGGAGTTTTCTTGATTTTTGCACATACTATTGAAGATTTATCAGGAAATTTGGAGATATTGCGAAGCTATTATCGCGACTCACAGAAAAAACAAGAGCTTTTTATTGGAACGAAGACTGCTAAACGGATTTTGAAACGTTGAAGATACATTTTACCACGGCGCCGATAGTAGGATATCCATTACCAGAGGGAGACTGATGCAAGCAACGTAGGAATTTGAGGGGTGTCCTCACATATTCAAGGAGGGCAAGAAAGAGTGCTGGGATATTTCAGTGAAGTTCTCTCCACACCTGCACGAAACTACTACGCCACGAGAAGAGAACTTTTAATAGTCAAGTCCGTGTAACAGTGTTACCAGTATATCTATGTAAGGAAGTTCTTAATCTGGACTGATCAAGCCGCGCTAAAGTGGTTGATACAGTTCAAGAATCCCGAGGGCCATACCGTTAGATGGATTGACCGACTTCAAGAGTACGAGTTCAACATCGAAGATCGTGCTGGCGTGAGTTACCGAAATGCCTACTCCCAGTCCAGACAGCCGTGTGCAACAGACTGTTCCACTGCAACAAGGCGGAATATAAAGAACCTACCGTTGCAAGAGCTTAAGTAGTCAACGAAAAATGGTCACCCACCAGGATCAGAGAAAATCATTAGAACGATCCTTACCTAAAGATGATTCGGTAATGGAAGGTAAAAAATCGGCGACCTACCTGGCAAGGAGTGTCACGATTTTCACTCAAACTCAAGGCATATTGGGCTCAGTGGGACTTCCTTGTCCTGGAAGAAGGGTTGTTGAAAAGACTCCTTGAGTTAGTTATCCAGAGAACGGGAGTAGCTGAGGTACTAAGGAAGTTACACGACAGTCCATCCGTGAAAGGTTTTATTAGATGAACAGCTCCGACGATGTGAAGGACTGGTGTAAGAAATGTACGACTTGTGCTACGAGTAATGGACCACATCATAAGAGAAAGGTACCCATGAAACAATATTATGTTGGAAACCCTTTCGGAATGATTGCTTTAGATATCGCTAGACCATTTCCGACGACAGAATATGGTGGAAAATACATCCTGGTTGTAATGAATTATTTTACAAAGTGGATGGAAATTTAAGCGATCCCAAATCAAGAGGCCACAACTGTCTTGGACGTACAGTCTATATCGTCACGTTTTGAAATATCACCCAGTATATGGTAGGCTTTGCAAAAGTAGGTCAATGTTCACAATATGTTTTGGTAATTATTCACAAAGAAAAACGTATTGTTTCTTGGAGTAAGAGAAAACAAAAAACAACGAACTCACCATTTTTGGAGAGAATAGTTTCTTGGTTCGAAAAATATATTTTTTCTGGGAGTTGGTCTTCGGACCAGCTGTGGTCCTTATTTTCCTCTTTAGTTACCTCCTCGAAAAGTTCCTTTAGTTGCTGCGTGAGATAACCTTCTGTTATTGTCTCGTGCTCTTTTGGGGCATTTAGGGAGTCCTTCCTGAATTTTGGGGTATTGCCATCCTCGACCACGGGTTCTATTAAATTATACTCTTTAACTGAAGAGCGTTGGAGTCGTGTCGACGCACCAAAGACTTCCTTTCCCTCTTTATCAGCCCTGTGCTACTTCTACCAGTTGGTCTGAATATTAACTCGAAATTCTTGTCTTCCTTGGCTTTGTCGCTGCGTAACCTCCTTCTTCAGCCTGGCTTTAGTTAGTTATTTCTTATAATTTAGCGATAGATTCATTTGAAACTTGATTTCTTTTTCAGTTGTATTGGTAGCGGTTATATTTGTGAATCTGGTAAAGTTAGGAGAGCAGTGTGACGCTCTATAAATTGTGACCATAAAAATTAAATGAATGATAATAAAAAAATTCTTGGTATCAGCTGGCCGTGCGGGACCTGCGGTAGTATGAAAACATTAGATAAATAGATCTCGCGACTACATCGCTAAAAAGTCAACAAGAATTTAAGCCCAAATCAAATAGTCGTGATGAATTAAAATGAAGGTAGGTTTAAAGTTACGCTGCAAACGAACAAAAAAAAATAAACAATTATATCGACAAATATAGGTATAGTTTTATATCAAGTGTTTGGAAATACGTTTTTTTCCTAGGTAGGTATATAATACTTTCTTGGAGGCAATTGAGTCGATTGTTTAATATACTTCTGAGGCGCCATTGATGGGACACTAGTAGTATTATTATAGCAGAGAAGTAGGTAAAGAGTATCAATGTGTACCAGAAGATAGTACGACGCAACACAGGCGTCACAACTTTCAAATTATATGTACATTTTTTTTGTAATTTCTTTCCCCTTTTTTTCCCTTTTAACCTGTTAGATAGGATCTGGCATCTAAAGGCTAACTAAAATCGGTTGTTAGCACTTGGTCAACAAATTCTAAGACACTTAAAAAAATGTGTACAGGATGGTCCCGTTATAGTAGGATCTGTTTAACATGATAAGGGCTTGAAATTTACGTGTTAAAAACTTCATATATTGATAGATTGGATGTTTGAAATGTAACTAATTCATGTTTTATGTGTAGGTTATTTATGATAATCATACTACTACAGCGAGTGGTCACTGGTAACGTAGTGGAAGTAACGGCAGGTGCCGATTGGAGAGCATTACCAGATGTTGTAACGCCTTAGCGTACGATGCCAAATGGAGCGACCACGAGGAATACAGAGAAAAATATGCAATTGCGAGTAATATAAAAGAAGTTTCCTCCTGCTCCACAAATTACATCGGTGGTCACCATGTGGATACTACCTTCTTTCTACCCAAAGGGGCAACTTGTTCACGTTAACGGTGGTACCGCTAATAGCAAAGGCAGAATCGGGATCAGAAAGGTAAAAGAAACTCCTATTTTGGCTGTTACTGACAGCTGTCGGAGTCTTCGCGGGATACATGGGTCTGAAGCTCCTCCACAGACGGGCAATACATGGGCAAGATGTGTCCCCAGATGTTTGTTTTCATAGCAGCACAGTAAACAAGTGAATATAAAAGTCAACTTAATTAAAAGTGAACAGTGTAATAATGTCTCTAATATAAATTAGGTGTGTACATAAATTAAGTGGGAGTGCATAGTGTATAAATAATAATAATTTAGATAAATAAGAAAAACATTACATTATGTTACCAGCGTATTTGTGGCACTGATAGATATTTCCAATAACATTTCAAAAACTTTCGATGCTAGTGATTATTAATTGTATATTCAGGTAAGTTATTCATGTGTTAAAAGTTATAATTTTTGTGGTGGTTCGTAAGAAAGTTCTCGTGTCAGTTCATGATAATTTGTTGCTGCTTGGATTAGAGTGTGCTGTATTCACGACTCAATTGCATATGAGTTATTCCCGCAGATGTAAGGTTCGTAGATATCTTAATCATGTTACATTTTCAACGTATTATTTATTTATATGCCAAGTAAATAACAAATTCATAATTGTAGACATTTTTTTTCAAAAAAAAATCAACTTGTAATCGTTTGTACATAATTTGCGAGCATACATCGGAAGTAAACAATTAGATAAAATAAAAAAAATGTTCAAATTAATCCTAAAGGATTATAGAACGCGTAATTTAGATACTAGTTTCCTATAGTTACAGATCCAATAACTCTTTTGTTATTAATAGGAGTTTATGTCAGCTTATCGGTTGCCACATCAGTAACTCATCAGATCAATATTACCCAGTAATTATCCAACTTAATAGCATATTCTCATTAACCCAAACCTAAAGTTTACAGTGCCCTTTGCTTGCCAATTTGTAGTCAACGTGCAGGGTGGTTAAAGGAAAGGCGGCGAACACTAGAAAACACCGGACCATTGACTTCTCTATCGCATTGCCGGGTTTATAACTTTTGACAGGGCTATACGTTCCGTAAAAGAATAAAGCTAAAGAAATCCAAGGATAATTGATTATAAAAAGGAAGGGTACGATATACTGAGGGCAATTATGTTCCCAAGCAAGTGTAATTAATTATTATGAGTTTGTTCGAATTTTACAAAACATAGGAAAATTTTTAATTCAATTTTGAATGCAGTAGGACTAACAATTTTATTTGGAAGTAATCTCAAGTGAACTTAATGACATAATTTCGGTCAATATAAAAGTGGATTGGATCACAAATGAAATTGGTATTGGAAACATTAGAAGGTTTACAATCGATTGTTGAAACAATTTTTAGTGAAATAACAATCCAGTTAATTGATTCATAAACACAATAAAAAGCATTTGCTTTTGCTGATAATTTAGCTGGATATGAATATACCATATAGTTTTGACAACTACCTTACTGAACATACTATTCACTATCACTACACCAACACTTACACTGTCTGATGCGCATTGAGATACCCAAGTTATCGTCTTCAGAGAGTACTAAACAGTGTGTTCATTATCAATATCACCAACCCTTCCAGAAATTCAAACTAAACTATGGTGAGAGTTTTTACATAAGTTCCAGGGACAGTTTGTATTTGATTATATTTAATAAAATTTTGAAATGTTTACTGCAGGATTAGAGACATTCAAATATTTTTTCAGCAGAAGAAAGTTTATTCGAATTGCTTCAACTAAAGGGGTTACATAAACCCTTTATGCAATTCAGGACATTTTTTAGTAGAATTCAAATGTAGCAGTACTCATTCTGAAGAGCAAAAAGAGGATATAAGTGCAAATAAAAAATAGCAGTATGATATAGAACAATTTAGAAGCTCAAAGGTCAAAAATGAATACCAAGAAGAAATAAACAACGAATTAGACCAACAAGAACGAGGCTTACAGGTAGAACAAAAGTGGAACAAAATAAAATGAGCAATAACAAAAGCGAACAAAACACGTCTACGAAAGAGAAACAAAGGAGGGAATGGTTCGATGAAGAATGTACACAAGCAGCGAATAATGAGCGAAGATTAAGGAACCTGAAAAATATGAATGATGAGAGAAGAACCGCCTCGAAGTACAACGAAGCGAGGAAGAAATTTAAGAGAATGTATAGGAAGAAGAAAAGGCAATATTACGATGAAAAATTGAAAGGAATTGAAGAAAAATTTGCTGTAGAAAGAAATAAGAAACTTCTACCAAGAAACAAAAAAAATTCAAAAAGGGTGTCAAACAATAAACAGTTACCTTAAAACGGAGAAAGGGGCACTAGATAAAGTAATGCAGAGATCAAAAGGACACTTTCGGAAACTATTAAACAGGAATGAAGCAGAAGAAATAACAGAGAGATTACAACTAGATCTGGAAGAAGACGGCACTAAAATAGAAGAAGTAAAAACCGTATTAACGGACAAAAAGAACAAGATGTAGCAAGGGAAAGCAAAATTACGGCAGACATATTGAGATATGTAGGAGAGCAGTTACAGGAAAAGATACATGAACTAATTTGAATAATGGTGTTACGAAGTAACATTTCTCATGTTTGGTAATAATTCCATAATCTCACATTAATAAATTTAAGTATAACACTTTCATTTAATTAATTAAGACATTCGGTATAAATAACATCAATAGAGGAAAAAATATTGAAATGGTTGTTTTTACAAATACCTTATCACTGAAAACATGCGTGAAGTGAGTGAAGAATTGAAATGTGGGTTGGGTGAAAGCGAAATAATTGTTAGTTCTCCTACAACCGGTACAGAAATATTTTCAATAATTAAGTTTGATGGTCTTAGGTAGATCATTTAAATATTTTTTAAAATTGTGTGATTTGGGCTTATACAGTTTTGTATACGTGTATACGGGTGTAACTGGTTGGGATTAACGAAGAACTAAGTAAAAGGTCTCTGGCAATAAGGCTTACTGTGCGAGAGGTCAGTATTTTTGGATTTTAATTTGAAGATTAGCACAATGCCTTTTTCTTTCTTTAGGCGCGATTTTATTCATCGGTTATTACAAGGTTAAATTATAATAAGAATTTATATCTATTGAGACTACTACTAGACTAATTGGTGAACAATTAACGGGAGCCAAAATATACAGATACTTTCCAGTACAACTTATGGAGGCTATCCTACCATCTTCATTAGCAATTTAACGATAAATACTCATTAAGTGGAAATTATTCTTTAAAAATTAAACGGGAATTGCATTATCAGATGACGAAAATAATAGAGAACATAATAGAGAAGTAGATCGAGAAAGCGCTAGGGGAACATCAAGCAGGATTTGTAATTAATATATCAGTGAGGAATCAGATTTCCTCTGTTAAAGAATTACTAACCACTTGCTATGAATACAGCTTCGTGCATTGTTCGTAGACTTTAAACAGGCATATGACAGAATAAATAGGACCAGTGTATATGGAACACGAAGCAAACTAGAAATTTTGACAAAAATAATAAGAGTAGTAAAGACGACATTAAATGAAACAAAAAAAGATATGCTGTGGAAATGGTCCAAAGAATTCCAACTCAACAGAGGTCTACGACATGGAGGTCCGCACTCCACTGTATTATCTAATCTGATTCTGGATGTTGTGATTCGAAACTCCCAATTAAATAACGATGGGACAATCCTTAATAATGAATGCCAAAGTCTAGCTTCTGCAGATAACATAACTCTGATAGCGAAATAAAAAATTCAATGGAAAAAAGATATAAGAAAATTGAAAGGAGAGAAAAAAATGTTTGGATTGGAGATAAATCAAGAGAAGACAAAATATATGGTAATCGGGGATACTCAGAAGGAGGCAGAGGATTATTCATCCTTTATGTCAACAAGAGATAAACAATATAAGTCCAAGAGGGTTTCCAATTTTGCATATCTATAGGTAGTTAGAAGAAAACGGAGTAGAAGAGTTGCCCACCGCAACGTATGCATGCGAGACATGGACATGTTGGACACATGGGATAGAAAGATACTAAGAGAAATCTATGGAAGAAAAAGGAGAACTGATAGAGAATTAGAGGAACTTAATAAAGAACCTAGAATAAGTATATTTATAAGGGACATATATTAGATTGCTGGGACATATTGAGAGACTGCAGAAAGATGGGATGGCAAAAATAGTGCTACAGGGAAGACGAATAGGCAAAAAGAGGGAGGGGAGACCAAGGAAGATAGGGTATGATTGTGTTACGGAACACCTAAAAAATAATAACATTCAGAATTGGAAATAAAAAGCTGTGAACAGGAAAGAAGTTGAAAAGTGCTGAATATCTGCGCAACAATTTCGAAAAATTTTGCATTATTCTGAATTTAACAATTGCTATGCCCAAAGTAGATGTCATAACAAGAAAGAATTCAACTTTGGATATGCTGCGATGGGGCCTCAACATGAAAAAGTCTATAAACATTCTTTTTGATAACACAGAAAATATGAAAACTTTGAAGCCTACAGACACGGAGTGGTCGATGATAGATCGAGTTTGTAAATATCTGAACAGTTTCAAGACAATTTCCAAAACATTAGAGGGTGAAGCATATTACACTTCCGATGGTGATAATTGGTATAAATATGCTCCTGGATAAGCTAAAATAATGGGCTATTGAACTCGACAATAATCCAAGTAGAAATGAGACTGATGAAAAATTCATATACAGGATTCAAGCGGATAAAAATAAAATCATCAAACATTACCTAAGAACCAACTGGATGTACTGTGTTGAATTAATCTTAGATCCTCGGCATAAAGTGGAAACGTTCTTCAATACAAGTTGGGAAAATGACCTGGAAAAGAAAGCAGTCAAACAATTTGAAGAAATTTTTCAAACAAAATATTTTCAGCCAGGTCTACAGAGCACAACAGCATCATCTTTATCTTCAAAGGATAAATACAGTGAATTTGACATAGATCTTCTAAGTTTATTCAAGAAATATCCTGTGAATCTTGCAAATAAAATGGCTTGGTGTTATGAAATAGACAAATTCTTGTCTGAACCACGGGCTAACAGTTCTGAAGATATATTAGAATGATGGAAGAGACACGAAAACATTTTTCCAAACTTGGCCAAGGTGGCCAAATATTTTTTATCAAAGACAGTTTTCTAGAGCTGCTCTGACTGTTATAAAAACCCGCAATAGATTAGGCGACACATCCATAAGATGCCGCATGTGCCTTAAATCCTGGATGGAAAATGATGAAATCAAACAGTGCTTGGGGGTTTCTCAATATCAAGAAACATTTTTTTTAATATATTGCCGTTTGTCATGATTTACAGAGATTTAATTTGTGTTTCCATTTTAAAATAGTTTATATTTTGGGTTCTTTTATATAATATAGCTTCATAAATACAAGTGTTTTTCGCAACGTTTATTCTAATTTTTTTCATCATTTATAAAACTGCTAAAAATCAAGTAGCTTGATAGAAGTACTTGATTTTTCAAGTACTTGATAAATAAATACTTGACTTGACATTAAAAACTACTACTTGACTTGAACTTCACTTGATTTCAAATCAAGTCAAGTAGCTTGAATATCAATTCAAGCCGTGAATCTCTGGTTGAAATACTTTTTCACTCCAGAAATTATGTGAAGCATAATACAAAAAAAGTTATTAGGATTGAGAGGTTACATAGTTTTTGACATAAATATCTAGAATATTTGGTATTCAATGTTCTAGAATAATTATTGAAAATTGAAATCGTCTGTCCAATCTAATTTTTGATGTCTGCTGCTCTTTGTATTAAATATTCCTGACGATAATGCCTTACAATTTTAACAAATGAGACGTTAAATATTGGTGTAACTATTACAGGAGTTACAGCTAGTTTTTGACAAAAACTTCTTGGATATTTACTCTTATATATTTCGCAACATTGTTGAAGCTTTGAAATAATAGTTACAGGGTTGCAAATCTTGAAACACCCCTTCAGCATTAACCTGTATAGCACAAAAAGGAAAGTTTTCAAATATTTGCTGTTCCTATACATACTTATTAATTGTCGACATAATTTAGATCATTCTGTATTTAAATATATTTGGGAACATTTATAAGGCTTCGAAAGAATAATTACAACATTGAAATGCTCCTTCAAATTTAATGTTATATAAGGAAGTGACATTCTGTATCTAATTATGTTAACGTTCCTATTTCCCGTTAGCATCGTATCAAATGTGACGTGTGACATAATTTTCCTGTCTTCAATTAAGAAACCGAGGAAAGTGCCAACTCGAGCAAGTCATTGCCAAATTAACATTAAACGCTGACCATTATGACCAATTATGATCATGCCTAACACACTGGACTTGAAATCTGTCGCAGATACATTATCTTGTTTTCTGTCTAACCCGAAAAGCTGGAAAATTGCCAGAAAATTGCTAGAAACTAGCAACTGGTATGTATATCAATAGCTTTTGTACAATACGCTAAGAATTAGTTATATATAATGACAATTTTTACTTTGTGTTTAATCGTATTTTCATTGGAAATAAAAATAACTCTTTCCTTTCTAGATGAAACTCAATATAAATACATTGTTTATTTTCATGAAAATTGTCGTTTAGAAAAAAACTGTTAGGTGAACTCTGCATTCGTGTGGTCAAGATAGACAATAAATTGATGATGAAGAACTACTTATTGAATTTTCCCTACATATGATAAATTAAATAGTGATTCTGGTTTGGGTATGTTAGTCTGTAACCTGTGAAGTAATCTATTATTTGATTTTCAAAATTCTACATAGTATAGGTACAAATTTTAAACAATTAGCTCCAATTAGCTTCTCATTAAAAATCACTCGAAAGTATATTGTACAACATTTCTTAATTATATCTTGTGAGTATTCATACAGTGCATCCATAAAGTAACGCATACATTCATCATTAGCTAAATAAAAATCCGAAACAGGTCGATTTTAAATGTTAATTGATTTATTATCAATTAGAGACTTGTCAAAAATTGTATCAAATCTAGATAATAAAGGTTCTTAGTATTGAGATCATTAAAATTAGTTTCCACCATCTCTGGTGTCAGTTTATAAACTCCTCATTGGATATAGGAACATTCCAGAAGGAATTAAAGACTAGTACCATTACACCCATCGCTAAAGTACCAAATACTAATAAATGTGATGAATTTAAACACATAAATACCTTACCTTGTGTTGCAAAGCTTCTAGAATGAGTAGTTTACAATCAATTGCTGAAATACTTTCAGGACAAGAAAATTGTTTTTACATACAACTCAGGTTTTAGATCAAATCATTCATGTGAATCAGCTATACAGTCAAAAGGTTTACAGCGAACCTTTGGAACTATTAACCGTAAAATTCTACTTCAAAAATTAAAGTGTGTGGAGAAATGGGCAAAGCGTTCAATTGGGTTGAATATTATTTATGTTTCTTATTTTAGTGCATGTGATTATATATGTTGCAGGCCAAACTGTCCTGTCCTAAGTGCGTTCGGATAAACTAGTTTCTCCTAGGCCAAACTAGTTTATCCTAACGCACTTAGGATGAATTAGTTTTGCCGAATTTTAATATTAAATATTTCAGACCAAACTAGTTCATCCTAGGACAAACTAGTATATTATAGGCCAGACTAGTTTGTCCTAGGAAAAACTGATTTCGTAGTGCTTGATGCAATTAATGCACACTTGTCGGTATCTCTCTTTTGACTGGCAGTTTTTTTAGGTTTATACGGTTTAACCGAATATTAATATTTTAGGCCAAACTGGTTTTTTCTAGGACAAACCAAGTAGTTTGTTCTTACGAGTATGTTTGCGGGAGAAATACATAAAAAAAATAATTACTGAAAATTTCATTTATCACTGAAGTAATGATTAGTTTTTATGAAAGGGGCAATAGACAAAGGAAGTAAAATTAAATAAAAAGTTATCACTATATTAATACATAGTACCAGAAGAAGCCTACTTGTTGTTACAAGATCTGCTCTTGCGACATTTTGAGTTGCACAAGATTTTCTTTTTCTTGCATAGGCATCTATTAGTTGAACAACTTTTCACACAGCTACACCTGATGAATCATTGCCCTGACCCCACAGAATGTTCAATTGCTGCCGTTCGTAATGAAATTTCTATTCCATTGTTGACACCTTCTTGCAGGAGAAATTTTTGCGGGTAAATGTCAAACTGAGATTGCAAGAATACACAAGACAAACATACCCAGCCGGTTTAGTTTTTGTTAAAATATCATCTTGTATTTTTATACGTGTTTCGTCTACTTGAGAGTTTTTCCTAGGACAAACTAGTTTGGCCTGACATATTAAATATTAAAATCCGGCAAAACTAGTTCATCGCAAGTGCGTTAGGATAAACTGTTTGGCCTGCAACATATAAATTTTCTATAAGTGATTGTGATTTAGAAGTGGCAATATCAAAAATAATTAATTCACTTAAAACGCTAAATATCTAGAAATAAATAAATTAAATGTTGATAAAAAAATGCAATAATTGTTAGTGTTCCTTTCAAATACAGTGAACTAAATATTAGCAAAATATATATTCAAGTGGAAAATAAAAAAATTGAGTTAGTTACAGAATTTAAATATTTACGATTTTTGATTGATATTCATTTAAATTTTATTAGTCACTTACATACAAAAAATAAATATCTAAGTAATTTCACAGTTTTTTTATTAAGGCATGCTTCAGAACCACTTGTGGATAGTGAAAATCATTAATCTGATTTTCATATTAGTTCACAATTGTTGATGAATTTGATAATGCTCCAAATATCCGTAAAATAAATTTTAGTAGTGTATTTCTCACATACCCACGTCTTAATTTTCCACTTATCCAACTACCTCCCACACTGATAAAAGCAAATTATACAACATTCTAAATATCTTTTCTTTTGGTGCAAATCATATATTTTTGTTAAACTCAGTAATCTGATCCAGACTCATACGAAAACACGAAAGAAACAGCTTAGAAGTCTAGACTAGATTTGTTTTTGTATATATGAGATAAGCAAATAGCATGTTAAATTATTTTTTAGATCTAGTAGAATTATTGAACAAAGCAATAAAATGTTTATAAAATAATAGAATCTGAATTAAAAAATAAAAATTTCACAGATTTCACTGCTATACTGAACGTTTCCTTCACTTTATGAGTCCGAAATTATTGATTTTGTGTTGAGAAGGACGATTTCGACAACGAAAAAAATTGATGAGATCTAGTTTCTGTAAAACAAAATGGATAAAAATAATTAATATTAATAGATTAATGCAAAATTATGAATTTAAAATCATCAGTAAACAACATTCGAAGTCTATTACTAACAGTTACATGCAAAATTGATGCTATAATACTCAGCAGGTTAAATCTGAAGAGCATATTTGGTGGTTTCAAGAATTCATTACCTTTTAGGTTCTCTGTGCATCACTGGAGCTATGAGAACGTGCCCAATTACAGAGCTCACACCTGTACATCTGGAGATACAAAGATCAGCTCAAGTGGCAATTCAATCTGATAGTCAAGCAGCTATCAAAGTATTGAGCCCCATATCATTGACTCAAAGTTGGTATGGGAGTGCCGAAGAATACTTGATGAAATAGGTAAAACTAAAAGGGTCTCTTTAGTCTGGCTTCCTGGACTTAAAAGGAAATGCAAAGGCGAATACACTCGCCAGGAAAGGAGCATGAACTCCATTTACTGGTCCGGAGCCTCTCTGCGGTGTAGTAAAATGCTCCTTTAAGAAAGAGTTTCGGAACTAGGAAACTAAAAAGAGAAACACGCCGGCGGTGCCTTCTTAAGCTGGATCTCTCCAAAAACTTTGACACCACTAGATCCAAAAAGTATTTGGATCTCAGTAAAAGTAATCTACATCTTCCCACGGGTTTCCTTACTGGGCACTACCGCCTCAGGAAGCACCTCAGGAAGAATATGTTTAACAGGAACTAACGAGTGCAGATTCTGTCGAAAGGAGGACCTAGTTCTAGAATGCCTCGCCATTGCAAGCCAACGCAAAAAATGCTCCGGATAAGAAACTTTTAAAAGCTAGGATCTAAACACCTTGGAGCTATCCCAAATACTTGAGTTCATTAGAACCCTGGAACTGGAAGGCGAGCTGTAGATGTAACGAGAACAGCTCTGATAGGGAGGCACAATAAACCTTAAGGTTGCAGTGCAATATAATCCCGTTAGTAATCTTATACAAGCTTGCAGATGAGCTGTGGAGCATACCTTCAAACAGGCCAACAATAATTTTCGAGCATTGCTTCATTCCAACTGATATTCTTCTTCAATTAGAGAAATATTCTGATTAGAACGTTCTCCGTGTTCATCACTGATAGGTCAACAAATAGGAAGAAAAAGTGTAGAAAAGAATGGAGAAAATGGGTTCTAAGTGACATGTATCAAGGTACCAACTGATATCATCTCTTTTGTCGTACAAAAATGCCATGAATAACTACCTTGGCGGCATTCCAAACTTCCGTTTCTTTTTTCTCCAAACCTTCGTCAAACACAGGATCCCTTAAAAGCTGTCGAATTTCTGGCCCAACAAAAACACTCTCCTAAGCTTTCTCATCGAAGCGACTTGTCTAAGTAACGGTATTAGAAAAATGTGTTTAGATCCACGAGATGATCGGCAACATTTTCCTTACTAGATATTGTTTCACATACGTAAATGGTATACCCCAGTTGCGTTCCTGAGAGAATAATGCCACATCTTTCCCACTCAGCATATTTTATTAAGTAAGCGTTGTGAAGTAATTCAGCCCTGAAACAAAGCTTATAGTAGTCTGTGGATACCCTGCGTTCAAACAAGTTATTATCATTAACAGCAAAGAAAAGGAAGCGGATCCCTCTGACGCTGTCAACATTCCATTAACCATACAAGTTTTACCTTATCATCAATTGTTTAGGAATTACACAAATGGAATTACTTTATTATGCCATAGAGTTATGATCCCATACTATATACATACCTAGAGACTAAACAAATTGTTTCTCCAAGGCATGCAGATGGACTTCTGTTGAAATAAATGACAAAAAAGCCAACAAGGCATTTCCTAGGGCAATTTTTAATTAATCAGTTTAATTAAAAATCCGTGGAACTACCGGCGGATTTTCTTTAACGAGTTACACTTCAAAAAAATCATTCCTCGGATTTCCAATAGGATATTATAATAGGCAAAATACAGAAGTGATTTATTTACTTGTATTATCTATTTGTATGACATGACCACTTTAGATAATTGAATAAAACATTTACTGAATTATTTAATGAATTTTTACGAACAATCATCTTTTTTAAAATCTTTTATTCACACGTAATAAAATCTAGCATGAAAGAGGTAGAGAGGTCTTTGCCTTTGTTCGCAATAAATCTATATTAAAAAGTGTTTGGAATAATAATAATAACGAATTGCTTTCTAGCAAGTCCAATGATTCTAATTTTTTTATTTTTTGAATATTAATTTTACTTTCAATGTCATTAAGATGATACATTTGCTGGAGATCGGAAGCTATTAAATCCTGATGAAAATGATGCGATTTAAAATTCCTAAACTAACGGAACGTGAATTCAAACGATTTAGATTTTTTGATAGTTGGTGATCCAATGCAACAGGACGGAAGGGAATGGTCTGATACCAAGGGACATCTAGTAACATTTACATTACTGATTTTTAAATTTTATGAACAAAATATAACATCAATCAACTCGTGTTAATTGGATAATAATTTGAATAAGATTGTAAGTGCCTAAAACTGACTGTAGAGTAAGCTAGGATCTATTGCGTTGGGATATAAGTTTGCCAACTTCATTTCTAAGCATATTTAAATATTTTTCAGCTGTCAAATTCCCATATATAAATATAGGACCAATAATATGGTCGCCTATGATACCGGCCCAAACGTTCACCTTTTGAGGGTACTGAGTATGTGTCTCACGCATCCAATTAGGATTCTCTGCTGACCAATATCTACAGTTCTGTCGGTTTACCTCTCCATTCAATGTGAATGTTGATTCGTCAGAAAAAAGAATGGTACCAAGAGCTCATTTCTGTTCAGCTTATTCATCAATCTTTCGCAGAAATCCATTCTACGATCTGGATCGTCTTCTGTTAACTCCTCCACAAAAGTTAATTTCTAGGGATGAAGTTTTTCTTTATGAAGACATCTTAGAACAGTTGTATGACTAACATTATTTTCACGGGCAATTTGACGTGTACTAGAAGTTGGATTCTCTTGGACACTTAACAAAATATCCACTTTCACATCATCTTCAACGAAGTGTGGTTTTCTGTTCAATCGTTTGACATGTCCAAGTTCTCTGAATTGTGCATGAATTTTAGACACAGTACTTTGTGAAATATTAGGCAATTCGGGATACCTGTGATTAAATAAGTTTGCCACTTCAACTTGACTTCTGCAGTTATCCCCATACCCGATCATCATTAAAATCTCAATTCGGTGATTCTCAGTTAAATATTTCATTGTTATGTCTACAAGGAAAGAGTGTTTGACAAAGATTTTACTTTTTCAGTATAAACTGTCAACACATCAACAACTGACAGAATAGAAAACAATCCACATTATTTACCGATTAAAAACAATCCACATTATTTACCGTTTTTGTTTAATTATTGGCGTTTTTAGGTATCTTATGATAAAATTCATAGGCGTAGCAGGTTTTGTTTAATAACAAATACGTCTAATAATTAGTTAGTTTAGATTTCTGATGAATCCATATTTAGCTAATTTAAAAAAGTACCAATATTTCAAGTGTAATAAATTATTAATTTTAAAATTTCACCCTGTATAAATTCATAATTGACCATAAATTATTTTGTTTGTTGGAATCGGTTCATTGAGAGGATTTCAAAAATATGCAAATATACAGGGTGTTTCATTAAAAAAAACACCGACTATGGCATACTTGCGTGAATCACCCTGTACATTTAAATTTATGTTTACATAACGCACAACTCAATTAAAAAGTTGACGTGTATCGGCATTTTTTATAATTTTCTAAAATAATGACATAAAGAATTTTATTCCATAAGTGGTTTCCACACAATATATAGTGTAACATATTTAATTGGTTGGTAAATCCTGTATACCTAACGAAATATTATCAATACAAGTTTTCATTTTACCTTGAAGTTGAGCTTGTAGATATTATGGAAAATAAATTCAGTTTCGAGTACAGCAGTTAAATTATTATTACCTATAATCCTTATAAATTTCCAAACAAATTAAATATTGAGATATTAAGTAATTATAAATAATAATTATCAAATAACCAGGTAGAGTTATAACATATAGCAGTACCGCCGCCTCCTCCCGGAGATCTATCACGTCTAGAAATTGTATGTCCCGGTAAGTTTACTAATCTATTAACAGTATGTGGTTATGTGGTTTTAGCCACGACTCCGAGACTGTAATTAAAACAAATTTGTCTAATACTGCATATCTGAAAGCAAGAAAGTTGGCTAAGATAGATCTTGCATTTATATGGCAAACAGATAATGGTACATTCATTTTATTATAAACTTAAAACTAAATAATAGCAAATTTTATGATCGCTACAAATAAAAGTTTAAAAGTTATTATTACTATTTTAAAACAAGATTATATACCTCTACAAAGAAGGAGTAGAGTGGAGAAATTGCGTAAGTACCTCTGTAACCGTTAAATTTCTTATTGCCGCTTCTTGTAACTGTCTCCAGTTTATCACTTCTCGAGCTTAACTTAGATGTGCCAAATTTTTCAACTTGCAACTCGAAATCAGGAGATGACGGGTTCCCTCGTTTCCTGATATCCTCGCTTGAAGATGGATCTGGAACTGGTAATGGTATCTGCGTTTGTTGAGCAACGTTATGTGCTGTTGAAGTATGTATTGTCCGTAGTTGATTAACAATGTACTCATTACCATGTACTATTAAATATTCACCAATAATGAAATTAACTGTCTCGACCCTTACTTCGTGGAATCTACACATATTAGTGTTTTAAATGAAACTCACTGTTTCTAGGTAATTCCACAATATAATAAAAATTGTTGAAAATTCTAAAAAATTGACAATTGTTTCGATAAATCAATATCATTGTCAGAATGACAGAAGTTGACTTAATATATGTTAATACAAAAAACGCAATCACAAGTTAGGTCACTTCTTGGTCTAGCCAAAAATAACTACTAAACATCAGGTAGGCATCAAATGAAATGCAACTTCTGTCATTCTGACAATGATATTGATTTATCGAAACATCGTCCATCTCTAATCATATATAAATTGGTGAATTGGACTGATTCAAAAAAGAATAGAGAAAAAAGTCGTTTCTATCACAGGTAAATTAGTAGTTTTTTGGAAGTGTATGGCAATATTAAAATCATCAAGTAGGATGCACTTTCATTAATTGTCGAGTTGAAAGATATATATAATATTAGACTCACTTGCAAAATTCCAAGGTTATAACTTCACTAGTTATTTCCGAAATTTGAAGAGCACATTATGAAACACGTCTCGTATTCATTTACTTACTCGATATACTGCTGACACAAACTGTGCTTCAAGTCTTGCTGCGTTCTTTTCAGGTCTTCAAATAAGTTCACTTTTTAATTTTTCATCAAAATTACCGCAGAAATGCCTGTAATTTATATTTGCACCAAAAATTTTAAATTCAGAGACCAATTTAGTAAACGTAAGCTGATCATTCAAATAATGATTGTTTTATAAATTCTGATGAATTATTTGTTCCGAAATGTAATTAAAACTTCAAAACTGTATTTACAATTTACTAATGCTGCAACCTGAAATAGTTCTCGAGCTGGAAATGTGTATCAACTCAAAGTTACCGTACAAAGGAAGCCCAAGAATTTTTATTCAGTCAATAATATAATTAAAGTATCTATGACGACATTTGTAGGAGGTCTACAAAATGTCATAGAAAATCTTTGAGTGTATATGATGTAATAAATTTTTGTTACGTGCTTGATATTTTTAGCAGTGTACAATTTATGCTTCATCACAGCTACGAAACTCATATACACAGCTTAATTAAGATAATTCTCGTGGTAATGTACAAACAGCAGGAATATTGTCATCGGCTTTTTGTGGAAATATATAAATTTCTATTGGGATTTTTAGGATTATTGTTATCGTTATCACACGTTGAAAGTTTCGGATTAAATTTTGATATCTATTGGGCTGTCTTTTTGATGAAAAACAATTATTTTGATGCAAATTAATATGCACATAATAAAATGAAATTTTCATCTATCCATGTTCGAATTTATGCAAACTTTGAAGTTTGTTATTTTATTTTGCAAAATAGAATAAATAATTGTTTTTTTGCCAACGTATGCTTTTAATGATTTTGTCTCAATTTTGAAACTATAATTAGAATGAAATGAATGCTTTTATTGACACTTTCATATAACTTGATAAGTAGTATAAGTAACAATAGAAATATAAATAAAATTTGTAACGGCAGAAGAAATAAACGGTTTTAAAGATTACAACTAACTTTTTCGCATCTGTAAGACGCCCTGAACAATATCTTATGATAAAATTGGTTACTTGTATACACTTCGAAGGTATCGTGCTAACAAACCGAAATAACTCCAAAAATTACCAAAAAGGAAGTATATCTGGTTTGTAGGCCCAATTCTACTGATTCTGGTGAGCTGAAAATCAATAGGGTTCAGTTGTGATCCGCTCTGAATAATATCCAATCATAAAATTGGTCACTTGTATACACTACTGAGGCCGTACCGTGCTTACAAACCGAAATCTTTCCATAAATGACAAACAAGTGGTACTTCAAGTATCATAGCACCCGTTGTACTGGCTTTGGTGAGCTGAATATCAATACGGTTCTTATGTGAGATGTCATGAACAATATTCAATCATAAAACAGGTGACTTGTTGCACTACGGGGGCTGTATCGTGCTAACAACCAATGTTACGAAAAGTGGCCGACGACGACAACATACACCGTTTATTCGTGTAAGAAAATAACACAAAAAAATGCAAAATGCAAATGCGAAACTTTTTTTGAGGTAAACCAATAAGTTTCTCTCATATTACATACGGTTGGGCGAAAAAGTAGGCAATGCATATCAGACGCAGCAACATGAAGAATGCGTACGAGAGATTTCTACAAAATGAATGTCCTGTTCGTCCCACTGTAGTTTCCTCAGAATTTTATACCATATGTGAAAGACCAACGCAGTTCAAATAACAATGGTTTGTAGGCAGTCCTGCAGTTATATTAGTACAAACAACTCTGGAGTAGCTGACGAACTGAGATAATCTAACTCAGTATTCCAGATAAAATTCTGTTTAAGTTATAGATTCAACAGGATCAGTTTTTTGCCATGTGAACTCAATTTCTTACGTTTTTTGATCGTTCAACTTCAACTTCAGTCTGTGTCGAGAAAACTAGTTCCTTACACCAGACGACCATTCGAAATAAGATTTCTGCTTTCGTCACTGAGAGTGGTGTGGTCACCAAACAGCTCTTCAGAGGAGCAAGAGAAGAGAAAAAGTTATCACACTCGTAGGGTGCGGTGAAGGTATCCGTGGCAGGGAATTTCTGATGATCACTTTCCTCAACTCAAAATGGTTTTATTTCTATTATCAGAAATTCTTTTTGTTTCTGTAAGAGTTGCGCTTGGCCTGAACGATTTTTCTCTTGTGTTGCTATAGTTTGTCATATATTTGAAGTTTTCTTGTATTCGGTATTAAATTCAGTTTCTTTGTGCAGTTCACTCAATGATTGAATGATTTTAATATGAAGTTTCTGAGAATAATAATAAAATCAGTAATAGTTGTTTGTAAGCGTGTTCAATTTTCAAAGGACGCCACTTTCGTTTATGTAGCTGATATATTAATTTTACTTTGATAACTTGACCCAGAAAGAACATGGATGCCCACAAATGATTGACAACAAGGAAATTATACATCTTGTTAGATCAAGGTCGACTGGACAGTATAGGGTGAAATAAATTTAGTTGTTCCATTCCATAAACAGACAGACAACAATGTTAATCAATGCAATGGAAGGTATTGTTATTTGAATTAGTTATTACTTACTTGATGGAGATTTTCAATTAAAACACTAGGATAGCATAGTTTCACTGATGACTCTTTCATATGACTGCTTAACATGAAAAAAAAATAAACGGTTTTAAAGATTAAAACTAACTTTTTCGTACTGAAGTATACACTTCAGTGGCTATATCGTACGAACAAACCAAAATTTCTCCAAAAAATACTAAAAATGTAGAATATTTGGATTTATAGGTCCAGTTGTAATGGCTCTGGTGAGCTAAAAATCAATGGAGTTCATATGTGAGACGCCCAGAACAATATCCAATAATAAAATTCGTCACTTGTATATACTTCGGAGGCTGTATCGTGCTAACAAACTGAAATTTCTCGAAAAATGTGGTATTTCAGGTACCATAGCACCCGTTATACTGTCTCTGATGAATTTCTTTTACCGAATGGAGAAAATTGTACCAGAACGACTATCCTCAAGTAGAAAAAGATCTGCCGCTCGAACTGAAAAGGAAAAGAAAATCATACTACGTGTATTTCAGCGTCTGCATAAAGATCAATCGTGTCTGAAAGACGAATGAATAGATGTCTGTTGAGAATACACAGGAGTCTCAGAATCAGCATCTACAAAATTTTGAGAGAACCAAAAGTACATGGAGAAGTACAGGCACCAAAAAGGAAGAGAGGTTGGACAAAAATGGAAGTCGACGAAGTTGCGAAATATGCTATACGAAGAATTGTCCATACGTTTTTTATGAAAAATGAAGTACCAACATTGAAGAAAGTGCTGGAAGCTTTTATTGAAAACGGGATCATCCCTCAAACGGGTCAGGAGACGTCGAGGAAAATATTACATGGTTTGAATTTCAGTTATGAGAACATAAATAGAAATAATGTCCTTATTGAAAGATCTGAAGTAGTATTATGGAGAGAAGAGTATCTAAGGAAAATTAACGAGTTCTGAATGCAAGGAAGAAATATTTATTATGCGGATGAAGCATATGTCCACGAGGAGCACACGGTGAAAAAGTATGGCAAGAGGGAAATATGAAAAATGCACGGCAAGCAGCTATTGAAGGCTGACCGGTTTAAAAATGCTATCTGGAAAAGGTCTTCATTTGATAATTGCACAAATAGGAAGAAAAGAAGAGACTACCGTGAAGAGATGATCTCAGAGGGCTACGAGAAGTGGTTTGGATACATTACTGAAAATTAGGAACCAGGATCTATCGTCGTTATGAATAAAGCTCCTTACCACAGTCGACTCTACGAAAAAGCGCCACAACAGGCATGGAGAAAAGTTCAAATTGAAAAATGGTTAGGGGATAAAAGCATCCCTTACGATGAATGCAGTGTAAAGAACGAATTGCTTAAAATTGTGAAGATACATGCCTATAAATATAAGAAGCTTGCTGTAGATGAATTAGCATTGTTACCTTTATTGTTGTGACTTGAGAGTTCTGCGTTTATTTTTGTTATGGAATTTTTTCTTTCTTTAGTTTATTTAATGACTTTATTTTGTTTATTTTATTATTATTCATGCTTATTAATCTGAGACAGTTTTCCTTTGGATTTATTATGGAATTTTGTTTATTTTATGAGAAATTGTCCAGTTTATGTGCGAGATATGACTGCTGGCGAACCACCCACAAGAAAATGATAACGCGCCATAAGCAATACTTCATGAGTGGTGTGGTTATTGTTGGTTAAGCACGAATTTTATACTAATGCCATACTAATTCAAATAATTTTATCGTGGTAATTTCAAGTTGCAAATATGTTTAACCTCCTGGGTATACAAAAGTATGTAGCACAAGTTTTTGTTGAGCCACTATTCCTGGATTCTCAATACATTCGAATTTGTCCATTATTGCCTAAGTTGACAATAAAGAGATTATTGACCATTAACAGAGATACTCAACCCCTCAGTTGGCTAGAAGATGCAATAATTGTCAACTTCAAAGTAATTAATCGAAAAAGAATTATTTTTGTACTGTTCAAATTTGATTCACAACTAACAAAATATTGAGTTACTCTGTATTTATTTAATGGATTTCATGAGTTCACCGTTCGGTTTTAATACACGTTTGAGTTATTCGTGAATGGTGAACCACACGCAGCTCATGGATGGTCAAAGCGTAAGTACCTAAATTTTGATTGATGATGTTAGTAAACAACCGGTGTTAGAACTGGTCTGAAGCAAATGTAACAAGGGAAAAGTAAAACAAACACAATATGCATACGCAAATCTTGTATCATCTGACCTTTCCTTTTCCTTTCGTTGTATTCCGAAAGAGCTACTGCCTCCACTATTATTCAACGAGCAATTCCAAGTCTACATTTAGAGACTTCATCAATCACTGTTTTAGCTTCGAAGTTGTCTATTAAGTACTAAGAGAAAGTTCATTATTTGGATAACAACATCCGCTTTCCAACCAATATAAATTCGGTTATATTACGAGTACATCGACTACTTAAATTATCGATTTGTTCAGTTATTAGAAACAACTTTGTGAACTTGAACTATTTCATCCCGGGTATAATGACTTATATGATATTAGGGAGATCTGAAAATTCTCAAAATAATAGCTAATTGGCTTCTTTAGAATCCAACAATGGAACAAAAAATATTTATTATACATCATATTCATTGTATCGCTTCTCAACAAGGCCTCTTCCGAAATAATGTACCCATCAACGACTAACCAATTTTTTGTACATATGCATTTTCGGAAATCGACTTCAGTACTTGGCGAGAATTCTCTTTCGAGTCTTCTATTCATTAAAAAAGTTTTCTCGGAGAGACAATTTGATTTTCCAAAGGAAAAAAGTCGGCCGGAGGAATATCAGGAGAATAAGGTGGTTGTTGGACAAGCTTTTTTGAGTTTTTGTTCACAAGCTCAGTACAAGAACACTGTAAATAAACGGTTTTAAAGATTAAAACTAACTTTTCCGCACTTAAGTATACTCTCCAGATACAATATCGTGCTAACAAATTGAAATTTCACCAAAGATTACCAAAAAATACCAAAAACTACCAAAAATTGCCAAAAACTACCAAAAATTACCAAAAATTATCAAAAATTACCAATAATTACCAAACATTTGTTACAGTTCACAGATCTCTTCCACTCATATTCAACAAACTTTATTTTTCATTTAAGTATTTGTAGTTATTTAATATTTATTGGGCAGATATCGTTTGGGGTTCACTTGTATGTTGTTTATAAATTAAAGAAATAGTAATAGATGCGTCATGGAAACATAAAAGATTTATTTATCACCTTAATATATATTGATATTTAAACTATTAAAATATACATTAGTAAGTTGATTAAATTATATCGAAGAACTTTTTTTACCTTAAACGGTACGGTTATGTTCACATTGGTACTATCACTCTGGCCTCCTTATCAGAAATGCCTATGTTCGTGAAATATCCAGTCAACCTTCCTGACCTTGATTTTATTTGTCCAGATGATCAAGTCTTCTTCTTCGCTCATAAACGATTGGAACAGGTTTTGTTGGAGATTCCTCGAGATTTGTTTTGTTTGGTTATGAACTCGAAAACCACATGGTGATACTATAGGTATTTATTACGTTGTTTTACGGCTCTGCGGTTTCGAGAAACTATCAAACGAATCGGTGATAATCTGGTGCAAGATTTCATGATGTTTCATGGATGTGAGTACTGATTCGTCAAACCCCACATGAAGCCACCCACCATCTAAGGTAAGTCTTGATCTAGTATCTATCTCCCCCCTCAAGAATGTTCCAATCGCACTTACAAATCGTAATTTCTTTTCAGACCTTGTTTTCCCATCTTATATTCTGTTACTGGCTTGCTGATATTGGCGTAATTCGCTGTCCCACTACCACCACAACCAAGTGAAATTAGTTCAGTTAATTTAATCGTTGAGAACTACAGTTTGAGGGATCTTCAGTGTCAATTGGTAGAGAATACTTGTCATACCTGGTATATAGGGTTCCGGATGCCTTGGTTAAATTTAATTATAAATTCAACCACTTCCATTTGATCAGTTTATTTGTTTTGTTTTCATAACTCAAGCCAAGCGATTCGTATTGTACGATAATTGTTAAAAATAGCTCCTCTTATACCGATTAATTAATTCATTTTAACTTTTGTAACTTGAAACTATTAATCCAAACAAGTATAATTAGAGGTGGTCTTGACCCATCCACTCTCCGTAGTCGAGTAGCCGGGGCCCAAATTTACTGATACAACATTAAAACCACTTCTTCTTGCAACTCTCTCTGGACAACATAGAGAGGCAGTTAACAAATTACCAAAAATTACCAAAAACTACCAAAAATTAACAAAAACTACCAAAAATTACCAGAAATTACCAAAGATTACCGAAAAAAAAACAAAAATTACCAAAAATGTACAATATCTGGATGTATGGGACCCATTGTACTGGCTCTGATGAGCTAAAAATCAATAGGGCTCATCTGTGCGACACCCTGAACAATATCCAATCATGAAATTGGTCACTTGTATACACTCCGGAGGCTGTATCGTGCTAACAGATCGAAATATCTCCAACATTTCCAAAAATGTAGAATATCTGTGGATTTATGATTCCTGTTGTACTGGCTCTGTGAGCTGAGAATCAATAGGGTTCATATGTGAGACGCCCTAAATAATATCCAATTATCAAATTGGTCATTTTTATACATTTCGGAGGCTGTATCATCCTAACAATATAGACATAATTTTACTTTGCCAAACAGCTCTTCGCCTGGCGGCACTGGGTCGTGGTTCAAATGATTCAAAAACATTGCCAAATTTGATATTTGCATTACTTAAATGCATTGAGCGCCACTAAATTTTTATTGGCGTGGAATCCAGAAACCCTTGAATCATTTGAGACAGAGTATTATGAAATAATAGTCAAAAACGCCAATGATGTTTTATTGTTCATAATGAGCAATAAGGATGACTATGTACAAATATATTGAGACATAAAATGACAAAAAAATAAATGTCGAAATGTGATTTCTGGAACTGTATCCAGAATAATTATTCAAAATTTAATATGAATGAAATCAGGTCAGATTCAAAATTATAATGAAATCAAATATTACCTCTAGGTATTATCGTCGGACAAAGTAATTTACAGTTATGCATGAAAATATTCACAATAAACATAAAATACCTAATTATCTGAGGGTCTCTCAGATATGCCCTCAGATCATTCTTCGATGATGGTCATTTTTGCATTTAAATATCCAACGGTGAACAGTAATGTTACTGGTATGAACATTCAGTTTCAAGATAGCTAGACTTCTCGGTGGTAGACTATAATAACGTACGGTTGGGTACGGTGCTGAGGCAGGGTTGAAATGAGCCTCGTAAGAAGGTGGGCCTCAGGATGAAATAAGCTCTCAAATCTAAATGAACACCAGTTTGAACTCGCTTTGAGAATGGTAGAAGGTAGAAGTAGGCCTAGGCTTGAGATTCGGCCTCGCTTTTAAAGTATGCCTCTTCTCTGAAAGTGAGCCTCTCCTTGAACTATGTGAAATAGGTAAAATGACAACCTATTTCAACACGCGTTGAGTGGAGTAAAAAATACTGAAGAAAAAACTGGAATAGAATTACAAAAAATACATACCTCTTTACTCCAGAGGGTTCACAAAACCACTGAAAGTCATTAATTTGAAATCACTAAATGACTGAAAGAGGCAAATCCCCAAATCTTGAAAATATTGAGAGACCACGAGGAACAACGACGCCTCGTTGATCTTCCAACCACAGACCACCTACTCGTCTCAATTGCTTACTTCCATGAACCGGAAATCGTATGACAATCAGTGTTACCAATATACGAAATATGAAAATGGACTCTCTCATTCACTCGAAAATAGAACAGGTACGGAACAAGAAATAAATATTGGAATACGCCAGAGTTCACACTGAGCGAATAAGTAGTGTATGAAAAAGAAACTAGAATACTTATTGGTATTTTCGACCCTGAAACAACTGATAATTGTCTACTCTCTGAATATTGACCTATAATTTGCCAAATTAAAACAAAATATTACCATCATGAATTATGATGGAATGGCTCTGAAATTAAACATATTATCAATGGAAAACAAATGCATAGTAATACAATGACGTAAATAGAAAAATAACAATTAGGTACGAACAATAATATTTATTTCAGTGAAAATATTATAAATGAACGATGAGTAAATAAATTCATTTTCACTATAATGTAACTGTTCAGTCCAGGACTATGATACTAGTCAAATAGCATAGCATAGTTTTGATAGGAAATATTGATTAATGAACGAACAGGTGATGGTGAAAAGAAATATACAGTGTGTGAAAACTGATACCCAACTTCATTTCAACACTTCATCGATTACTCGAATAAATAACCATATTGATCATCAATGATGAAAATAAAATTGTAATTGTGCTATATAAGGCACGCGTTATGTTACGTAGAAATCATCAACATAAATAGCATTTTATTTTTTAAATCTTGTGTACCGTGTCAGAAAAGGAAATGGTATAACAAATGTGTCAAAAAATGACCAAACATGTATGTAGTATATTTGAATTTATATATCACTAGGTTTCATCCGTGAAACGCGCTTAACAATTTCCAATCATAAAATTGGTCACTTGTATACACTCCGGAGGCTGTATCGTGCCAACAAACCGAAATTTCTCCTAAAATAACAAAAATGTGGTACTTCAAGTACCATAGAACCCGTTGTTCTGCTCTAGTGCGTTGAAGATAAATAGCGTCCACCTGTGAGACGCCCTTAACAATATTCAATCAAAAATTGGTCACTTGTATACACTCGGGAGGCTGTACCCGAAATTTCTCCAAAAATTACAAAAACATCGTACTTTAAGTACCATAAGACCCCTTGTACTGCAAAAAATCAATAGAGATCATTTCTGAGATAGCCTGAACAACATTCAATCATAAAATTGGTGACTTCCTGCACTCCGGAGGCTGTATCGTGCTAACAACAACGACGACGACATACACACAGGATTTTTTTTCTAAAAACCGTTCTTTCGTGTTGTTTTTGCTGAAGAACGGAAAAATAACTAAAAAAGTTATTAAAAATTCCTTGCATCGAAGATAGGGTTGGCAGAAAAGTAATAAATTTGAGTGACAGTTGAAACTCAAACTAAACGTGATTACAGAAGACATTCTATTTCCACTTCTTTGTATCATGTAGTTGCTGTAAGGTGAAAAACTGGAACAGCTTTGTGTCTCGACACTGGATAATAGTTATTTGGATCTTTTCCAAATGATCGTAGAGGCTGATAAAATCTTATAGTGCTGATGTGCAATATAATATCTCACAACAAAATACATATTGAAAATGCGCTACATTTAAATGAAATAGTCTCTCAACTGTTATTACGTTACAAGTGCAAAGGTATTGTGAATCTAATAATGGTTGTTAAGAAATTGATTTGGTCTAGGAACAATAATTCGACTTTATTTCGCGTTTGAGAATAGTCGATAGCGGATATGAAAATGGCCCATGGCAATTTCGTTCACAGAGTTATTTTGTTATTTACACTCTTCCTTTAGATATAGTTGAATTGTATATACAGGGTGGTCGGACGAAAACGAGACAATGAAACAACTTTCTGTTTAGATACTTTTTGAAACATTTTTCTATGTGACGGAATCTTCTTTATACAATCATAACTTATTTGAAAGTAGAAAAAATATATTATAAATCACATCTATATATTCTCAAGAACTTTTTATTCACTTTCCTAATCAAATAAAAATTTTACAGAAAACAATCTAATATCAAAACCACGTTTAAAAATTATTATTAGAACGTGATTGTAGTCGGAATTCCAGAAGCGTTCGCGATATATATTTCATATTGTAATGTTTTTTTTGTTTATTAAAAGTTTTTATTACGGGTGGGATAAATTTCAAACACACTGTATGGCTACTTACTAATTTATTTAAACACTAACTCACTAACACTTAATTTATATATACTTAACTAATCACCTAAATTTAATTTATATGTACACATACTTGATTATTGATTTATATTAGCATTTCACTGTTCGGTGTATTTGTGTATTTTTATTTATTTCTCGAGATCACTTTATCAACTAACTTATCCGCTGATCGGTCCTTTATATATATATATATATATATATATATATATATATATATTAATGCCTTTTTTTAATAGAGAATTCTATTCAAAACAATTGGATTTCTGGCATTTTCTAGATAAGACTGGTCACAAAAACCAGTTCTAGATAAGATAGTCTCAATCGTAAACAATTATAAAAAAACAGTGCGTATCCGCCATAATTTTAACTTTTATACCTGGCTTAGACAGAGTCGGATTTAGCCACTATACCAGTGTGCTGTTTCGTAACAATATTAAATAAAAATTCCAAGCGCACATCAAGTACAAATCCAAATAATAATAATTTTGTAAAACCAAGTAACCATTCAATCCAAAGAAGTGAATGAACTTTATTGTGAGTAATCTAAAGTAGCAAGAATGAGATCAATTTGGAACAATCTAGTAATCCAGTAATAATTCTATATTCGCTGTCCCAACAATAACTACCCTCCGTAAATAAATGCTTCAAAAGTAGTGAAAAAAGTCGCCCTCTATCCTACACAGTCACACCCTTAAAAAATGTAAATTGTAAAATTTTCGACTGATACCTCTTTTAAAAAATATTTGAATTCTATTTACAATCGTCTATAATTTTTTATGAAATTTATCAATGGGTTTGCAGGAATAACTGTTTTGTTTATTCCTATTCTGGTAGCCGACGAGTACACATCGCTCACCGGTACTAAAATAGCTCATTAACTTTAAATCAAAATACGAGTTTATCTCTGTGTACTATGAAAAGCAGTAAATAAAAGAATAATCGCTATGTTATATTCTACAAAACTTGTGATTGCCCATACGAACAATAATTAAACATAATTAATTCCAGTTGAGGACGTTTACTTCTACCAGTGGCGTAACATCAGGTCAGGTTATTTCCCACTAAATATTCCCAAGGGTCCATACGGGACCCTTGTTTATAACTTTTTTTACTAATTTTTAGGTTTTCCAGCAAGAACAATACAAAAAATGGTTTTTAGAAAGAAAAAAAATCCTGTGTGTATGTCGTCATCGTCGTTGTCGTCGTCGTTGTTGTCGTCGTCGTCGTCGTCGTCGTTGTCGTCGGCCACTTTTCGTAACATGCGTTGTTAGCACGATACAGCCTCTGTAGTGTAACAAGTCACCAACTTTATGATTGAATATTGTTAAGGACATGTCACAGATGATCCATATTGATTTTCAGTTCACCAGAGCCAGTACAACGGGTGTTATGGTACTTGAAGTACCACTTGTTTGTCATTTATGGAAAGATTTCGGTTTGTAAGCACGGTACGGCCTCAGTAGTGTATAAAAGTGACCAATTTTATGATTGGATATTTTGTAATTTTTTGAGAAATTTCAGTTTGTTAGCACGATACAGTCTCCGGAGTGTAACAAGTCACAATTTTATGATCGAGTATTATGCAGAACATCTCACAGATGAGCCCTATTGATTTTCAGTTCACCACAGCCAGTTCAACAGGAGCTATAGTACGACATTTTTGTAATTTTTGAAGAAATTTCACTTTTTTAGCACGATACAGCCTTCGGAGTATATACAGGTGGTCAATTTTATGATTGGATATTATTCAGAGCATCTCAAAGATGAATCCTATCAATGTTCAGCTCACCAAAGCCAGTACAACAGGTGCTATGGTACTTGAAGGACCACATTTTTGTAATTTTTAGAAAAATTCCAGTTTGTTATCACGATACAGCCTCCGAGGTGTATGGAAATGACCAATTTGTTGATTGGATAATATTCAGGGCGTCTCACAGATGAACCTTATTGATTTTCTGCTCACTAGAGCTAGTACAACGGAAATATGCTTGAAGTACCACATTTTTGGTTATTTTTAGAGAAATTTCGGGATGATAGTACGATAAAGCCTCCAGAGTATATAAGTGACCAATTTTATGATAGGATATTGTTCAGGGCGTCTCATAGATGTGGAAAAGTTAGTTTTAATCTTCAAAACCGCTTATTTCTATATTCGTCTGAAGTCATGGCAACATAACTAATCTCTCTTAATTCGGGTACGACTTGTAACAATTTTCTCTTACTATCACGAGCCGCTCTCGCTCCTTGAACATTATATCCTTGAAAAGGGTCCATATTTATCTTATACTCACGAATATATTGTTCTTGCACTAATTTGGCGGTAGTAGTTCATATGCTTTTAGTAATACTCTGCTTGTAATCATTATCATCAACTTTTGGCATATTTTATTACCAGTCGTTCAAACTTATTGCTAGTTTTTCGTTGCTATTATTTGCATCTAGCTTGTTGTTGCTCTTCACACAGAACGTCATATATTGTCTCCATATGTATGATTTCGATTTTTCTGTATTTTTTGGTATATCTTCGTTTGAAATCTTACCGAAGAGACACATTTTGACTGCTGCAGCTTATAATTATTAAATTGACTGTCTCGACCCTTACTTCGTGGAATATGCTCATATTAGTGTTTTTAAATGAAACTCACGGTCTCTAGTTAATTCCACAATATAGTACAAGTTATTGAAAATTCTAAAAAATTGACAATTGTTTCGATAAATCAATATCATCGTCAGAATGACAGAAGTTACATTTCATTTTATGCCTACCTGATGTTTAGTAGTTATTTTTGGCTAGACCAAGAAGTAACCTAACTTGTGATTGGCTTAATATATGTTTATAGAAAAAAGAAGAAGATGTGATATTACAAATATTGAAGCTTAGATATTATTAGCCCTATGGTGATATCCTGGATATTATTTTTTAAATTAAGATCAGTATATGATATAGAAAACCAGGAAAACTATATCTGCTGATCTTTACAATTATCACTTAAGAAGACAATTTATTAGTGGAGAACTCCCTAGATTTAACTGTTCATTGACAACTTCATATTGTGGGTTTCTTAAATGTCTTCAAATTTCCAGTTCTTCAAGGAAATCCAGTTATTGTTTCTTTTCACAAATATGCAGCACTTCTAGTTCTGTGTTAGGTGTCAATGAATGATTGGTGTCAAGTAGATGTTTTGCGTAGTGGGATTTATCTGGTTGTTTTAATCTGTATGCTCGTAAGTGCTCACTGTATCGTATTTCAAAATTACTAAGGGTCTGACCCAAATAGACAGCATTACATTCTGGACATTTGAGTTTATATATACCTGACTTCTTTAATAGTGGTATTGTTGTTTTTACATTTAACAATTTTGTACTAACGTTACTTTCTGTTTTAATAGAAATTGTTGTATTCGTTGCTGAAGATATTATCTTTGAAATATTATTAGAAATATTTCCTGCATATGTGATGGTTTTATAAGTTTTAATTTCATCAGCTTGTTTAGGATATATTAGTTGTAATGCCACTTTTTCCTCTTTTTTACTAATTAGCTTATTTATCATATCTAATGGATAACCGTTAGATGTTGCTATTTGTCTAATTGTATTAATCTCTCTATCAAAATTACATTTGTTCATAGGAACTGAAAAAGCTCTATGTATCATTGAATTATATGCTGCTAGTCTGTGTGACACAGGGTGGTTAGAATTGAATGGAATTGTCACATCAGTCTGTGTTGGTTTTCGGTAAATTGAATAATCAAGTACATTATTAACTCTTTGAATTTTTAAATCAAGAAAATTGATTAAGCTATTTTCTTCAATTTCTAATGTAAATTTAATTTTCGGGTGTAAATTATTGATGTGGTAGAAAAATACATCTAATTGTCGTTCACTACCCATAAAACAAGCTAATATGTCATCTACATATCTATACCAAAATAAAATATTTTTCGAAATATTACTTTCGAAGATCTTTCTTTCTAAATTGTCCATAATAATGTTTGCTAAAATAGGTGATATAGGGCTTCCCATTGGTAAACCTTAATTTTGAATATATATCTTATTGTCAAAAGTGAAATAATTCTGATTAATGCATACATCAAATAAATTAAGTGTATCTGATATTATTCCTGGATTAATATTTTCATCTTCTAGTAATTTTCTTACAAGTATTAGACATTCTTTAGGAGGAATTTTAGTAAACATATTAGTTACATCGAACGAAATGAGGTTATAGTTATCTTGCAAGTGGATTGCTTTCAACTTTTTGATTAGTTCTATTGAATTTCTAATTGAGTACTGAGATTCATATCCGTAAGTATTGAGTATATTGTTGAGCTTCTTTGCCAATATATTATTAGGAGCATCAATATTAGAGACTACAGGTCTAATTGGTTTCGTTATTTTATGTAATTTACCTGTTCCATATAATTATTTAATAAAATTATTTGAATTAGCTTTAAAATCTAATTCAAATAATTTTCTTTATGAGAAATTAAAAATTGCCAATTTAATCAAAAATATTGAACCTTCAAAAGTTAAACGTCAATCAAAAAATGACATTACAGTTTTAAATGCAATAAAAAAGATGATAGAGAATAATAACCTAACAGTTACAAAATCTGATAAGGGGAACGCTACTGTCATTTTGACGACTGAAAATTACAATTCCAAAGTATATAACTTTATAGAATCCAGCGATGTAAAAGTTCTTAAAGCAGACCCAACAAAGAAGTTTTCTAATAATGTAAGGGATATTGTTAATAATTCAAATCATCTTTTAAATGATTACGAAAAGAGGTCTATCATACATAATAATCCTCATTGTCCACAATTATATGGAACCGTTAAATTACATAAAATAACGAAACCAATTAGACCTGTAGTCTCTTATGTTAATGCTTCTAATAATATATTGGCAAAGAAGCTCAACAATATACTCAATACTTACGGATATGAATCTCAGTACTCAATTAGAAATTCAATAGAACTAATCAAAAAGTTGAAAGCAATCCACTTGCAAGATAACTATAAACTCATTTCGTTCGATGTAACTAATATGTTTACTAAAATTCCTTCTAAAGAATGCCTAATACTTGTAAGAAAATTACTGGAAGATAAAAATATTAATCCAGGAATAATATCAGATATACTTAATTTATTTGATGTATGCATTAATCAGAATTATTTCACTTTTGACAATAAGATATATATTCAAAATTAAGGTTTACCAATGGGAAGCCCTATATCACCTATTTTAGCAAACATTTTTATGGACAATTTAGAAAGAAAGATCATTGAAAGTAATATTTCGAAAAATATTTTATTTTGGTATAGATATGTAGATGACATATTAGCTTGTTTTATGGGTAGTGAACGACAATTAGATGTATTTTTCAACCACATCAATAATTTACACCCGAAAATTAAATTTACATTAGAAATTGAAGAAAATAGATCAATCAATTTTCTTGATTTAAAAATTCAAAGAGTTAATAATGTACTTGATTATTCAATTTACCGAAAACCAACACAGACTGATGTGACAATTCCATTCAATTCTAACCACCCTGTGTCACACAGACTAGCAGCATATAATTCAATGATACATAGAGCTTTTTCAGTTCCTATGAACAAATGTAATTTTGATAGAGAGATTAATACAATTAGACAAATAGCAACATCTAACGGTTATCCATTAGTTATGATAAATAAGCTAATTAGTAAAAAAGAGGAAAAAGTGGCATTACAACTAATATATCCTAAACAAGCTGATGAAATTAAAACTTATAAAACCATCACATATGCAGGAAATATTTCTAATAATATTTCAAAGATAATATCTTCAGCAACGAATTCAACAATTTCTTTTAAAACAGAAAGTAACGTTAGTACAAAATTGTTAAATGTGTACGAGAAGGGAAATTCGCCTTAGCGATATTTGGCTGGTTCCTCTAAGTTTAGTTGGTTGATCCTTTCCTTCCCGACATGTTTTTGAGTATTTTAAAACAAGAAGACTCGCCAACCTTTTGTTGACGGGAACGCTGAAATTGTCGTTGAGAATAAAGGAGTAATAAAAATACGGCTCACTCACAATCCCTCTATTTAAATTCTTACAAGAACGAAGTACCAAACTTTAGTATTGGATACGGCAACAGCGCTAAACTACCGATGAACCGGTCTAGGCGACCATGCGGATTCAAACAATAATTTTTAATAAAAATAGTACTTACAATACAGAAATTCACCGACCAATGTCGGAAAAGCACTTCACGTCATATTTACACTCTCATTTGTTGCAGTTACATTAAATTGATAAACGAAATTAGGTATGTATTTAAACCAATGAATCAACATTTGATCATATCGTCACAAGAGGTGAGCCAAGACTACTGATTGCCTTTCGTTGGCGGTAATTTTGCGGCTTATGGCGCGGGAGGTACCAATTGGTTCCGTGAACATGAATAAAAGGCGCGGAGATTTAAACTTCGAACCTTTCGCTTAATGTTAAATTAAGATCCATTGTAGGAATTTATGGGAAATTCCTACATACTGGGGGCCGGGGCAAAGATGAGAGGAACAGTTTAGGAGCAGAATCCAAATTTTAAGCAAGAAGGAAGGAGAAAAGAAAAAGAAAAAAGAAAAAAAAAATACGTTCTACTCCAAATGTAGATAGAACTCAGTCCATACATGGTAGAGGAGCTAACTTAGTAATAGGACGAATATAAACTCCATCCACAGTTCTTACACGTGCGGCACGAACATTGCCGTCTTTGCCAGTTAGTAGTTCCACTACCCTGGCAAGGGGCCAATTCAAAGGAGGACGGTCCTCCGATTGCACTAGTACAAGCTGATTAAGCTGAAGATTGTTTGAGGCTTTACACCACTTAGGTCGATGCTGCAGTCGATGCAGATAATCGGTGCTCCACCTCTTCCAGAATTCTTGGTTCATCTTAGTACATTGTTCCCAAAAAGTTAATCTGTTTACAGGGATGGTAGATAGATCGCGATCGGGATAAGCGGTTAAAGGTGCTCCGATCAAAAAATGACCTGGTGTCAAAGGAGATAGATCGGTAGGATCATTTGACATCGGGTATAATGGTCTGCTGTTCAAGATAGCTTCGATCTGACTCAGAACCGTGGAGAGTTCCTCGAAGGTAAGGCACGAATTGCCAATTATTTTGGTGAGGTGGGATTTGGCGCTTTTCACAGCCGCTTCCCATAAGCCACCCCAGTGCGGTGACCGCGGAGGAATAAACTTCCAATTAATTTCTGTAGTTGAAAGAAAAGACTGTATCTTATTGATACTTTCGGAAGATTTGAGAAAAATGGAGAGTTCTCGTAATTGATTCCTTGCTCCCACAAAGTTGGAACCATTATCAGTATAGATAGTCTGAGGATTCCCTCTACGACTGAGAAATCTTTTAAGAGTGGCGATAAATGCATCGGTAGAGAGATCACTTACTAATTCGATATGGATCGCCTTTGTCACCATGCATATGAATATGGCAATGTAGGCCTTTTGTATTGGGGCTTTTCTTAAGCGCGAAGATTTAATTTGTACAGGTCCAGCAAAATCGATGCCAGTTTTGGAAAAGGGGCGAGATTTTTGCACTCGGTCAAGGGGTAACGGGGACATTATTTGAGAGGCGAACTGGGCATTAAATCTAAAACAGGTGATGCAGCTTTTTATCAATTTTTTGACAAGACGAGTGCCATTCAAGGGCCAGTACTGTAGCCTTAAATTTCCTAACACATTTTGGGCTCCACCATGGCCAAGACGGCGATGTTCCCGTATTATTAGCAAATCAACCACATGATCATTTTGTGGTAACAGCAAGGGAAATTTTTGATTGAAAGGTAAAGTAGAAAATTGTAATCGGCCACCCACTCTTAGAAGGCCGTCATTATCCAAGAAAATGTTCAATGGAATTAAGTCTTTGTTTCCAATCGGAACGTTAGTTTTTAAACAACGAATTTCGTTGAAGAAGTGTTTATGTTGAATTTGTTTGATTATAAAATCATGGGCAATGCGGAGATCTTCAACAGATAACGAACCAACGTCTCTGAATTTTCTCCTCGATAGGTTTATAAATTTGAATATATGGGCTATAACCCTATTTAAGGTTATAAATTTTGAGAATCGGAAAAATATAGGTTCCCAAAAGTTTAAGTCGCTGTTGACTATAGCAAGGTTGACCTTTTTGACTTCAGGCAAGTCGTCAATAGGTTCGAAAGAATCCATAGAATCAAAATCTTTAGATTCAAGTAGAAATCGAGGACCCTCGAACCAAAAAATCCAGACATCAGATGAGAATTTACCACGAGAAAGTAAATCGGCTGGGTTTAAATCGGATTTGACATGTCGCCATATAAAATCTTTACTATTGTTTTGAATGGTTAGGACACGCCGAGCTACAAAGGGAGAAAAATCATTAGAAGACCGTTTCACCCAACTGAGAGCGACTTGAGAGTCGGACCATAAATTTATGGAAGAGATGTGAAGAGAAATGCACAGAATCTGAACTATTCTGCGAGCTAAAGTGGACAACAGCTCCATTGCACACAGCTCTAACTTGGGAATAGTCAAAGTAATTTTCAAAGGATTCACACGAGATTTAGCAGAAATTAGGCGAGAGGATCTAGAATTATCAGCGTAGATCGCTACTAAATAGAGACACCCTCCGTATGCCTTTTGACTGGCATCGCAAAACCCGTGGAGAGAACACGAAGTAATAATTTTTTGGTTAAATAGGTATCTGGGTACTCGGAGGTGAGCAGCTTCAGTTAATAAAGAAAGGAATTTATTAAACTGAGTAATTATGGATGTATCGGAAATGGGAACATCCCACCCTATCTGGGATTTCCAGACCGATTGCATTAACAGTTTGCCAAACACGGTCAGATTGTTTACTAACCCAAGAGGGTCAAATGTACTGGCGGCGGTACTTAATATCCTTCGTTTCGTTATATGAGAACAATCAGCCAACTTGGCAGTTTGGATGTGTAAAATATCAGACGCAGGATTCCATTTTAGTCCTAGAATTTTGCTTGACGAATCGTCAAAACTACGATCCAATTCAGCGTTAGGTAATTCATCGATTGACTGTAAAAACTTGAATGAATTTGATTGCCATTTGTGAAGTTGGAACTCATGTTTTCCAAGCATATTGGTCATTTCGGCATAAAGAGCCGGTAAGTCCATTTCCTTATTGGTTCCAGTTAAGATATCATCCATGTAGGTTTGATGAAGAATAGCCTGCTGCGCATTTGGACAATCGGGACTATTTAAGGCAATGTCTTTCAAGACTCGGGTGGCCAAGAAAGGGGCACAGTTCTGTCCGAAACTAAGCCTCGATAATTGGATACATTGAAGGGGTTTCGTGGGGTTATCCCTCCACAGTATGTTTTGGAGATAGCGTTGCATGGGATTGATATCTATGAATCTATACATCATTTTGATGTCAGCACACAGGACATATTTATAGCATCTAAATCTGCACAAAATGTCGAATAGGTTATCCTGAACTTGGTATCCCTTCGACGTTAAATCATTAAGAGAGAAACCTGAATCGGTTTTAGCCGAAAAATCGAATACGATTCGAAGTTTGGTGGATGCGCTTTCCTCACGTATCACCGCCCTATGGGGTATAAAATACTTGAAATCGTTAGACACAGTGTTATAGAAAGACAGAGAAATGACTTGAGCATGATTGAGTGTTAGATATTCTGAAATTACTTCTTTATATTCAGAGAAAAGGGTAGGATTAGCATTGAATTTTCTTTCAAGAGAAGAGAATCGTTGGATGGCTATACCGAATGACTGGCCTAGTTTTTTATTCTGATTTGCGAGTAGAGGCATATCTACCTGATACCGCCCCGATGGTAGGATAACGGTTGTATCCCGAAATAGTTGTTCAACATATTCCTCGCTGGGATCTTGTGATGGACATTCGGGAATTTCCTCAAGCTCCCAGAATTTCTCCATTGTCCTTTGGAGGTCAGAATATTGATAGACTTGATCATTATAAACCGTCAAAAAGGAATAAGCAGACTTAGGTTTATGCTGGGAGGAGTTAGCATTTCTCAAAGGGATAGGACCCGCGATAACATATCCCAGGTGAGTATCTATAAAGGAAGGAGAATAAGGATCCGTTTTAAGTACGGTCCCCTTAAGCAGGTAATGATATAAATCACAGCCAATAAGAAGATCTATTGGACCGGATTCAAAGAATAAAGGGTCAGCTAGCTCAAGTTTTATATGGGATGGAATTTTAAAATTAGAAGGTGAGATAGAAGATTGTGGTAAACTATTTGTTATTTTATCTATGACCGAGCAAGATATAGTGAAAGTACTGTAAGGTGCAATTTGAGAATTAAATGTGATATCTACCACTTCTCTACTATAGGTGTAGTTATTGCTACCTAATCCGGAAATATTAAGAGTTTGTTTTCGAGAGACTAAATTCAATTTTTGTACAAAGGCACGGTTAATAACGCTCATTTGACTAGCGGAATCAAGAAGAACTCGTCCAACCAAACACCGACCATTGAAACCGTTAACATTCACTAAAGCCGTAGGCAATAGTACAATACTGTCTTTTGCTGACATGGCAGTCAAAGCAGTTTGATATCTCACTGACTCCGGAGGTTCAGGTGATTGATTAGGTGATGCAGAACTGGTATTTATGAAATTAGATCTATTAATTTGATCTGGGGACGTATTATTATGTACATTAATAGGAGAGGGGTGATTATTTACATTGGATAGAGAGGTTACATTGGGGCTTCCGAAAGAGGAGGCTCTAGGATTATTACGATTGTTAGAGTTGTTTGGCAATCTGTTCTGACTGTCAAAATGTAAGTAACTATGATGAGACTTATTGCAAGTTGCACATCTCCTAAGGGATTTACAATCGGTAGTACTATGGGTACTATTCAGGCAATTTACACAAAGTTTTTTAGCTTTGACTATCTGATACCTCTCTTGAGGTGATAAGGACATAAATTTGGAACAACCGTATATAAGATGAGAGGGGTCCGAACAATGAAGACAGCTCGGTCTATTAACCCGAGAAGAACTAGAATGGTACTGTTGTGAAGAACTTAAACTAGATACCAATGTCACCCTATTTTTACTAACATTATTAGACTTGGGGTTGAATTTACCCTTAGTGTTGGTTTCAAAAAGATTTAAATTTTCCAACATTGATTGGCGTTGCTGTAGAAAATCAAAGAAATATTCAGCTGTAGGGATAAGCTCTGGCTTGCGCTCACTTTCGAAGGCTCGTCTTGAATTAAAATCAAGTTTTTGCTCCATTAAAAATATTATTAATGACTCAAAATTTACTTCCGGCGATAAATTCATATTTTTAATCAAATCAAATGTCTTACGCGTCGATATCTGAAATTCGCGCAACTCGACCGGAGTACTCTTCAAGACAGGTTTTTGATCCACCAAAGTTTGGTACAAAGAATAGAGTAATTTATATTTATCGTCATATGCCTTTTTAAGAATATTTAAGGCAATATTCAAATTTTGATTTGTTACGCTTAAGGACTCAATCATTTCCAAAGGTGGTCCACGTAACAGCCCTTTAAGGTAATAAAACTTTTCACCCTCCGACTTTAAATTATTATTATTAAGTACCAGTGCTGTGAACAGGTCGATAAAGGATGGCCACTCTGATGCAGCCCCTGAGAAAGGTTTAATGTTAATTTTAGGTAACACGACATTAGATACATCGTTTGGCCTAGTATTTAAATTGAGTGATTCTTTTTGCTTATTTTCTATTAGAAGTTCAAGCATAGCAATACAACTTTCAAAACGGTCGGCGACAACGTTCTCGGCCTCATCGTCGGAAGAGTAGTTGTCGTCGTCCGGGTTAGATAATGAAACGATTTCCAATTGGACTTTTTGATAATTGTCATAGTGACCAGATATGCTTTTAAGTTTGACTTTAAGTATATAGACCTCTTCGGAGCCAGTCAGCTCCGACACAAATGTTTCAATTCGAGATAATTGCGATTTGAAACCCCCTCTTTTATTTTTCAAGTGATTTAGCGACATGATTGAATCAAAGTGTAACCAATCAAAGTTGAACTCCACCTGAATTAAAATAAGCTTCTAAAGTAGCGAGTAAATTTTTACAATATATGGAATAACCGAATAGACAAAGAGCTTTTCCAATCAATGCGATAAGTATTTCAATAGCATGCAAATTACTGAAAATTAGTTTAACATTGTAAGAAAATACCTACCTACTTACAACCAAATACGGTATTAATATTCAAAATAATAAAGAAGAAATTACAGTGAATTATTTTTCACAGTGTACTAGAATGCATGTAAACGCAAATAGATAATCAATATTGAGATTAATAAACAAAATATCAAACATTGAGAAAACTGTAAATTATTTTTAACAGTGTAAGAAAATGTACCTAGATATAACTAAATACACTAATTAAATATCCAAAGTAATAATGAAGAAAATACTGTGATTTATTTTTCACAGTGTACTAAAAATGCATATAAACGCACATTGATAATTGATAAACAAAATATCTAATATTTAGAAAACTGTAAATTACTTTTAACAGTGTAAGAAAATGTACCTACTTATAACTAAATACACTAATTAAATATTCAAAGTAATAATGAAGAAAATACTGTGATTTATTTTTCACAGTGTACTAAAATTGCACGTGAACGAAAAAAGATAAACAATATTGAGATACATAATCAAAATATCTGATATTGAGAAAATTGTAAATTATTTTTAACAGTGTAGGAAAATGTACCTACTTATAACTAAATACACTAATTAAATATCCAAAGTAATAATGAAGAAAATACTGTGATTTATTTTTCACAGTGTACTAAAAATGCATATAAACGCACATAGATAATTGATAAACAAAATATCTAATATTTAGAAAACTGTAAATTACTTTTAACAGTGTAAGAAAATGTACCTAGATATAACTAAATACACTAATTAAATATCCAAAGTAATAATGAAGAAAATACTGTGATTTATTTTTCACAGTGTACTAAAAATGCATATAAACGCATATTGCTAATTAATGTTGAGATTAATAAACAAAATATCAAACATTGAGAAAGCTGTAAATTATTTTTAACAGTGTATGAAAATGTACCTATCTATGACTAAATACACGAATCAAATATTCATAGTAATAATGAAGAAAATACTGTGATTTATTTTTCACAGAGTACTAAAATTGCATGTAAACGCAAAAAGATAATCAATATTAAACAAAGTATCTAATATTGAGCAAACTGTAAATTATTTTTAACAGTGTAAGGAAGTGTACCTATTTATAACTAAATACACTAATCAAATATTCAAAGTAATAATGAAGAAAATACTGTGATTTATTTTTCACAGTGTACTAAAAATGCATATAAACGCACATAGATAATTGATAAACAAAATATCTAATATTTAGAAAACTGCAAATTACTTTTAACAGTGTAAGAAAATGTACCTAGATATAACTAAATACACTAATTAAATATCCTCAAACTTAACGATGTATTTATTATACCATGTATTATTGAGGTAACAAAAACCCGACATGTAAATAAACACTAGTTTCTTCAAAATATGCTGTTTATAAACACTTCCAAACCGGCTCCTAATCCTATACACCCCCCTTGAGCGAGGTGTCGTTGAAGTAAAAACGGCCAGCAGTTGACCATTCTAGATTCAGAACTCGCTTCGCGCGCTGTTGCCGGACTGTCTTTAATTTCCCGAGCAATCAAATCGCACTTATATACATATCACTGTTTCAGTATTTATTTTTTACAGTTTCTCAGCCCTCACGAGAGTCTAATGAACAACTTTTTGGAATGTTTATTAGAGAAAAGAAGAATAGGGTTCAGACAGACCCAAGAAATCAAATTGCCGCAAAGGCGGAAATGGATATATCAAGTTGCTGCAGAGGCAAAAATGGATATGTCAAATTGACAGACTAAATCCGGCTCGAAGGACCAATAAAAACTATGTACGAGAAGGGAAATTCGCCTTAGCGATATTTGGCTGGTTCCTCTAAGTTTAGTTGGTTGATCCTTTCCTTCCCGACATGTTTTTGAGTATTTTAAAACAAGAAGACTCGCCAACCTTTTGTTGACGGGAACGCTGAAATTGTCGTTGAGAATAAAGGAGTAATAAAAATACGGCTCACTCACAATCCCTCTATTTAAATTCTTACAAGAACGAAGTACCAAACTTTAGTATTGGATACGGCAACAGCGCTAAACTACCGTTGAACCGGTCTAGGCGACCATGCGGATTCAAACAATAATTTTTAATAAAAATAGTACTTACAATACAGAAATTCACCGACCAATGTCGGAAAAGCACTTCACGTCATATTTACACTCTCATTTGTTGCAGTTACATTAAATTGATAAACGAAATTAGGTATGTATTTAAACCAATGAATCAACACTTGATCATATCGTCACAAGAGGTGAGCCAAGACTACTGATTGCCTTTCGTTGGCGGTAATTTTGCGGCTTATGGCGCGGGAGGTACCAATTGGTTCCGTGAACATGAATAAAAGGCGCGGAGATTTAAACTTCGAACCTTTCGCTTAATGTTAAATTAAGATCCATTGTAGGAATTTATGGGAAATTCCTACAAAATGTAAAAACAAAAATACCACTATTAAAGAAGTCAGGTATATATAAACTCAAATGTCCAGAATGTAATGCTGTCTATTTGGGTCAGACCCTTAGGAATTTTGAAATACGATACAGTGAGCACTTACGAGCATACAGATTAAAACAACCAGATAAATCCCACTTCGAAAAACATCTACTTGACACCAATCATTCATTGACACCTAACACAGAACTAGAAGTGCTGCATATTTGTGAAAAGAAACAAGAACTGGATTTCCTTGAACAGTTGGAAATTAGAAGACACTTAAGAAACCCACAATATGAAGTCGTCAATGAACAGATAAATCTAGGAAGCTCTCCACTAATAAACTGTCTTCTTAAGTGATAATTATAAAGATCAGCAGATATAGTTTTCCTGGTTTCCTATATCATTGCACAGTTATACTGATCTTAATTGGAAAAATGATATCCAGGATATCACCATAGGGCTAATAATATCTAAGCTTCAATATTTGTAATATCACATCTTCTTTTTTTTCTATAAACATATATTAAGTCAATCACAAGCTAGGTCACTTCTTGGTCTAGCCAAAAATAACTACTAACATCAGGTAGGCATCAAATGAAATGTAACTTCTGTCATTCTGACGATGATATTGATTTATCGAAACAATTGTCAATTTTTTAGAATTTTCAATAACTTGTATTATATTGTGGAATTAACTAGAGACCGTGAGTTTCATTTAAAAACACTATTATAATTATTACTTTGTCAAGCTGTGAAACTGGTCGTATCCATGGTTACGTCGTTGAAAACACCAAAGTTTTAGACCAATCATAATTTAAGGACAGCTGGTGTTTTCGCGATAATACCAGCTGTCTTTGGTTTGTGATTGCTCAAATAGTGTGATAATTTTGATATAATTTGAAATACTCTGTATTACTATTTCCTTTTAAAGTATGTGTATTCTATATCCTAGTAATATTACGTCTAAAAATCGAATCTTCAGGCTAGTTTTACGAGTATACCCTTTTATAAATAAAAAAGATTTAAGATCAAGTGTAGTTTTACAATGTCTGTATCGTTATTTCAAGAAAATTGCTATTAAAGTACAAAGCTACTTCGGTCACCAGTTTGAAGGAATTATATTCCATTTAAGATCGAAAGGATAGCGAAGAAGTTAATGGTAATATGTTTTAGTTCAAATTGATCACATAAAGTTAGAACTTTAACGATCTTGAATTGAATTTTCGAAGAGTACTTAGTAGTTTCATGTTTGAAGTGGTTATATGGGTTATTTATTAGCAGATAGTTTATCTAAACATCTTTCGGATACACTCCAATTGAAATTAACAATTAATCAGTACAACAAACGCTGTAACTAATGAGGATCTTATTGATGATGATTCTCGTAATTTGAAAATTCGTTAGAATAAGTTAAATTTTTGTATTTATAGACTTTCATTGGATATATTTTCAAGTTGTATACAGACTTCTTCCGCTTTTGAATATGTATTTTATTCATGGGAACCAAAAAAACTGATAATTCAATTTTCAAAGCAAACCTTTTCATTCGTTTATTCGATAATACAGTAATGAATTCCTTAATTCAAATTATGTTTTCGATACGTCATACTCACACATTTGGAACAAAAAGTGATGTCAACTTAAGCAAATATTTCAAACACTATACCTCCACGGAAATCCACAACTCTTCTTAGTTCTCATGCATAACTCCAAATCTGATAAAGTGTCAACAAACATTTTCATTCCTTTATTCGATACTACAGTAATGTATTCCTGAAATCAAATTATGTTTTCGACACCTATTACTTAACATCGTAGGTTACGAAATCATCATCACTAACTAGAGAAATGACAGTATTATGGGCAGTTTGAAAGTCATTATAAATAGCATTGAGATCCTTTGCTCTAGCAAAGAAAATGGATCTCAAAGATTGGAGATGAGTCTCTTGTAACCTTTGTGAGCAGGCGTGCCATTTGAATTCGCTTTTGTTAATTTATCTGATGGTGGAGCTATTACAAATATAAATAATTATCGTGGAAAATGATGAACAAACGAATATCGAAACACATGCTTAAGGTTAATGTGGTTTTTATATGCCAAGAAAAGGTAATTAAGAACTAGAAAATATATTTAAATATTTGTTTTCGAACAAAGCAATAAAATTCACTAACAAAGAATGCAAAATTTACTCCTAAATTTGATTTCCACATTGATATTTAATTGTGAAATTATAATTATAATAACATTTAGTGGAATAAACCAATATAGAATTTATCTGCCTCTAAATGAACGGGAAACCGGCAAATGAGTTTTAAATGTACCGAAAAAATGAAGTTAACTTGAATATAAAAAATTAGGTAGACTTATTCGCGTGAGAAGGGCCAATGTTAATGTCGAAAATATGAAAAATGATAACGGACTGTATTTCTGTTGGTTATATAAAATTGAGCACATCATCAACGTTACGTATAAAGAAAAAACCATCTATAAGGCTGCTAACTGGTGAAGCTATATTGCTGTCCGTTATCCTGAGAAGGTTGAAGATATGTTTTAGCATACTTTTTTGGCTGACTTATTTAACAGTAATAGATGGATAAGATTGTGGAAGGTTACTAGGAAGGATAGATAGTGAAATTGCTTATGTTACTCCCATCCGTCGTCTTCCATTTTAGTTATCATATTTTCCGTACTTAAACCGGTACTGGTCACTGAAGGTTGTTTTGCTGATAACCGACATGTTTTGTGCCTCGATTAATAACAATCGAGTTTGATTGTTATTATTCAAATGTTAAATTCGCTGTTATGATGATTCAAAATTTGCTTCCTTTGAGATGGATATATGCGGGTGATGATTTACACAAGTGGTTGTTGTTCTTCCACTAAATAACTATGTTTGAACTTGTAAAAATTATTTGTCGACAGCAGCTGATTTTTACTCGACTTTACAGTATTTTACAAGGAGCGTCACCAAGTAAAAAAATACTCAATTAATGTTCTTAATTTAAAAATTCAAATAGGTAATAATAATTCACATAAAACCAACACATCCTGATGTGAAAATACCATATAATTCCAATCATCTCATGCTACATAAATTAGCAGCATACAATTCAATGATACATAGAGCATTTTTAGTTCATATGAACAAATAAAATTAGACAAACAGCCACATCCAACGGTTATCCATTGCATATAATAAATAAAGTACCTAATAAAAGAGTGGCTTTACATCTGATATATCCTAATCAAACTAAAGGAATACAAAATTACAAAACCATCACATATGTTGGTAAACTTCTAATAATACTTCAAAGATAGTCTCTTTAGCCACAAATACAACAATTTCTTACGAGCATATATGTTAAAATAACCAGAGAAATCACATTACGCAAAACATCTACTTGATACCAAACATTCATTAAAAACTAACATAGAATTAGAAGTACTACATATGTGATAAGAAGCAAGAACTAGATTTTCTTGAAGAATTAAAAACTAGACGGCACTTAAGAGACCCACAATATAAAGTCGTCAATACACAAAACAAATAAATCTAGGGAGTTCAGCACTATTAAACTGTCTTCTTAAGTAACAATTGTAAATATTTTAAAGATCCTGGTTTTCTATCACAGTTATACTGATCTTAAATGGGAAAAGATATCCCCATAGGGCTAATAATATTTAAGCTTTAATATTTGTAATATCATACCTTCTTTATGTTTCTATTCATATTTATAATATAAGGTCACTTCTTGTTCTAACCAAAAATAATTATTAAACATCAGGTATGCATCACATGAAAAGTGACTTCTTTCGGTCTGACGATGATATTTCATAATATCGGAACAATTGTCAATTTCTTATAATTTTTATCATTTCTCATTATACTTATTATGGAATTATTTTGAAACAGTTAGTTTAATTTTTAACGGTAACATGAGTAGATTCCAGACAGTACGGGTAGAAACAGTAAATCTAATTATACAAAAGTTTATTAGCTGAATTGATTCGGAAAGTATCATTTTCACATCACTCTGCACAACTTTCTAACCTTTGGAACAGGGAGTATCGTTTTAGTCATAATACTCTAACTTTCAGTTGAGGGTGACGCATCGGTTATTAAGTGAGGTATGTCGATATGTTCGACTTAGGGTCAGATGATGTTGTATCGCGAATTATATTTCACTTTTACTTGAAATAAATTAATTTACCAATAAGTAATTCTTTAAGATTTCTCCTATGGAGAAGTTCAGTGTGATTTGGAATGTTTGTAGAATTGTCTTTCATATATCTTTATGTCAAATAAAGGAAAACGTCTACTTGACAGTGCAAAGTGAGTTATAATCAAGGAACTATGGTTAAACAGTAGCCGATCCCACATACAAGAGTTTATACGAGTGCTTTAGGCAGCATGCGTCTCTTTGTCTTTGTTTACATCTCCTAATATTTGACATGATACCACAAAACCACACTCAAACCGCAAAGACTATTTGGTATGAATTCAAGTAGACTGTATAACCCTTAAGGATATGCTTCTAAAGTGAATATTGGAAGAGAGTTTGACTGAAATCTTTATTTTTAGTTCCAATTTTTGACGTGTTAGTTGATCGATAGCAGTAGTAACTTTGTTCGACCAAATTATCCGATATAATAGTTTGTTAATATCGAGGTGAGAGAATTTGATGTATTGCCTACAAGCAGAATAATAATGAGTACATAGGTCTTATGAAGAAGCAAGAATTTTTGATATTTACTTTTATTGAGATCCCATAATTTATTTGTATATGCGTTACGAATTATCATAATTTCTTCCGTATCTTGTGATAAAATATATACTTAAGATACATTCAATTTTAAATAAATCCAAAGGATCGAGTTCCTTTGACTTCATACTTAATTGAGTGTTTGTGGAAAATAACGATAAGTTCAGTTGAAAGTCTTTTCATCGTAAGTCTTATGTAAAATTTTAACGTTTTATCCGTACACGAAATTTCATGGGTATCACAAAATTCATTGTTCGATATTTCTATCCATTGTAGATATCGTAGAAAACAAGAGATAAACTGATAAAATCAAGCAATGTGAGCAATTTAATGGACAGACGATGCTTTAATTCCGCAGCAGTTGTGCCAACTTAGCAGCAAAAATAATTTCGATAATCTCTTTAATGGGGCTATTTGGATGATCAATTTTCGGTACTTTCTTGTCTGTATCACCTTATTACCCCCGAAGGTGGATATTAACATTGGATGCTCTCGTATATTATTATAAACATAAATTATTTAAATCATTCAAAAGTTAAATTACCGCTGAAAAAGTACATATCGTTAAGTGATACTTTGGGCGTAATTCTGTAAAAGATACTATAAACATATGTATAGTGGCATTTGCAGGTAGACGTATGCCTAAGGAAGTGAATGGTATTGGTTCTTTATGAAAACTTACAAAAGAATTTAAGTTATCTAATAAACCGCAGTCATCTGCTTCACAATTTGTGTTGCAGTTCATGACTATCATTGTTACAATAAACAAGCTTTCTTTTTGTAGATAAAACTGTACTTTAAAAAGCTTGGGTATTATTACTAAGTTCAACTACTTTTCGTGTTGTATGATGTCAGGGTTGAAAAGGTGAAGAAAATTTAAGTCTTAGGCGTAATGTACTTGAAAATGATTCATCATCAAAGTGATCTTCACACAATCTTTGATCATTGGCTATATAAGGAAGTTCTAATATTTTGATTAATTTCAGATGAAAAGTTGAAAATTATTTTGTACTTAAGCTTGAAATTGCAAAATGGTCAAAAACATTTACTATTACAATTTTTTGCAATACCACCATGATGAAATATACATTGGAACGATATTTTAAAGATTCACCTGCTTATATTTACTTTATTAGTACTAAAATTCTAAGTAAATTGAAATAATCCTACTCACCCTTGTCACACCATAACCTTATTTTTAGCAATTTTTATTTTTGACACCTTAACTTTGACAAATACAGGCCAGATTCAAACCAAACAATGTAAGATTTGTCAATCTGTCTTGGTATCGGGTCTCGGCGTAGTGACGTCAGCGTATCCATTCATCGAGCTATTTGAGGGTAAGTTCCAATGCTATCTCCATCTTTAAGCAGGCCTTTCTTCACTCACTCATTAAAATGCAATACCGAGATATATTCTTCCCAATACTGTAGAAGAATATTACATACAATATTATATGGCTTCGATAAACAATTTTACTTGTATGTATAAGTACCGTGCTAGTTGATTATCGAGTAAAAAATTTTCTGAACAAAATAGTTTCCATATTATGGTCACGTTCAGCAGTATCTCCAATGTTGCGGTTGGAGTACCTGTGATGATCAGACACGCGGCCCGCTGCACTTTAGAAAGCGTTTTAGCGGCTGTGCTTTGTTGGTCTTTTGGCCACCACAAAATTGCACCGTACACCATCATTGGTCTGATTACTCTGGTGTACAACCAGTTTCCCATTGACAGAGCTAGACCCCAGATGTACCCAATTGATCGTCTCATCGTTATTAGCGTGATCTTAGAACGTCTTTTGATGCTCGCTAGATGGCTGTTCCAGGTTAGCTTGTCGTCTAACCGGATTCCTAGGTATTTTGCTTCCCTGGCAACCTTCATCTGATTGCCGAAAACTTTTGGCACACTAGTGATTTCCACAATTCACTGTTTTGTGAATGGTACCATGATGATTTTCGAGGGATTGATAGACAATACCTCCGCATCACACCATCTCTCCACTACGGACAGTGCGCTCTGCATTAGTTCCAGGCAGATGCCCACGTGTTTTTCCCGTATTAGAATAACAATGTCGTTAGCATATCCTTGAGTATACCATCCCTGTTCGTTTAGTGCAACAAGGAGATCGTCGACTACTAGCTTTGGTGACAGAACACTTCTCTGTGGACATCCTCTTTCTGTCTTCACCTCTCTTGTGACACCACACAGGGATGCTTTTGCTCTCCTGCTGCTTAGAAAGTTCTCTATCCATCGAGTGATGGTCCTACCTGTGTCCTTGAACTCGAGCTTTGACACTATTGAGAGAGTGCTCCTGTTGTCAAATGCTCCTTAGATATCCAGGAACAGAGCCATTGCAACTTCTTTGTAAGTAGTGGCTTACTCTATCTTACCAACCAAGCTATGCAAGGCTGTTTTGCAAGATTTACCATTTTGGTTGGTATGTTTAAGTACCTTGATTTGTTTGGTGTCTTTGCGGTTCAACTACAGAGATATAAGCGCAAATAAAATTGGTCTGATCAATTGCGCTTTTCATATTCAAATAACTATCTTGACAGTTTTATAATATCTTTCGAACTCAAGTTAAAGGCTCGGAAAAAGCTCTTATCATGTTTACAACTTAGTCGGAATAATTTAATTACTTTATCAGCATATTTTTGTTTTCTATTGACACTTCTCTTTCAGTCTTCTTTATTGAATTTATTTTTGGAAGAATAGCAGGTTCCACCTCTTCTGCAAACTCTTCAATAAATAATGCACTGGCACTCGTAGTACAACTCTGTTTCGGAATATCTTAAATAATAACTTCATGGAAACTTGCCCACCAATACACAAATAATTTTATGTTAGGTGCCTTCAAAACATATGACCTAATTGCAACAATGCTATTGGCTCCTTGGAATCGATACGTTCTGCCATCAACTGCTTAATGGATTTGTAACTTATTGCCATAAAATGAAACATTTAATATAGGAAGTATACAGGATTTGGGATATTTTGCAGTGAAAGTTTTAGTTTTAGTTAAATTTCGAAGCAACATTTATTAGGTACACGAAAAATCAATAATTTCTTCAAAAATGGATTTGGCACGTTTTCCATTCAGTCTTCTCAACCATGCTCTAAACCATTATTTTTCAACCTTTTTGAATACGCGATCCGTTAACCAGTTAATAAATTCTGTCTGTGGTTTTAAAAACTACATATTATATTTATTTGTCTGTTGAGACCTAAATATCGATTGAAAAATCGAAAATAGAACAACGTGTCGAAAAATTATTAAAAAATAGCACTCCACTGTAATTGTAATTTTTTTAATATAGTCCGACAAATACTTGCCTTTTTCTTCTACCCACGACCCCTCGTGTAAGGCTTTACGACTCCCCTGGGATAACGACTCACAGGTGGAAAACCACTACTATAAACAAACATTGTTGAGCTTTCCTTGTATGCTGTGGTTACGCATGAAAATTCTGTGGTAGCTCATTACTGGCTGATTTATTTCGTTATTTTTTTTCACTGCACTCATCGTAGTGAATTGTTTTAATCTTTTCTTCAAAATTTCATTAACTTTAAAATATTTTTTTTGAGCGAAACGTCTTCTAATAAAGGAGTTACAGAGTTGAATGAATTTTAATTCCGTTAAGGATTGTATTTTGTTGTTAATGAAGTAAGTGAGGATGAGGTGAATTATGAAGTGGCGTTATAAGCACATTATGAGCTATTTGAGATATTTTTCATCGGGGATAGGTATATCTAGATGAACAGTTAACTGAAAGAAGCAACAGGAGTTTGAGGGTCGAGAGGGGTCAGACAAGGCGCACGCTTACAAGAGGCAGCACGCGACTGTGCGACGGGTTAAGCTATAACGGCCACATTTATAGACAAGTCTGCCGAGGGAAAACCTGTGCCGTTTCCGTGTCTGGTGCCGTTTCGGTATTGTTTGACTGTGCTTTTCGGGTAAGCTCACTTTTCCTTAATTTCTCAACGCTAATTTCTTTTTAAACGTTGTTTTTTATTGTTCTATGCCCTACTTACAAACTTTTTAAATACTTTCCGACAACTTTCCTTCTTATAATAACAGTTCAAATTTATGAGTACGCTTTTTTGACATAAACCCATAAACAATTTGTTTTAAAAGTGTGCGGTCCAACATAACCATTTTTAATTAAACGGAGCGGGAAATGGTTAACAATAGAATCGGAAAATGAATTGTACATCGCGTACTTCGTCGCACAAAAAAACTGCATCGCTCTGCATTGTTGAAACTCATTTCGTTCCAAATGCATATCAAATGAACGTATTTCCTTACCTAATATTTTCTCATATCTCGATGTTCAATCTTTTCACAGTTGAAAAAATTAAAAGTTTGCTTTTTGTTTTTTCTATTGGAAAGCCGGTACACTGCGTCGCGTTCGACAAACTTTTGTTAGGACTTATTTTAATTAGAAAATTGTCACATTTTCGATAAAAAGAGATTACAAATTGGAATCACCATAATTTTTCATATTATATAGTTTAAAACAAAAAGAAAAACTTTCTGAAGATAACATTTTTCACAGTACGATTGCACTATATTTTCTCTTAAGCTTCCTTGTTATAAATTTTAAATTAATTGGTTAAAAATACACTAGATTTCTGAAATAGAAGAAGTGCATGAAAATTCAGTTACATCAAAAAATTGAGAGTTGAAATAAACTCAAAATGCTCCGAAATTTTTTTTCGGCAAATGTAGATTATACATTTTCAATTGAAAGATAAGTTATTATTATCAATTTTTAAAATTTTAGATTTTGGATAATCAAGAAAGTCAGAAAAATTTACAAATAAGCATTAGTCCATTGGATTAAAAAAATTTACTGTAAATATTTTTTTATAATGTTTTCATACGTTTCTCAAACAAATTGTAGATTCCTAATAATATTTCTGTACTTCATCAATATTTCGAAATATTTCAATTTTTGTAGCATGAACCATTAAATAACTTGAATGCTTTTGTTAAGAAAGATTACTCGAAAAATTTGATAGAGATATTACTTATTGCTAGTCAATTTGTTCAGAGACTAAGACTGTAACTGAATCAATTATTTCACTATTTATATTGTTTAGTTAATGAACAATGAAATCTAGAGTTTGCAGTTATTAGATATTAGATACTAGAGATTATAAATGCAAATTATCTTCAATTACTACTATTCGTTTTGATTCACAAGCCTCTGTTAATTATAAAAACTGTTCTAATAAAATCACAATTAATATTATAAAGAATAAATCGCATAACTCATTTTTATTATATAAAAATCATAGAAATAGTATAGTATCCTACTCGCAGGTAATGGCTATTACACAATTGAATAATATAATATTATAGTATGAACAATGGAGATATTATTCTATCTACTTTGTCATGATTTGACAAATAATATTGGCATTGTTTTATTTGTAATATTTCGTAAAGTCTGAAATTAATTTTGCATCCAATTAATCTGAAAAAGCAGTTATGAGTAGAAACATATTTTTTTTTCGAAAAAATTAAAAAAAATTTTTTACTGATCATAATGAGGAATTTTCGAAAATTTCTTTTTACGTATATTACGTCCAACAAATGTAATACGTTTACAACCAAAAATGTGAAGACTAGTACGGAAATGATATGTTGATCTAACCTCAAAACTTCCAATGTAAAAGATTTAGCTCAGCTATTTTAATTGAAATTCCAAGTACAAAGACAAAAAAAAATAAAGGGAATTTATGATCTCAGCAGAATTCCATAATATTGTAAAAAAATATTAGCTTCTGGAATCCTGCGAGGTCATTTTCAAAAAAATGCACTAAACGATGAATTGAGATTGGGATGCATTTGATGAATATTTGGAAAGCTTGTTGCAAAATATTATAACTTAGATAATACAATCCCCAATTGCTTTTGTTCTGATTTTTATTCAAACTTCGGTTAGTCGCCGAGACAGTATCGTTTGTTACTCGGTTTCGGAGAGAAAATTGAAAATTCGTGTTTGGAATAGTTGTTTCAGAAAGTGTTATTGAATATATTCGGAAAACTTTTACAAGGAGAACTTATAATAAATACATTTCGATAATAAACAATTTATTCACTGACATTCAATCTATTCTAATTTTCACTTTCAGTTTTTCATATTAAACAATTTTCTTACTAAATAACTAATATATCAAATATGATGACATTTTTTGCCACTTACAAATTGAAAATTTTCTTCCAAACTTCGTTATTTCAACAAGATATTGTTTTCATTATCGGACAATTTTTTGTCTCAAAGTTGTTAAAAGGTATTAAGAGATCTTCCCTTTTTTCTTTTTTTTTAATTAGGGATACAACGGAATTAGTTGAAGACGCAAATTAAGAACATGCAGAAGATATATTTTTATTTGAGTAGCAGCGCATGAATAAAAAAACCAGTATTAATTGTATTCCACGTATATACTGTGACGGAAATATTGAGATTAAAAATTTGTTGGTCACATAAATACAGACAAATATGTTAAGAGAATCGAGATTATTTTTATTTCCCCATTAAAAGGCGGGAATTTGTGATTATGTATATATCAATAATGTGAATAATGATTTTTTCACTTTTAACAGTAATTATTTAAGTTGTTGGTTTGCTCTACAATTCAGATGTCAACTTGCATATGAAAATGAACTATAACGACTAACGTGTTTTTATTTATTAAGAATAAACATTTTTGGTTTTATCTACGTTGTAGCTCTAATAAAGTTGATGACAATTGAACAATAAAACAGTAGTGTGATATGTTCAAATGTCATAATGTGCATGCATTTATAATGATCGGAATAATTATTATATTCTTGGTCCGATTTTATTGCTGAATCATTTTAAATATTGTGTTGAAACCTTACTATGTAGAATCTACTCATATTGCTGTTGTGAAAGAAATTAAGTGTTTCTAAATAAAATAAAAAAGTGTATATATGTATATAATTCCAGAATTGTTTTGATATAAAAATATCATCGTCAGAATGAGAGAAGTTACATTTCATAACTCTCTACTAATATATCATTAATCTTCTCCAAGGCTATTGCAATAATAAATAATAGATGTTTGATGATTGGCCCATTCAGTGTCATAAGTTAGATATTCTTCAACTCCATTAATATACTGTTATAAGGGATATCTAGATGTTTTCATCAAGCAAGCCAAATGAACGGACATCATTACTTAAATAAATTAATTTGTGGACATTATGTGTCACAGAATTTTCTACATACATGTCCTCATCATTTGATAAAAAAGATGTAAATAATTTTTCAGCATAATTAACAAGTTTGGCATTTTTACTCCAATCAAATGACATTAAAATTCTTAATGAAACATGTAAACCTAAAAAATGTTCGAATCTGTTCTTAAAATTAGCATCATTATGGGAAATAATGTTGTTAATAATGTATAATATAAAATTATTTGAAAAAACCTGATTTTTTTCTTTAGCAGAAATTTCTGTTTTTAATGTCTCAACAGTCTCTTATTGTTTACAAGAATTATTAGTATTTAAGTTAAAAATTTCTAAACCTGCAAAACTAGATTGATGGCTTTGGCTACTACTACTACAAAATATAGAACTAGAGATACTTGATTCAATACTTTTTGGACATTGTCTTTATCAGCTGAAAAAGTTACTCCCCTTTTTTACATAATTACCAACTATTTGTTTTTTATTTTATTTATGTAAGTAGCTTCTGGATTATCATTAAACAAATTTTCTACTACATCCAAATTTTTGCCAACATATGAGCCTTTTTTATTATTAACAATATTACAGTAATGTTCTGTATACAAATTAACATCGTATGAATGTTTCCTATAGGAAGTTCCTAAAAAGAAGTTCATATGATGTGTATATAACTGCGAATTCAAGTATTATTGTGTACATCAATAATATGTTTTAATTACATGACATGGATGTTAACAAAGTTGGTTATAAAATTTAAACATCTATGAGATATTTGATTAACGTTTTATAAAAAATCACGAAAAGTCTCTAAAAAGAACATCACAAAAAAACTTGTTATGTTTCTTCTTTAGTGGGGATAATGTGATATTATAAATATTAAAGCTTAGATATTATTAGTCCTATGGAGATGTCCTGAATATCTTTTTTCCCATTTTCAATTAGTATCATTTAATATAATAAAATAAAATAAATATTTATTACAACCTACATCTCACTAATTACAAAGTTAATCAATTTTATGTTTATTTAATTTAATAACAAAATCAGAAAAATTAGATGCAACTATTTTAATCCCTAAAATTTAACTGTCAGTTGAAGACGTCCTGTGCCAGCAGACTACTACTCCAGTGGAGATAGGGGATTCGAGGATAAATTGAACTGTGTGTATTGGTGTGGGCGCCAAGTAAATACTTCTGTCCAATAGAATTCAGTTTCAGTTTCCGAAGATTTACTAAGAGAAGGACAGAAAACAAAGACGAGCCAACACTGTTACTGAAATTTATTGCTCACAATCGCGCAACCTACCTAATTTACAAATTAATAACATACTCGTAGCAATATTTTTTTTGAAACAATATATGTATATCTATTTCAGTTCCAGTTACATTTTTTCTCCACATTTTCGGGAATGAACCAAACGACTCGGTCTCTGGATTAGCTTCTGTTCCTCGAGGACATCCACTACAGACAGGAATATGAAACCTCAAATGTGAATCGGCTCACTCAAAAAAACTGCAATAATGGCGGTTCATCTGACCTCAAAACTTTCTATCCTCGTTTAACGAGACATGAGAGGCACACACACAAAAATATCAACTTCCTAGGCCTTATTTCGTGAGATAAATGTATGGAGCTGAATACGAACCCTAAAGCTAGGCAGTACTGAAGACTTTTCCACAATTTCAGATTCCACACAACCTGCACAAACTAGGTCGCCAACGCTTGCCGTTCTCTTCCAATAAAGAAGCTCTCTCCATCCTGCATAGACGAACTCAAAATTCCATCGTACCCACGCGAGTTTCCTTCGACCTTCCGTCCTAGTACCAATTCAAAAACCGGTATTTAACATAGAAAAATTAATCTGCTCTCTCCCTTCAATCAGATTTAATAACCAATTATAAAGCGAGAAAAGGAGTGATTGAATATTCCGATACTTTGATTGCAATCGTAAATAAATAACTTACCACCAAAATTTTTAATTCTCTCAATACCGAAAACAGAAAAGCTTGCCAGTGGCGTATCCGCTTGCTGTTAACAAAAATTATATAAAATTTTAATGAAAAAATTTAACTTACAATAAATGTGCAAGAATATAGGAAACCCATGAAAACTATTATATGCTGATCTTTACAATTACTCCCTAAATATATCTGACGACTTCATATTGTGGGTCTCTTAAGTGTCTTCTAATTCTTCAAGGAAATCTAGTCCTTGTTTTTTAAGGCATTCTTGGCTAAGTTACTAGAAAAACGTTGCAAAACAACTCAAAACATCAAAACATTCGGTTTAACCAAGTACGCCTTAAAAAGGAACTGATACCAAATTGTCTAAACATAAAATGTCATACGAAAACGCTTGAAGCCCAAAAAGGGGCGAAATATGCTCAACGGGTTTGGCTTAAAGAGGAAAGTTGAAAATGGTTCAAAATAAGAGACTCCATACACATCTATATAAAAGTTGTACATTCTGAACTCACATTCCAACTAGATCCAGTAAAATTCCACTGTTTAGATGAAAAAATCAGAGAAAGTGTCAATGAAACACAAGAAATATAAGAAACAGGAAAAAAACTTGAATAAATACAACATAGAATTCAATATCCTAAACTGTAAGTATTTACATACAAACACAGTTTACACCACAATTTGAAAATCTCTCAGTTGAATTGTACAAATAGTGAAATAGAATTTTTAACGAAATGTTCAAAGTACAGTATACCACCAAAATTTACGAAAAATATTAATCAAATGTCAGCTACATAATCACAAATAGCTTAAAACAATTTTCCTTGTGAGAAGGTATTTATTTACAATCGGTTTTTGTTCCCAAATTACAACATATACAAGAATATAAATATAGCCGATGGCCTAGCGATCTTTGAATTTGTTGTGTGCATATCCAGAGTGTATATGGCTCCTTGCGTCCGCCGTTTTGATTCTACAAATGACTTTGTCCCCGGTATATATTTCTAGCTCCTTCAGTATTCCGGCTGGGTATTCCCTAGAAAACAGAGAAATTACATTCACTTGTCCATCACTTCATCTATAACTACGTGAAATATTTTGTGACTTTTACGCAGGGCAAAAAAAATACAATGTTTCGCTTCTTACAACGCCTAGTATATATTGAAAACTAAGTTGAAAGAATTACTAATACATATCCAGTTAGGGGCCACTCATACATGGAGTGTGATAAAAATATGGGTTTGGGGAAATCTACGACAAATGCGAGCTTCCATTGTATTGTACAGCCAATTTTCAAAACGCCCGCTCTAAGTCTAGTCCATTTGAATTCATAGAGATGGATACATCTTATTTCAGATCATGGACTAACAATTTGGTCAAAATTTATTCTGAAAAGATGTCTTTTCCTTTTAAAAATTCACAAGTCGAGTTCTAAAATAGGCTTCCGCTCAACTTATGATGGGACCTGGGAATCTGCGTGCATCATTGGAAGGAAGAAGAAGATCAGTGCGGTTAACGTTGTACAACACAATAAATTGGTTTTTCCTGAAAGCTTTTATACAGACAAGTTGTCAATTTTTGCTGAAAAAATTCATGATCTTCAGTTTTGTTCCCCAGAAAGTATTTTATACTACACAAATGTACCCCATAAATAACATTTCATAAAAATTAAAATCTGTTTGACTTAATTAATGTGAAGACAAAAAAAACAGAGATACATTAGACATTGTTTAGCATCGCCATTTTAGTTGCAATGAGCACCTTTTTCCCCATTATATTTGGGAATAAAAGATTAAACTATTATTTATTTACCAAATCAGTGAAAACAAAAATTTAGTGTGTTAAATATATACTGTTCCTTTTTTATAGAGATACAAATCACATTCCAGGTAATGTATAATTTTTTAAATTGAAATTTTTGGTTTAATTGTTTGGATACTCAAATAAATGAGAATGATAATGAGTACCTTCTTTTCCTGAGCCCTTCATATAATAAATAAATTACTTAATAAAAAAGGCAACTAATATTTCTTGAAAAAACTAAAGAAATACAAAATTACAAAACCCCTCACATACATGTTGATAATATTTCTAATAATATTAGAAGATAGTATTTTTAGCAACAAATTCAAAAATTTCTTTTAGAACAGAAAATAATGTAAGTACAAAATTGTTAAATAAAAGAAATATTCGCAGAAAAAAAGTCTGGTATATATAAATTTAATTGTCCACAATGTAATGTTGTCTATATAGGTCGAACTATTCGAAATTTTGAAATCAGACACAATAAACACCTACTAGCATACAAATTAAAACTCCTTCACGCAAAACATCTACTTTACACCAAACATTTATTAACACCTAACACAGTACTTGAAGTACTACATATTTGTTATAAGAGACGATAACTAGATTTCCTCGAGGAATTGGAAATTGGAAGATACTTAAAGAAACCCACAATATGAAGCTGTCATTGAACAGATAATAGGAAGTTCTCCACTTTTAAACTGTCTTCTTAAGTACTATAATTATAAGTCAGCAGATAATAGTTTTCCTTGGTTTCCTATATCATTGCACAGTTATACTGATCTTAATGGAGAAAAAAGATATTCAGGATATATCCATCCTTCTAATAATATCTCAGCTTTAATATTTGTATTATATCAATCACAAGACAGGTGATTCTTTGGTCTAGCCAAAAATAATTATTACAATTCAGGTAGGCATCACATGAAACGTAACTTCTGTCATTCTGAGGATGATATTCAGTAATATCGAAAAGATTATCAATTTTTCAGAATTTTTATCATTTTTTCCTTATGTTGTGGAATTATTTAGAAACAGTTAGTTTCATTGATAACAGTAACTTTCAATACAATAATAATCAGACATTTTGATGTTCTGTAATATTTACAGATATGTAATATTCAGAAATATTATTAGCAAATATCATAATAGTGCTGGTAAAATTTAGTAGCAATAAATTCTTCAAATATTTTGCAGGTAAAGTGTTCGAGCCAAATTCTGAAACTTTCATTCTGGGGCAGGTGAGTCTTTCAGAATTTCATTATGTTATTTCTGTGAAAATTCTTATATAAACAATTTGATCAAAAACTCCAATTGAGAGGCGTATTTGTTATGTTTTGACAACATAGTACAATATGTTTCTATCTACTCAGCGAATATTTGTCCTGGAATTTATGATATACAGCCCAGAGATCGGTTTATACTCCTGCCCGGTACATTAGTATTAATTTTTGCAACATTCTTTTGTCAAAGTATGAAAGGGCCAGAAGAGGTATGTTATACTTAAAAGTATGGCAGTTATGTCAAAAATAATATACTTCCTTTTCCTCCTTTTAGTGTACATTTTAAATTTCGGAATTTCATTACAACCAGAAATTATTTAAAGTCTCCTGGCAAATTATCATGTTACAAATTACTGAAATTTCCCAGTCTTGGAACGTAACGTACTATTTTACTATTAATCAATGATGGCGCATTTATTTTCTTACGCTTTACCATGTAATGTTTCTTTTTCCTAAGAACAATTATCTATAAAGTCAATAAATTTCAAAAAACTAAGCTTAATAAGATATCTGATGGAGCTTAATCTGAATTGAAAAGGATATATACCAGATAATTAATTTCATTCATTATATGAAATATTTGTTCATCGATTCCGTAAATAGAATTGCAAATACCTTTTCAGTTGATGAACTGTGAAGAAAAGCAGAAACACTTCGAATTTTGTATTCATATAGAAAGTTTAAAATTTTGTTAATGTTTAATTCACTTTGTTACTGAATAATAGAAGTAAATGTTCAAAGTTCTACAAAATATACTGAACAGTACAAAACATGTCGGCAAGTTTAAACAAAAAAAAATTAAATTCTAATCAATATTTCATTAAAAATATAGAAAACGAGGTTTTTTTAATATTATATCTCTATCCATCTATCAGCCTCAAGAGAAAAGTTAGTCCTCTTTTGTGTCGTGGGAGAGTGGCATCCATTTCGATCCAGTAAACTTTATCAAATTATCTTATCATCGCATTTGTGGTCTTCTTTTTCCGCTTGTTATTCCATAATCTCCAGTGTATTAATATCTTATTCCATCAGTCGACTTTTTGTCTTACGATATGTCCGGCGAATATTCACTTAAATTCTGCCATCAGTCGTATTTGTCTCTTAAGATAAGTCCAACAAGATTCCACTCAAATTCTACCATTTTCACTTTTGTTCTGTTACGGATCCAGCTGTTTCTTCTCCTGTCCATCAGTGTGATAGTTGACATGTCTTTCGATGGATTTGCTTGTTTTTTGTATTCCATCCCAATTTTGAGAGCCTTACAGATGGGTTCAAGACATATATTCTCAAGTAATGAGGTATCTACTATTTTTCAATATATACAGAGTGTTCCGCATAAGAAGCGACACAGAGCAGTGGCGTATAGGAGAGCCCAAAATACGGCGATTGGGGGCAATTTATCTCTATACCAAGAGGAGTTATAGGGTATCAAAGTAGGGCCCAAAATTCCTATAAAAATGAATTTCTTTGCAGCCTTTATCTTGAAAATAGCAAATTTGGTACACTGTATGAAACTGTTAAGTGCATTAAGTAATGGTAAGTAGAAGGCGATCGAACCATTCTGGGGGGTTAATTAGGGGTGATCTAACCTTAAAATTTCACAGTAGTTTATTATCTGTCAGTTGATTTGATGAATTTTATATTCGAACTCGATGTTCTAAAAATATCTGATCCTTCTTTCCATAATAAGAACCTAAGGATTCTCCATCACATTTTCAGTCAGAACTCCATCCTGTTCCCTTACTGAACACGATTCTGTATGACACACCAGCTGTCGATCATCCCCATGATAATAATCTTACCGAAAGCCATATTAATAACTATAATTCTTATAATAACTTGATTAATAATAATAATGTTAATGGTTTAGATAATGTTTTGAATAATGATAATGATAATATGATTGATATTGCTCTAACTGATCATATATATGTCTCTTTGCCCTATATTGCTGAGGTTCCTCCAAAACTTACTCGTATCTTCAGCAAGTTGGGTAATGTTAAGATTGCTCATAGAACAGTCTTGACTATCAATTCCTTATTCACTAAAGTTGAAGATAAGACTCCACCTTTACATCAATCGAGATTGGTTTATTGTATTCCATGTTCAGAATGTAATCTTGAATATATTGGGCAGACTGGAAGGTTACTTAGGGACCGTGTCTCCTCACATAGAAGTGACAGTAGATTGCATGATGAGAGCTGTGCACTGGGTGAACATGTTTTCAGATAAGGTCACAACACGAACTATATGATTCTATTAAAATATTGGCTAAAGAAAGGAAGTTCTCTAAACGTATATTCTTGGAGATGGCATTCATTTTTCAATCTGATAATTGTATTAATAAGAGAACTGATCTTAATAATCTTAGTGAAATCTATTTCTATCTGTTGATGCTAAATAAAAATTGTACAACTTTGCGGGGATGTTCGTTTGGTTCAATTTAAGTCATTTCAATTTGAATGTCCTTTTTTAAAAAACATTTGCTGTTTAATAATTTATTAGTTCAATCTTGATCAGTGAAGTTTGTTACGAACTCACATGCATCTGGGGTAGTAGTAATCCAATAATCTCACCGCAATAAATTTAAGTATATCCGAAATATATTTCATCACTTTCCGTTAATTAATCGGGACATTCGATATAATTAACAGCAGAATAAACACAAATTGAACTAGTTGTGTTTTGCAAATGCCGTACCAATAAAAACATGGGTAAAGCGACTACGAGTGAAGGATTGAAAGGTGGGTTTTGTGTGAAAGGAAATAATTGTTAGTTCTCCTGCAACCAGTGAAGAAATATTTTCTATACTAAGTAGGCAGTTTCATTTTATATTTCTGTAAAATTGTGTGATTTCGGATATTATGGTTTACACAATTTTTGGTATACGGGTATATACGGATATGACTGGTTCAGGGTTATGAAGAACGAAAGCAAACGTCTCTGGCTATAAGGCTTACTGTGCGAGAGGCGTTTTGTCCATGGGGAATTACCAGCCTAGGTGATACGAAATTATTGGAACTACTAGTGGGGTAATAGATGGAAAGTGACCGGGATATAAAAGTTACCGCTGTCTTCCCGTGCAACTTTGGGGGCTAACCTACCATCAGCATAATCCAGTTAACGATAAATACCCCTTCGTGGGAAATTTCACTTACTATGAACTAAAGAAATATTTGTTTTATAACTGTTGAATATATTCTACACTGTCGCCACATTCATCCCTTCAAGTTATTCAGTTAAATGAATTAGATACTTAATAAATTATTTTCTGTGCTAGATACTTGGTGAGAATTAATTATTTATGGGGTTCTATCCTCTCCAGGCATCCATGACCTCTTGGAAGAGCTAGGGACCCATTATAATGTTGTTTTCTTTAAGTAATACAGAAATCTCGTACGCATATTACGTTTTAATAATCTATACTTTCCTATGTAGTAGCTGTTTCACGTACAACACGCGAAATTAACGTAACAAGGTGATGATTACTCTTAACTTCATAATATGATAGTTTTCATTGTAATTTAACATAATTTGTAGTCCTTTGCTGAACAGAAGCCTCTCGAAGGCATTTCCATCTTTCTCTGTCCTGTGCGGTTACCATCCAATTGGTATGGATTCTTTTCAGGTCATCGGTCCATCTGGTTGGAGGTTGGCCTCGGCCTCGCTTATCTGCTCTTGGCCACCAATCCAGAATTCTCCTCGTCCACCTGCCGTCGTTCGATCTTGCTCTCATCTCCACTTAACTCTTGTTACTCTTTCCATCATTCACACCCATTCTTCTGCGAATCTCGTTTTTAAATCTGTCTCTTAGACTTATTTCCAGCATCGATCGTTCCATCCTGTGTTGCGTTCTTTGTAGTTTTCGTGCCGATGCTTTGGTCATGGTTAAAGTCTCTGCACTGTATGTGGGAACGGGTAGAACACACATGCTAAACGCCTCTCTTTTCAGCTTGATCGGAATATCGCTCTTGAAGACATCATGAAGTTTGCCATATGCTGCCCATCCCGATGTTATTCTCCTGAGCAGTTTTGCTGTTTGGTTGTCTCTATCAATCCACACTTCATGTCCCAGTTATATGTAGCTGCGTACCATTTGTATCTGATTGTTGTCTACACTTAATATCTTACTTATTGGTCATCATTTTTGTTTTTTCGAAATTTATCTTCAGGCGGACCGTCTGCATTGCATTTTTAAGTTCTTGGATAATTAAAGATTCTCGTAGATTGTCAGAAATGAGTACGATATCGTTGGCGAATCTAAGTGGAGTTGAGTCTTTCCCCATCGATACTGATGCTCTTGTTTTCCCATTCTAGGTTTTTGAGAGCATACTCTAAGATAGTGGTGAATAGTTTAGGTGACATATGTATCACCTTACCTTACGCCTCTTTCTATTTTGATTTTATTTTCCTGAGAGTAGAGGTTGATCGTTGTTGTATATGTTTTTGATCAAATTTGTGTATCGATGATCGATTCAGCGTTCATTCAATGATTTTATAATGGCCGTTAATTCCACCGGCTCAAACGCATTATGGAAATCAACAAATGTCAGAACTAAAGGTCTGTTGTATTCAATAGTCGTTTCGATTAGGGTTTACAAGCACTGCTGATGGTCGTTGGTACCGTAACGAGCTCGAATTCCAGCCTGTTCTCTGGGTTGGTAGATCTAAAATTTTGATTCTAGTCTATTTGTAAGAATTCTGGTGTACAACTTGTAGAGATGATTAAGCAAGTTAATTGGCCTGTAGTTTTCTAGACTCGTCTTCTCTTTTCTTTTTAGAACAATATCGTAAGTGAGTCATTCCATGAGGTTGGGATTCTCTGGTTATGTAAGCATAGATTAAAAAGTTCTAGGAATAGAATAAATTGCCTTAGATCAGTTGATTTGAAGCCTTTGGGTTACGATTTGCATTATTTAGGATTATGTATAAATGTACATTGTGTTCCAAAACGTGCGAGATATTATGGACTCCAGCTAACTTCCGATACAGTAAACGATTCTCTTTCAAACGGTATTAGGATTTCCTCACGTAATCAATAAAAAATATAGTTAAAGTCAGCTCTGTCTTTCTCTTATGTTATAAAGGAGTAGTAGGCTCTGTATTATTTATGTACTGTTATTTTACAAAATACACAAAAATGCCACTTCAAAAAGTTCTCTAGAAATGTAAAACTAATTAAAATATGAAATTGAAACCAGCTTCACAGAAAAAAAAATATTTACGTTTTCCTTTTTTATTCTACCACCCTCGTATTTTATAAAAAACTTACTATTTCGAAGGTAAGTATTTTCTAGTCGAACAACAATACGCTAGAAAGCATATGTTTTATTTCCCCCATAAGTGGCAAATTGGGTTTTTATTAGGCAATTAACCCTAAAATCATTTTGTATCCAACGAGGAAAACTACATATTCCTTAAAGATTATACGTAGTAAATTTCATAGTATTATAGAGAACATCAAAATATTTAAATTTTAACATTTTGGAGTTACTTATGTGCCTTTCTGAAACGTTAAGTAATAATAAATAAAAGAATATTTAAATTTCAAGAAGGAAGTTTTATTCAAAATATTAGAATAACCTGAATTAATTGATAATGGCACACATTATCACTCAATGCGATGCCTACCGTTTCTGCATTCCTTGATATACATTTCTCAAAATTTGCGGGGTTATTATTTGAATACAATTTCTAATTGTATTTTCCAAATATTGATTTTCTCTGAATGATTGCTTTTTAAAACTTTCTCCTTTGAATATTCCCATAAGAAAAAATTCATTGGGGTGATATCGGACGTTCTTGCAGATCATGGATTGTTGGAATACCTTCCTATCCCGCAATAACGAAATTTTTGGTCAAGCAATGATGTTACCATCACCGTTGAATGAGTAGATACGCCATCTTGTTGGAAAAACGTATTGATGCTGGTTCTCAGAGGAAGATTATCCAAATAATTTGATAAACGTGTCTGAAGCACATTTAAATATCTCGCAGAGTTCAAATTTTCTATGAAAAATACAGGTCCCACAATATAATCACTTAAAATTCCACACCAAACGTTGATTTCAAACGAATATTGATCCCGGCATTCGATCTTTGAGTTAGGATTTTCATCTGTCCACCATCTACAGTTTTGCGAACTTACAATACCATTTGATGTAAAACTGGATTCGTCAGAATAAAAAATTCTTCTGGAAAAATATTTATCATTCTCTATTTCTCCTTGAAACCAAAAAAGAAAAATCTAACCGTGCGTCTGGGCATTTTATATTTATTTTCAACAGTTCCATTCTCTTAAAAAAATTTATTATTTTTGCAATGCTCGCATGACAAATTTTTTACCCGGGTGTCTTGCATAAAAAATATTTTTAGCCTCGCGAGAAGTATGATAATTATCTAAACTAAAACAATCTCAATTTGCTCTTTGACATTTAGATGTGCAGTGATGAATTAGTTTTCACCACTGCCAATGAGACTAATAGCGATATCAGAAATGTAAAAATGAAATTGCTGGGAGACAGTTGTTGTGGTTGTAAATAAAGAAATAAATTTCTATTTATTCGCGGAGGGGCGACTTACTGATGATTGATAAAATTTAAATATTTTGACGTTCTGGATAACACCCTCTCATTTTCCAAGTCTCGTTTTCCTCGTTTGATGCAAAAATGATTGTATTTTTAGGGTTAATTGTGAATAACCTAATTTTCCCCTTACGGGACAAATAAAACGTATGCTTTTTAGCGTACTGCTGTTCAATTAGAAAATAACTTTGTTTTCCAGAGAATACGAGGGTGGTAGAATTGAAAAAGAAAAATGTGAATATTTTTTTTCGTGGGAAGCTGGTTTCAACTTCATTTTCGACTTTTTCGATTTTTATCAAGAATAAAATTTTCTGAAGAATGAACAATAAATTTGAATCCAACTTTATGCCTGTCACTATATATATTTATATATGAGAACTTTCCTTCCATTTCTATAGTTATTCCATACATTTTTACTCTCTATTTCCTTAACAGCCTTTTTTATCTCGCTCTTCCTAATTTCTACTTGCAGTTTTGAATTAATGCCGGCTTTAAATCGGCTAAAAATTTGGTCGCTGTATGAATGTATATTGAAGGTTGCTACAGTATTCTTGTGTTATCTTTATCATTTTTTTATCTATTTCAATTTAAACTATTAATTCATATACTTCCTAGCCGCGACATTAAGCTCTTCTATTTTTATTTTGTTAATATTTTTTCTTGTGGGTTTTATTTTTCATTTTCTGCTCTCTTGTTTCATTCTTTTATCCATTACGCGCTTTGGTTCCTGAGATATATACTGTTTCAGTATGTACGTAGATATTTTCCTACTGCCACTAGTGTATCAGTCAATAACGTGATTATTTCATCGACGTGTCTATTTTTCAAAACCATTGTATGATCCTTTTTATTTTCTTTTTATTCTTTTGTCTTCCCATATCTAATTTCAGAGTATTTTTTAGAACCGGCTGTTTATGTTCAGTTTGGCACAGACAAGTCTGGGATCGCTGTCACTTGTGAAACAATTCAGCACAGATATGAATGATAGATTTTTGTATTATTAGGATTAGTAGATTTCTTGTTTCGTAAAAATCCATCATTAGCAAATTCAAATTTCCAAGTTACGCGATTTATAAAGTGAAGTTATGGTGCAACAACATGGAAAGGGAAATTCATGTACTTTTTAAACACTATACTCGTACGTGCTGATATTTATATCCATTTCAAAACACTGTAACATTACGTAGGGACATTGTATTTTGATGAAGATTTGCAACAATTAAAGTCCGCCCGAATCCAGAGTTTTAAGTCTCTGATTATGGAATGTGCATATGGAATTTACGACTGGATGAATCAAGAATGCTGAATGTTTTATGTTGGTCCTCACAATGTGAAATTTTTGCGGCAAGGAATAAAAGCTCGTCAATGCTTGTACACACGAATTCTTCGCATTACTGTATAATTCGTTGCATGTTTATGATAAAATTACAAATGTTTTAAGGTATTCATTTGCAAATATTCTTTTCCATGAAATTCTGCTCTACATTTTTTTATCCACTCAAAGGAAAAAACTCTCGTTTTGTTTCAGTTGCTGTTCTATATTTTGTTAAAATGTTTTAAAATATTATACTAAATTTAAAAAAAATACAAATAGAATATGATATAAACAGGTCTAACCATAAACATGGATGAACAGAATAGTGAAAAGTAGGAGACGAACACGAAAAAGACTAGGATCAAAATTCACACAAACTAACAAGAGAGAAGTACTGTTTGGACTCAATGTATTAGTTCAAAAATAAAGAGATAAATCACATGATGTGAACCTACGTTTTGTAGATTATGAAATGGCCTTTGATCGCGTAAGACACACATAACTAATAAATGTACTTTACGAACAAGGAGCAGACCAAAGCGAGATCAACTTAATTAGGAATTTGTATTGGGAACAAACAGCATCTGTAAAAATAGGGGATAAATCAACCCCAACAACATCTCAATCAAAAGAATTGTAAGACAGGAATGCATACTCTCATCAACTATTTTTAATTTTTACTCAGAAAAAATATTTCCAAAAGCAGTATGAAACGCCCAAGAAGGTATAATAATAAATGGAAGACTAGTTAATAATATGTGATATGCAGACGATATCGTGATACTAGCTAGCAGCCAAGAAGGGCTCCAAAACCTTAACAATGCAATTACACGACAGGGAGATTCATTTGGTCTTGAAATAAACATAGAAAAAACAAAAACAATTATTGTCTCCAAAAATACAAATGCAAAAACAAATATAACAATATACAACAAACGGATAGAAAAAGTTGACAAATTTAGATACCTAGGATGCTGGATAACAAGGGACTTGACTTCAGAAACAGAAATATGCTGCCATATAGAAAACACAAGAAGCGCGTTCATTAGAATAAAAAGTTTTGTAACAAAATCCATACCGTTTCGTGAAGGTTTATATATGTTTATCCGTTTATATGGAGTCCGCTCGATGCGGCGTTTGGAAGCATTTGGAATGTGAATCATGCGAAGAATGCTCAGAATATCGTCGGTGGAACACATTGCCAATGAGACAGTCCTAGGGAGGATGAATGGAGATAGGGATATTCTCGGAACTGTCAAAAACGGATGACCAGTTATCTGGGACGTACATACAGAGGCAAAAGGTACGAATTCCTAAGAGTAATATTGAAAGGCAACATATAGGGTAGAAGAGGACCAGGTAGGAGACAATGTTCATGGCCAAGGAATGGACTAGACTCACAGTCATTAATTAGAATTGCGAAAGACAGCAAGCATTATGTCGGAAGACGAAATATCAAAAAAGCTATATAAAGTAGGGCACAATAAGGAAAAAAAAACATCCGATCATTAAACACGATACTATGGTCAAACAAAATGAAATTGACAATAAAACTATTGTAGAGTCTATATTAACTTAGGGGTGAGAATTCTGGCAACTCGCAGAGAAGGGGAAGCAATAATGGAGACAGTGGAAATGGTAAGCTTGAGAAAGAAGAACAAGGCGCGTTTCAACAACAGCAGAAAACTAGAAACCAGGCAGATAATATGGTACGTTCATGTAATGAGAATATGTGATTCGAGATGGCCAAAGAGAGCATTAAGGTACATATCACAAATCATTAAAAGAGGAGGAAGACTGACAACACAATGGATAGAAAGGATTAGGAAACATATAGTCTTTTTTTATAATCTTTCAAACGATGTAGTACATTTAGGGTATAAGTTAATGGAAAAACGTAAATATTTTATGATAATGGTCAAATACAAGTATTTTACGTACATAAATTAAATAGTATTAAATCTTTACATGCAACGTCTTGTAAATTTTAACATTTCTAAGGCATAAATTTAATCGTAATTTTGGATAAATCTAAAATATCTTTTACTTTTACTCTTACCATTAGAGGAAGGAAATACTTAATCGGAATTAGGTTGGAAGTAATATTTTTGTTTACTGTAAGTAGGCTAATGTCATTATAGTACTAATAAATATAAAAGCAGTTTGCAGCCTTTACGAAATAATTAAGTCATCACAAACAGTATATCTTTGTTATGTAAAATGCAAGCTTGTTTTTTATTTTCCAACTTTTTCTATTTTTAAAAAAAACTAACAATTATGGAAACCAACATTATAAAAAACACTTACATTTGCATAAATAAACATTGACATTTTATAAAAAGTATAGTTTATGCTAAGTGTTCAAAATGGCGACAATTTACTTCCATACACTTCTCAATTCTTTTCAAAAACGAGTATCTTACTTTTTCTAATATAGCTGGAGTTATTGTGGAAATTGCATTACGAATCCTTCCTTTCATGTTTTCTCTGGTAGTAGGTTCTGTTTGATACACAAGTTGCTTGATGTATCCCCATAAAAAGAAATTCATCGGTGTGAGATCTGGAGATCGAGGAGGCCACGAAATTGGTCCACCACGTCCTATCCACCTGTCGGTAAAATGTCTGTTTAACCACCGACGTACACAACGATCGTAATGTACAGATGCTCCATCTTGTTGGAACCACAAGTTAACTCTTGTGTTTAAATCAACTTCTTCCAATAATTCTCCCAAATGGTTGTTTAGAAAATTGTAATACCTTCTTCCAGTGAGGCTACCTTCAAAAAAGTATGGTCCTATAACTGTATCTCCTCCCCATGCATTCACGGACCATTTAGTTTGGGTCGTTGTACGAAACACATGTGGATTACTATCCGAATAAAAATGAAAATTACGGCGGTTGACGAAACCGTTTCTGTGAAACGTGGCCTCGTCAATAATTAAAAAATTTTTAAAAAAATCTGAATATCCAATAATTAGTCTACTGAACCACTTGCAAATATTTATTCTTATTGGAAAATCTCTCCCTAAAAGCTCTTGGTGCATCTGTATCTTGTACGGGTGAAATTTATTCTTTTTTATTATTCGTCTACTAATGTCTAATTCAGTACTAAGTTATCTAGTACTTGTATTAGGATACTCAACCAAATTTGTCATTACTATAAATCCGTTGTCCTCATGGAAAACACGTTTTAGAAGAGCATGAGGTTGATAGGAAACGTTACCTGATGTGTCGAATCTTTCCTTAAGTCTTAAGAAAGCTCTTTCGTTTGCATGTCTTCGATTGGAATATCTTTCACGATATAGTCTTGAAGAGAGTAAACAGTTTTTTGAACATTCTCCTAACACGTAAATCATATTGATCATGTCTTTCTGCGGAAAATTCATTTTAGTTATTTATTATTTAAACCTAACAACACAAACGAAGAATACAGCAATATTTCTTTGACGTTTATTAGTAGATACTATTTTGACAGTAGCCCCTAATCAAAAATATGGATTGATTATGTTTCGCCCTTTTTCAACCAATTCTTGAAAGTGAAACATGCATAAATATAAAATTTTAGGTAATTCCAGCTACCTACGGTATTAACAAACATTTTATATCATTGATTAGATATTGTAGATGCATCCAAAATTACGATTAAAATGTATGCCTTCGAAATGTTAATATTTACAAGACATTGCATGTAGAAATTTAATACCATTTAATTCATGTACGTAAAATACTTGTTTTTGACCATTATCATAAAATATTTACGGTTTTTCATCAACTTATACCCTAAATGTACTACATCGTTTGAAATATTATTAATTGTACTAACAAATTGTAAAAATACTTATAGGGTGATTTATCTAAAAATTTTTGAGATATTGCTTGATTTACGTTTTGTTTCACCCTGTATTAAATAAGCCACAGATAAAAAAGTAATTAATACTGAGCACAGCCAATGATATATGAATGATAATTGAATACAAAAACCTGTTAATTTATTTTGATGTACTGTTTTGCAGAGTGTTAAAGATGAGCCAATAATTGGCCATATCTTTTTAAAACACCCATATAAATATTAGAATGCTATATTTTTGTAACGCTCTAGGTGAGATCTTTTCGATTCTTTAACATAATATAGTACGTTTTATTTTAAAAAATGTAAGTTTGTGCTGCTACGTGGTTTTGGAATACCCTGTAGAATCGAAAGTATTTTCAAAATGTGCCCTTAGTAACTGTATTAGCTCACACAAAATGAGACACATGTTTTATTTGTGATACACTTACGAAGTATTGGGAAAGGAATCGGGCTCAAATTAAAATAACATCTCAATGACCTTTGAGAACATTTCCAATAGTTTCAATTAATTTACACCTACTCGTTGAACATTTTTATTGGCAGGAGAAAATGTGTTAAGGTTACAGTTTTAATCGTACACATTATCCGAGAACTCCGCGATGATACTCCAGATTCATGAATTGAATTGAACTTGTAAAAGAAAAAAAATTAACCGATTGTTGATAAAAATGTATAGATAGTAAAATTTTATCTAAATATGATAAATTGAAGTTTTTGAGACTGAATTGACAGGTATGTAAATTTTATCAATCGTAATGAAAGTGGAGAATGTAAGTCATGACAATATTGAGTCTTGATGTAGATTTCCTGTACTTCAAACTTTGACTGCAAAGCAATCTAATTATTTTAGCTGGGGCATGGAGGCATCACATCAATATCGAGTCTGCATTGCACAAATTACAATTGGGTAATCCTAACTATAAAAAATCTGTAGCCTACGCGATCGTGATCATATGCTTCTCAGTTATTGTTTTACTCTGTCCAAATACTGAAGTTAACACAAACGATCTTGACTCTACAGTTTTTGTTGAAGATTTTTGCAATTATAGTGAAGCTCATTTCAATGCTATTGATAAGACACTTAAAGCTTCTCAATTACTACTAACCGTATCTAATACGAGGATTTTTGCAGGCTTTGTGATGATGTAAGCGGCAGATATTTGAATTGATTTAGTTTTGAAAAATTATGGTTGAAAAACTTTGTAGTAATCAGGATCGAGTTTGATTTATTTGAATTGCCATTTGACTAGGAAGCTATTAATTGCTAGGAAAAATATTTGAGGCAGTTCAAAACTTGTTATAGGTTTGTTAATTAATACGAATGCTTGATGTGAATATGGCAAACCTAAAAGCGCTCTTGTGAAAGAATGTTTTTTTTTTCAAAAATTGCCACAAAGGAATAGTAATTAGGGTTGTAAACTATCGTAATTTGCGCGTCACTTTTATCCTGTATCCGACATCCACCGCCACCATTCAGTCTCCGTCTCCGTGTATGCGTATATTATCCATCTCCATCGCTAGCGAATCCCGAGCAGATATATCCGTTTACGTTCCTGTTTCACGTTTACGTTCCGAGAAGAGATGTAGTCAGTCGATGAGACTCAGGTGCCGGTTGAGATTCCCAACAGTAGGATATCCCTAACCCGCACCCGCTTTTGCCGCCTCGCCGTGCCACTCTCAATGCAGTGACACGAAGAGCGGTGATTGATCACCTCTATTTAACTAAATCCTATTGCCATATCAGCCTGAATCTCATTATTATGTCAAGCCAAGATGCTACTTGAGTTAATGCATGAACAATAGGCATACTGGCTTGCTTCGCCTGTTGCTATAATTTATTAATAGCTCAATAAAAGTACGATTTGGTGGCTGGATGTTTGCTTTCGCGCCCGTGCTGAACCGTATCAATAAATTCTAGCAAATTGTAAAAATATAAATAACTGAATAATAATCTGAACAATAAATCACATTTCCAGAAAATGGTGTTTAATGGGGTTTAATGTTGTCGAAGTATCAGGAACATGTTTCCACATTTATATAAAAAATATTAGGGTCTTTTTTGGCAGTCCACCAAAACATTCATACCTGAAAATTACTAGTCATCAATCTAATTTCCATTATGAACAGATTTATTGTAATTCTGTTAATGAAAATTTCTAATCGATATTTTTTTCTAACCTCCAATTGCGTTGAAATTTGATGGAAATTTGTGAATCCTATTATAGAATCGGAGTTAAATATTTGTGTGTTTATATTATGAAGGGTGTCAGGCGAAAACCAGGAATGTCCACACGACCAAGTTTTGAATAATAACAGTTTTTGTTTAAAAACGTTATAACTTCATTTTGTTATAAATGCAATAAAATATTTTTGTTGAAGAAACATCTTATATTACAGAAGAGTCAATAAATAGTGAAAACTAAACTTAAAATGGAACTTCTTTCAAAAAACTTGTATTATATCGAGTAACTACTGCTCTGTTTGAGTGGGTCCATTGTATGTGTCGGTAATACGGTAAAACAATCTTAGATTTATTTATTTTTTGCGGTTTCTTTCTTACCAACAATTCAGAATTTTCGAATGGATTTATTTCTTGGATAAAGTGTCTATAACAAGTGAAAGCCAATCTTAGAATTTATTAATACTTTTTCCACTGTTTTTTTTTATTATTTACCTAAGAATGCAATGTTTAAATGGTAGTTAGCTTCTTCTTGGATGCACATTTTCTTAGTCTCTTTCTTGGGCCAATTCCACCTTGATTGCAAGAGAGGCACGATCCACAGATTTTCTTATACGTTTACGACTTGATCTTTCAGCATCTTGAAGTGGGGTACAAAGTTGTACATCCTGTTCGTGAGATCGGCTTGCACATCAGCAAATTCTGATGTTTTTGTTAGTCGTCGGCTTAGTTTTTCGTCATCTGAAACATTGGCACAAAGTTTGTCGGCATGTTCCTCAGAGGGACCTGCTTGATCAATAGCTTTTCTTATTCGTTTTCGACTTGAATTGTCAGCATGTGGAAGACTGGCATAAAGTTGTTTCACTCCATCACACAGGCAAAATGTTAATAACGACATGAGGTCTTTGTGTTTTTTGTATCTATTGGTATCAGTTCGAAATAATATTGGGAAGGCAATTGAAATTCAAAACCTGTGCTGCCTGGGTTTATTTTGGGTATACTTTTATTACACGGTTCTGCAGACAGGAGGGGGATTCTAGCATCGCTTCATTGTAGGAAACACGATGTGATATAAGTCGTACATACCCATTAGACACGTTAAACTCTCTAATTTATTGCATCGGGAATGGACACTTTTTTCATATTTTGTAGAGTTCTAATACTAAAACTTAAGAACTTCGTTTTGATCGGCCCGATAATTATTATTACTTTGTAGAAAATATTTTAATAACATTCAAACTCCTGAGGAGTTTAACCTGTTTTACAATACTTTGAATTGAATTATTTTTAAACAGACTATATATTTTAAAAACTCAAAGTTTTTTTTATTCATGTGTTTACTTTTAAATACCGAATACGTTTAGCTGGAATTTTCCATTTGAAAGTTGACTCAAAAACAAATGAAATGATAAAATGGACGAGCTAAGACGTGAGACGTTTTGAAAATGATGTTGTCCTCTCTAGAAACAAAAGGCAATTGAGCAGTGGTATTTCGTTGTGAAAGTTTTAACAGTCATTATTCACAGTAATTTTATGATTTCGTCCAATGATGTTTTCATCACAATAAGAAAAGCGACAGTTGAAAATGCAGGGTTTAAACGAAAACGACGAGGGTGACATAGCCCAGTCGTTTAATCCAAAAAAAGGGTCAACCTCGAAATGAGAGACAATGAGATATAAATTCCCATACATTTTTATTTTTGCGCTCTAAAAGTTGTCTCAAAAGTGACATAAAATTGCGTGAACGCGTCTTAAGATATGCCTATGGGTTTGATGCCATTTGCATTCAGCATAAAAGTTGTAGAAACTAAAATTCTCTACAACTTTTGTTTAAAACATTTTTCTAAATACTTGACCGTTTTTGATATAGAGGGCGGAGAGAAAGTCGCGCTTCTCTATTCATTATATAATGCCAAAAAGTCCCGGTAGATAATACGCCGCATAATGACTATGAATTATGAATGATGCAATTCAGGAGGTGCAGTCTGAAGCCACTTTTTTGCCAACTGCCCTTAACATTAAAATGGGACATAGCAAGTTCAATAGCTGTAGTGACAGGCAAGTTCCTTAGTTTCAAGCGTTTTCTCTCAGCTGGGAAGTCTTCGTTTATGGGAAGATCCGGATCGCTCATTATTTTATTGTATTCTCGGAGTAGTTCTCTGGAAATTCAACGTCATGCCAATTGGGGCTCTGTAAGGCGCCCAAGGCATTTGAAAGATTTATGGAAAATGTCTTGATAGAATTATGTTGGAAAACATGCCTGGTCGATCTGGACGACATCGTAGGACTGGGGAAGTCATTTGACGAACACCTGAAGAATTTGGAAGATGTATTCCAACGACTTCAAGCTGTCCAGCTCACATTATTCCCGAGCTATTCAGAAACCGAGTCAACTATCTGGATCATATTATGAGTAATGAAGGAGTGGCGGTGGATCCAGAGAAAACTGCTTCCAATTGCTTTCATCAATGGCCGCAACCAGTCGACAAATATCAAATTAGTAGTTTCCTTGCACTCTGCACATACTATAGAAGATTTATTAGGAAGTTAGGAGATATTGCCAAGCCACTAATGCGACTGACATAAGAAACAAGAGCTTTCCATTGGGACGAAGACACTGATGAAAGCAACGTAGGAATTGAAAGAGTGCTCTCGCAAAGTCGAGGGGGGACAAGAAAGAATTCTGGGATATTTAGGTAAAGTCATCTACAAACCAGAACGAAGCTATTGCGTCACATGAAGAGAACTTATGGCGGCAGTGCAGTCCGTGGAACAGTTTTACCAGTATCTTTGTGGAAGGAGATTCTTAATCTGGACTGATCATGTAACGCTCAAGTGGTTGATACACTTCAAGAATCACGAGGCCCAGATCGCTAGATGGATTGATTTCTACACCAAACATCGAGTTAGTGTGAGTCAACGAAATGCCGACTCCATGCCTAGACGGCCTGTTCCCACTGCAACAATACGGAATCTAAGGAAGCTGCAGTTTCAAGAACTACATTAATTGACGAAGAATGGTCACCCACCAGGATCAGAGAAGATGAAGAGAATGATTCTAACCTAAAGATGATTCGATAATGGAAGGTAAAGAATCAACGACCTACCTGGCAAGAAGTGTCAAGATTTTCACCGATACTCACGGCATATTAGGATCATTGGGACTCCCTTGTCCTGGAAAAAGGACAGTTGAAAAGAATCCTTGAATATGATGATGGTTCTGAGAAGAGAAGATGAGAACGAGAGTAGCTGAGGTATTGAAGAAGTTACACGATAGTCCATCAGGAGGTCATCTGGGTGTGAAGAAAATTTTTCAGCGAGTTTGTGACAGGTTTTATTGGATGAGTAGCCCCAACGATGTGGAGGACTGATGTTAGAAATGTACAACTTGAAATACAAGTGACAAGCGGGGAATAAAGAAGACAAGCGCTGCATCCATAGGCAGCGCCCTATTTGCGTTGGCTTACCGATCTGCTATAAATAAGTCCACGGGAAAATTAACTGCGAAAAAATCCTGTTTGGACGTGAAATGAGGCTTCCTTGTGTCCTGGAATTTGATTGTCGACCTGGAAAAGGTCTGGGGAGAAGATTACGTGATCCAATTGCAAAGAAGGATAAGCGATGTGTGTGCACGAATTGGTTCGAATGAATCTTCAAATTTCCAGCGATAGAATGGAAAAACAGTGTGACACGCATGTCACAGAAGGGGACAAAATATGGCTGCCCAGCTCGACGTGGAGAAAATGGTTTTCTCCAAAATTACACAAATCTTGGGAAGGTCCGTACTTAATCAAGAAAAATATTAATGACGTCATCTATCGCATAAGCAAGATCCCCAATGGAAAACCGAAACTAGCGTCATTCGAAGGAGATCATGACCCAGAGGAAGGAGTGAACCATATCCGAGAAGAGCCTGACCCTTCGAAAAATTCATGGGCGCATATGGAGGTACCGGAAACGCTAGATATGGAGTCACTACAGAACCACGACAAGTTTTGTTCACGCTCCCGAAGAGTATTCACTGGAACCCAACATCTCCGCCAGTAACCAAAACGCACGAGGGTTGGCAACCGTATTTCGAAAAAGTTTGGGAAATTAGAAAAACCTAAAGATCAGATTCCAGCTTCTGGCAAGCCACTGAGACTGAAACACAATTCGCGGTTCGTTTTCTACCTGGTAACCAAAAATGAATATCAAAACCGATTCAACTACCGGGATGTCAGGGAATCGTGTGCTGGAATCCAACGTGGAGAAACTAGCAATGTCTAGAATACAGAACAACTAGTTGGATTAGTGAGCCATCAAGAATATGATAGAGGTGATATTCCAAGATACCGGTATCTACATATTAATTTGCTGCAATACCCCTGTTATCAATACCCGATGAAGACGGTGCCCTGTTATTTCCATACGAGTGGAAAGTGTAGAAATAGGTCAATTTGCCGATTTAAACATCAAGTCCCGGCTACATAGAAGTCCCAGGACGAACGTCCTTTTAAGGAAAGGGTAATGTTACGAAATTGCACACGGTAGTAGTCTGAATCAGACCATGTCTAATATGATATCTAGAAGTTAAAAATTTGGCTATTTTTTGCGATCGTTTGTATTGAAAATCATTTCTAAGAAGGTTGATTGTTTGCTGGGGGCCGCAATATTAGAAATTTCAGGAATTCAAAGGTTCCAGAAGGCGTTTTGTATATATAAGCAATTACCTCCGAACCGTGAGTCCGTCTACATAGCGGAACAGTGAACAAGGGAAGATAAAAGTTAACTTATATAAATAGAGATTAGTGTATTTAATATAAAAATAGAAATTAAGTATAAATGAATAGTTAAGTGTAAAAATAAATTACGTAAGTAGATATACCATGTTTATAAACTTATCCCACCCGTTGTGCTAGGAACAATTTGAATAAATCAGAAAAACATTACAATATTATATAAATATACATTGGATGAATGAGAAATATCGTAAAATATGATGTATTAATCAATAAATATTACAAATTATTTGTATTTATTTATTGTTTCATGATTCATAAATTTCATGCGGTGTATTATTTACCAGAACTCACGGATGATTTTGCTTTATGCTGTGGTTAGGTATGAGCGGCAAGTTCTCCGTCCTTTATCTCGAAACAGTTGTGTATATAAATAATTTGGTAAAAAATTGTAGAGAATTTTATTTTCTACAATTTTTGTACTCAGTGCAAATAACATCAAAACATAGGAAGCGAGATATTCAATAAAACCGATTTTTGTGACCTTTTACCTTGAATACCGCCAAAATATTGGTTCATACTAGTTTACAGCTTTTTATCTCTCATTCTGAGAAGAAAACCCAAATATGACTGGACTAACATGGGACCAAGGCTGCCAAACTGTACTTTTATTGAGTTAATAATAAATTATAGCAACAGGCGGAGCAAACCGTGAAGCCTATTGTTCTTGCATTAACTCAAATAGCATCTTGCCTTGACATAATAATGAGATTAGGGCTAATAGGGCAATTGAATTTAGTTGAAGATTATTGATATTACTTGATAAATTGTATATTTTATTTCTAGAACTAAAAGGGCACTCGATAAAGTGGTGCTTATATGGTTTGTTATATTAATATTTCGTTTCATTAAATAGGGGAGGTAATGTAGGGATCCAAATGAATATAATTTTTCTGTATGCAATTCCGAAAATAATAAAAATATTCACATTCTATACTTGTAAAATAAATGGAAGAATTGAATGAATAGTTTTAACTCTCAAGCCTTTTAACCGATTCTGACAAATTTGGTAGCGTTTTAACGGTATTTAACGGTATTCAGTATCCATTAAAACATTATGCAATTATTTTGTTTCTTTTTAAGCGATCATCAGTTAAATTCGTTTGAATTGTTCGGACTCTTTCAAGTTTTCTAATAAATTTTGTCTACGCTTATCACAATTATTTTGATGTCATTATGAAGCCTCTTAGGATACGAGTACAATATTTTGAAATAGACTAAATGACAAATGAGTGTCATTGGAATAATTCGAATTTTGACCGATGGCTATTCTATCGTGCGATAATTTTTGATACTAGGTAACTTGAGTATCATAATTTATTGATGACAGAAGACTGATTCATTCTTTGCAACGGTTCAAGAAATGAGTTTCTCACCATCTGCACCTTGTGCCGTAAACATCCTTTGAGACAGTTTTAAAAGAATACGAGCTTCGAGACACTTTATTTGACACTTACGAATATGTACAATGCAATATTCATCAATCATCAGGAATAAAATTTTGAAATAATTCAAATGGAGAAATTGATTGAATCAATTTCTACAATATGCTAGATCTCATCCCGTATTTCAAGGAATTTCACTTTTCATAAGACATTAATACATGGGAGAAGTCTCTTTTTCGAGATAGATTTGAAGTTTAATAAGACCAACTAGTCTATTCTATGATAAACCACTTTTTTCAAACTTGAGGTTCAACTGGATCGATAAAAGTAAAACTGATTTCAAAATCCTGGATAAAACTGAAAAGCAATCAATTAGATGAATAGTATTTATCGGAAAACGACTCATTCAATTAAATTCAAAGTAAGTTATATTCATAAATAATGAAATTCCAATAAAACTTGGTATTTATCCATATTCAAAGGTAATTTTTAATCAATAGGGATGTTGACTAATTTTTGGAATTCGTTTAATTTTATATATAGATCCTGTGTAAACATGAAGATAATAATTTTATGAAAAAAATGACAAATTTCAAAAAAATAAACATTTATGCGTATTGCAGCTACTTGGTAATTCCAATATTTTTTCGGACTTCCTTTTATACTTTTCTTTTGCACTTTTCTCCATATTCGTTTAGTTTGACGATTTTCTCTCATTCGATTGAGGTGGTCAAACCATTTCAGTTGGTTCTTTTCAATGTTTTTTAGTACAAATTAAACGCCAAATTACTTCGTTTCGTATTCAATCCATACGTGTTATGCGCCTTTGACTGCTCGATGGTATTTCATGTCGATTACTTGTCATTTGCTCCTTTGTGGCTGGTTCATTACACAACTTCCACTCCCATAAGTTTGGGTTGACCTAAAAATAGTTTTGTACACTGTAATTTTTGTTCTTCTGCTCACGAATTTTTTTCTTATAAGAGACCTGTGAAAACCATCATACACTTTTGCTGCATTGTTATTCCTTTCTGTTATTCTATCCTCCATGTTACCTTATCCTTCTAATATTGTTCGTAAGTACTTGTAGTCAATAATGTTCGGATTTGCGATTAATTTTATTTTATTTGCGTCAGTGGTGAATTGAATCTCGACCGTGAGCCGCAATCGATGCATTTCCGCTCAAGAAAAATCTGACACTGACAGTAAGTACAAAAATGATGCCCACAGCGTGTAAACCAGTCTTATAAGAATTATAAAATATATTGTATTTTTGGGCAATAGATGCCCAGAAATTGTGTATTTGGCTTGCACAATAAATGGTACTTGTGTTGTTAACCTTCTTTATTTATGAAACCCGCAAGAACATGTTTTAAGCAAAAAATTAGATTGTCAAATATTAGAAAGAATTCGCGTCAATGGAGACGATCCTAAGTTTGAGGGCAACGCATAATGGTCCTTAGTCTCCCGAATATTGCTGTACTCGTATTCTCCACTGGATATGTTTTTGTTCCCAAGTGTCATCAACTTATAAGGTGAATTATGCATGTTTTATAATGAAAATTTGAATCTTATTGTGTTCGATAACGTAAGAACTCTCTCGCTCAATTCAAATAACATTTTTGAAGTTTAAAAATCATTTAATTGCTGCTTTTATTTTATCAACGTTTCATTTGTGTTAGAAAATGATCTTAAACTAAAAACAAGAAGCTTCTAACAGTTTATTTTGGATTTTTTGCTACTGGTGTGCAACTGTTCTTATTTCTAAAACATTTGTAGACAGTTTATTGTATTCATTACATTTAATGACTTTTAACAGTACTCAATGTTAACGTAAATTTATTACTCATATGAAACAGCACATAAAATTGTTAAATAATTTAAATATTGATACTGAACATTCAATGATGGTAAATACAATTGTAAGAAAATTGGATTTTGCCACTGAACGGGAATATGAGTATCAAAGAGACAAGTCGGCATTGCCCACGATTGATGAATTTTTTCGTATTGTTGAAGATAGGTGCAAGGCACTTTCTTCCATTATACCTCAAACTATAAAAAAGGAGAAGACTCAGTTGAAAGATGTTGTTTCTTATTATTCTAATAACTTTGATAATAGTTCTCATACTACGCAAATAATACGTATTTTTTGTAATGATAAATTGCATAAAATTTATAGTTGCAACACATTTTTGGACATACTTTATAATCAGAAATTGGAATTTGTGTACAAACTGCTTCGTTACTCGGCATAGAGCTACTAATTGCCCATTTAAACAATGCTTTATATGTTCTAAACCCCATCACTCTTCGTTGTGCTTAAAGCCACCCCATACCCATTCTCGGCAAAATAACTCGTATGGTTCGGACAATTCTAGGCAAAACGACTCAAGTGCTTCGGCAAATGCTCAGCAAAACAATTTAGATGAATTGGCTACTTCTCAGTTACATTGCGCAAATAGTGCACTCGCAAGTTGTCTATCTCGCCAAAATTCTGAGCAAGGACCATCATCACGAAGGCCTTTTAGCCCTCGTGCTAACTTTTGTACACGGGAGAATGAAATGCCTGAGAATTCGCGTAGCTAGTTATACCCTGCGACATCATATAGCATGTCAACTTCGTTTCGAAAAATGATATTTTATTAGCAACTGCCATGATGACGGTTTATTGCAAAATGGCACCCTTATTGAAGCATAATGTATTCTTGACAACGGTTCTCAGAACTCGTTCATTTCAGAGCACCTTTTGAACAAAATAGATGCTAAAGTTTACAACCGAAGGCTGCAAGTTTCTGGAATTACCCAAAAATCTTTGGTCTCAAATACTATGGCTCAATTAAAAATATTCTCGCAAATGTGTCTTTCGATTTGACTTGTGCGGTATCACAAAATATCAGTTGTAATTTGCGTCAATGTCCAATCGCTCCAGAATCAATTTCCATCCCTTATACTCTCGAATTAGCGGACCCCCAATATTTTAAGCCATCCCAAATAGATAGGCTCAAATATATATTATGATCTACTCTCAGATGGTGTCATAAGATTTGCAAAACATCAACAGTACTATAAAATACTGTGTTAGAATGGGTGATCGCAGGTAATGTTTCACAATCTTCTTGTTCTAAAAGTGCTTCGTTTTTGGCACTTGTTCATTGTAAACATCCCGGTCCTAAATAATTTGAAGATACATCGACACATTTTTCTCAAACAGGAAATCCCACATGTTGAGCTTCATGGATTTGCAAATAGCAGCAGCAAGGCCTGTATTTATGTTCGAATTGTTTATTTTGACAATACTATCACTTGTAATTTAATCGCATCTAAATCTCGAATTGCGCCTATGCGTCCCAATCACAATATACCTCGTCTTGAGTTGCAAGCTATGCTCTTGTTATCAAAGCAAACGCAAAAAGTTGTCTCCGTCTACGAAGGTATAGTATTTTCTTCAGTTAATCTGTGGTCAGATTCACAGATCTCTCTATGTTGGATTAACTCTTACCCTTCTCGTTGGTCAGTGTTCGTGGCCAATAGAGATTCCCACATACAGGAGCTCACAAAACATTGGAACTGGCATCATATATCATGAACAGACAATGCCGCTTATCCCTTATCTCGTAGCCTATTGGCCAAGGATATTATATCCTCCAAACTTTGGTAGCACGGTCCGGTCCATCTTTTTTGTTTAATCCTTCGCAAGAACTCTCAAACCTTGATAAGAAATTCGACATGGCTGATCTACACGAACAAAAAAGAATGAACCTCAAAATTACATGCCCAAATTTGGATCCAACTGTAATCTTTTAGGAAGATCCTTTTTCAAAAATTTCGAAATTATCTCGCCTGCTCAACACTGTGGCATATTGTCTCAGGTGGTTTCGCAATAATAAATCCCTTCACGAAAAATTAGTCGGACCCTTGAATGTGAATCAAGAACATTCACCAAAAACCCTGATCATCAAAAATATAGAGTCCACAAAGTTCTTCAATGAGATATCTGAGTTGAAAGCAGGAAAACCTCTTCCAAACAGAAATCTCATCTCCTTAAAACCTTTTATAAATCAAGATGGATTCTTGTGCGTCGGTGGAAGGTTGACAAATGCCGACGTTTCCGAGTGTCAAAAACACCCGATTCTTCTCCCCTCCAAGGATCAAGTAGTGTCCATGATTCTCGCACACAAGTATAACCGGCTTGGTCATGCTGGCTCCCAAACAGTGTTGGCTAACATTAGGTTACAATATTGGCCCCTTAACGCTCTTCGTGAGATAAAAAGGATAATTCGAAACTGCAACAATTGCTTCCGGTTCCAACTGCAACCTTCTCAACAAATTAATGGCTGATCTGCCGATAGAACGAGTCTCCATATCTCGCCCTTTCCAAAAAGTAGGAGTGGATTTCGACGGTCCCATTATGATTAGGACTTCCAAGATGAGGAAGAAAATGTTATATCGCACTATTCATTTGCATGCCTACCAAAGCCATACAATAAGAGATAGTTTCCTCACTCTCAACCGAAGCTTTTCTAATGACATTAAGACGCTTCATATCTCGGAGAGGTAACCCATCCATAATTTTTAGCGACAACGCTACACATTTTTCGGAATCATGTAATGAATTTCGAGAACTTTACTCGTATTTTAGAGGGTCTGATGGGTCAGATGTCATAAAAACTTTCATATCGGAAATTCTATTCATTGGAAATTCAAACTTCCTCTCAGCCATCATAGGGGCGGTGTTTGAGAGTCCCAAATAAAGATGGCCAAAAATCTTCATCTAAGACGCCAAATTGGAAATTCGAATCTGATCTTTGACGAATTGACTACGGTTTTGACCCAAATCGAGGAAATTCTGAATTCGCACCCACTCTGTCCCATCTCAAATCATCCCTCCGTTTTGGAATGTTTAACTACTGGCCATTTTTAAATTGTGACCAACCTTACCTCCTACCCGGAACCCAGTATTACTCATATCACTGGAAATCGCTTAAGTTTTTATTAAAAATGCTCCCGTATTCAACATAATTTCTGGAAAAGATGGCCTGTGGAATACTTGAATACCCTACAAAATCGACCCAAGTGGTTGCACCCTCGGAAAAATTTAGAAGTAAATGATCTTGTTCTGCCCAAAGAGGATTGTGTACTTCCTATGCAATGGCCTAGAGCCTGGTGCGGATATATATATATATATTGTTCCGCGACAATTCATTCAACTTATATTTATCTAAAAGCTTATCTTAATTTTTGTGGCAAATACCTATATTTTTACAAATACTCCTAATTTAATTCTAAGTTTAATTTTTTCAGCTTCCTATTATCTTTCTTTGATTTGAATTTCATCTACTAGGAAGTTACCTTCAACTACAATATATAATGAAAATAAAAGCACTCAATAACACCCTAGTAATTTGAATTGATACAGAGCAATCGGTGAAATCTTTTGGATATAGAAAAAGGAAATAAAGTAATTAGTGCATCGTAAATCTATTTCTAAACCAAACAACGGACCCACTAAAGTAATGGTTCACCGATTCTCACATAAATGGTTTCGTGAATGGGAATAAAAAACGGCCTGTTCTATATTTTCTGCAATTTCGAAAGTCTACTGCAGATACCTGCGATAAATAGTAGCCGTACCTACGGTTCAAGTAACTTTTGAATTATACCGACTGTATGAGCATTTTTGGAATATATTTATAGCTGAAATGAGAAGAGGTCCTTCAAAAAAATTAATTCAATTATTGCAATGTATTTTTTGTGTGCATACGTGGATAATTTTTAACATATTTCGTGCTTGTGAGGAATATGTTTAATACATTTATTTTAAGTGTAAACATATTTATAGAGTTATGTTCGTCGTAATATATACGAAATAATTGATAAATATATCTTTTTTATACATGAGTCTGGATTTTCCAAGAAATTAGAATATTGGACGATATCGACAGCATTCCAATAATTTATACAGTAAACTAGATAATGTACCCAGCACATGAGTACCTTATGTAACGAGGCTATTAATTTTCACCCATTTTCTAATAGTTCACATGAAAAAAATATTTTTTAATTTCTTTAATAACAAATTTCATAAAACTGAACAAAAAATGGATTCATCGTATTAAAATACATGATACTGCATAATTCTTTCTATACATTCAGTGTAAACCAAAATTTCTAGTTTTTTTGTTAGGATCGCAAAATGTTTGAAACATTTTTAACATGCTTCTATAAAAATTTTATAGTTACGAAACTTTGTTATTGTAATGTTTTTCTAATTTATTTAAACAGTAAACGGGTGGGATAAATTTTAAACACACGGTATGGCTACTTACTAATTTATTTAAACACTAAACTAATCACTAACCCTCAATTTCTATATACTCAACTAATCACTTAAATTTAATTTATATGCACACAAACTTAATTATTAATTTATATCAACACTTTCGTAATTTATATTCACTTATTTACTGTTTATTTGTTGAGATCACTTGATCAACTAAACTAACTCTTCCTGATCGGTCCCTTAAATATTAGTGCCTTTTTCACTAGATAATTCTAGATTACAAAAACAATTGGCTTTCTGGCTTTTTCTAGTCACGCGCGTCCGCTATAATTTCAACTTTCATACCTGGCTTAGACAGAGTTGGATTTAGGGACTATACCAGTGTGTTGTATCGTAACACTATGTACCAATTTCTTTCTTATGCCATTGGATAGAGGGAAGATGCGTCTCAGTTAATTACCATATATGAATTATTTCATTTTACATTTGTAATGCTGGAGTAGAAATTTTTGTAAAAAAAAATAATTTAAAAAATTTGTAGTAACTACGACTATGCAATGGCGACTGAAATTTGTATAAATCGGAATAGGAATATCCATACTATTATAAAAAAGATACAGAAACTTCCCATCGATACTGCAAATCGAGTTATAACTCATCAAAGTTGAACACTTCTTTAAAAATTCCGATTCCAAAAATTTGATTCCGATTTCGATGAAATTTTGCATAGGGGGGTTTTTGATAAGTGGATTCCAATGAATTCGTCAGTTGTTTGAAAAAAAATTATTTCGTGTGGAAAATTGAGAAAATAGGATTTTCGGGAAAACGATACATCAGATTTTGCTCATATACAAACTTAGCTTAAGTTTTTACATTCTGAACCTACACTTCAACTATCATTAATATATTCTGTAACATATTAGAGCTATCGTGTTGATAAATCGACCGACCGACAAACCGTCATTTAAAAAAAAATGGGTTGTTGGAATCATATGAAACGTGTAGCTCCACTCGAATCTCGAAACGTCAAAATCACTCAATGACAATACTTCTCTTATATGTATACATATATATTACATACACTATTGGACGAAAGTGAAGCAATTTTTATAATAAAATCAAATATTTAAAGATTTATAATAAAATAAGCAACCGTGGAAATCAAAATATATGTAGTTTAAGAGATCATAGTAGGCTGCTGTTATAGGTGAAATGAGATTGTTTCCAAATGTCAAACAAGACAGAAAGAAATATTATATTTAAACAATATTGCCCTCCTAAGCAAGATGAACGTGTCTCGAAAAAGTAACGTTTTGGCTACGCTCGTTTTTGTAAAGGTACATACCGCACCAATGTTTTTACTACTTTTAGCGTCACATGTCCCTCACTATTAGTATATTCTGCCAATGCACACCTTTCAGGGTGTAATCTACAATCACTCCTATGTGAGGATATGCGGCTTAACAAAGCTCGAGAGGTCTGTCCAATAAATACTCTACTGCAGTAAGACATTGGAGCAATTGATTGTTACTGATTTATCTTTGACATTTGAAAAAATTGGTTTTGAAACTAAAGCAGTTTCATATGCTATCTTTACGCTGTTCAACGATCTACTGAAGCAACACTATGTTGAACCTCAGTGATAGGTGTCCAACTGGACAGGTACTTTTTTACTAGGTGTTTTGGATACGAGTTATCTGTGAATAGGTTGAAGAGGATTTTCAGGTTTTTTGTGTGAAAAGATGGATCAGAAATAGCTAATACCCTGTTTTTCATTTGCTTTAACAAATTAATCTTAATAGAGTATCTATGATATGACTCATAGTTCAAATAGCAGCCCGAACTGTGAGGTTTCCTGTGCCAGTCAATGGACAAGGAATTATTGCCAGTTCTTATAAACCTGGTGTCAAGAAAGGGTACCGAACACAATTCATCCTCACCCTCTAAAGTGAATTGCAACAAGGGGTCGCGACTATTAAAATCGTTTAGTTTCAGTGATACTATCCCTAGAAATTGAAATGATTAAATCATCCACGTATTTTTTATAAAGGGTAAATTGAAGGAAGGTTTGGGAATTACCATGTCATCCATCACATAGCAAGCCAAAATAGATGATATAGTACCTCCCATAGGGGTACCCTGAGATTGTCTACATACTGTATTGTTGAACATGAAATATGTATTTTGAAAAAGAAAAGTAATCAATTTTTTGAAGTTGAAGCTTAAATCACAGTGACTGCCTACGCAATCCCACCTCTTTACAATCGTTCTCAGCGCAGCATCAAGATGCACATTTGTAAACAGAGAAACCACATCCAAGCTGACTATAATATAACCCTCAGGTAACTGAAAACCATTAAAAGAATTGAAACATCAAATGAGTATTTATTATAATAACTATTGATGGTGTATGCCTCAGTCAGGATATTGGTAAAAAAAGTGGCCAGAAGATTGGTTGGGGCACCAATACATGCAACAATAGGACGTACCGACAGCACCTGTTTGTGAATCTTTGGTAAAGCATAAAACTTAGGTATAATCCCATTGTAACAAGTAAGTTTTTTTCTTGTGAGTTCATCAATCTGATTGGAGGCGAATAATTATTTAATCAAATTATTGCATCTACTTTGAATTGAGTTAGTAGGATCTCTACCTAATCTTTCATAAATGGTGTCGGAATCGAGCAACTCCAAACAGAGATCAACGTATCTCTGCCTCTCCAGATCAACAGTCACATTACATGTGTATGGAGGCATATAATGGAAGGATTGTCACTAAGAAATTTTTTGGTTCTAAGTAGTAGCATTCTGAAGAAGTCAAAGCTACGACACTTATTATGTAAATGATTGGTAATAATATATGCAGACTTAGCTATCAGTAAGTTTCTCTGCTGCGAATCTATCACAGAAAAAACAATGGCTTCAACATCAGCCAAAAAATTTTTAATGGAAATGTCTATACCAAGTATTGGTTCAACACTGAATTTTGGGCCCAAAGCCAAACTAGAAATGTCGGGTGGGATGACTACATTCGATAAATTTCTTAACTATCCCTGCTTTGTCTTTAATTTAGAGTCAAATGAAGGAATGAAAAGCCTATTAAATTTATTGGTATTCTTAACTTTTGTTCTGTGAAAAATTATATTATATGAAACCTGCTGTTTACTAGAGAAGTTGTTAAAAATTAATTCAGATCTTATCTCTCTCTTGAGATTGTTGTTAGATTCTAAATTATTTATTACTTTAATGATGCTAGTATTTAATTATTATATATTAGTTTGATACGCCCAAGGTGTGGATCCTTTTCCTGTATTTAACTGTGACACTTTAAAACTGATAAGAATAGTCTAGAACCCTTGTTGTCACAAATACCAATAATTAGATGTAGTTAATGAAAATTAAGGAAAAATTACTTACAACAATTTAATAACAAATGATATTTGAATGAAGAAAGAGAATTACATATATACTTTTACAAAAATAGGCTTTTACCGAGAATAATCTTTGAAGAAATGAAATCTTGCTCATTAATTACTGTAGTCTAAAACGAGCTTCAATTTTCGACTGACTTATAATTTTTCCCCTTTGTTAACGAGCCGTTAGTGATAAAAATCAAAACACTTCAAACAATACAGAGAAAAGGGGAGAGAGGGAAATTGAAAAACAGACACATCAGTTGAAAAAACTATGTTCAATTTCGTAAATTCAAATTCATTTTATAAGTTAACTATTAAAATCCAATTCTTTTCAGAATTTTAAAATAAAAATATATGTACCGTAAATATCACCTTATGTTGTTAAAGCTAATACAAGAACAAATCGATCTAATATGAAAGAGAGAGGGGGAATCGAACTGATGCGTGTCTTTTTGTTCTTATGTTAAGTGATAAATATAATTGATCGAATCTGACAGTATAGTAAACAATTTACAACAGTGCGGTGCAGTGCGCGATAAATTACTATTTTACCTAGTAACATTTCGTAGACATTTTTATTCTTTCGTATAAATTCGCTTTGAAACAAGTATTCATTATAAACAAATTCGCGATTTATAATGACTAACGGATAAGTGAACTTTTTCTAGTGAGTTTCGTGTGAAAAAGTGCAGTGAATTCTACAAGTTACAACTATTAATCAAGGTAGGGCTCATATTTTTTAATATCTATAAGAAGCTGATGTTGAAAATATGCCTATGCAAATTAATTCATTGCTACAAGTTATTATTACCATAAAAGATTAGTTTCGTTTTCTAGAATTATATAATATCTATTGTACCATAATACCGGGTGGGAAATTTTTTATTAATCGTATTTAGATAACTTTTTTGAACATAAATATACATCTATATAATGTTGATCTTAAATAATCTAAGAGCAAAAATAATATTTTTTCCACAGTCGTGAGCAAAATTCATCATCGTTCAACTGAAAATAGTGAGCAATGTAGCATACTAAATAACAAGCGAGGAAAGTAAATAACTTTATATATTCCTGTTAAATTATATATTAAATATTCAACTGCTTTTGAGTAATTAATAGTATCTGTAAAGAAACAAAGTGAGTTATAATAACTCACTACGATTACTCACGCTATGTATTTTTATACAAACTGGTTCGACGAAAGAGAACAGTCCATTATTGTTATTGAGGGGAGTAATGTCACTTGAATATTGTTGACGTTTTCAAATTAGTTAATATCTGTTATAACTCTACTTGGTTATTTGATAATTATCATTTATAATTACTTAATATCTCAATATTTAATTTATTTGGAAATTTATAAGGATTATAGGTATTAATAATTCAACTGCTGTACTCGAAACTGAATTTATTTTCCAAAATATCTACAAGCTAAACTTCAAGGTGAAATGAAAACCTGTATTGATAATATTTCGTTAAGTATACAGGATGTACCAACCAATTAAATATGTTACTCATTCTCACTCTAAAATTGGAGAATCCAAAAATTGTTTACACTTTTATACAAGAAAAAAATCGGTGTTAGAAACCCATTTCTAATATTTACGAAAACTCCAAATACAAAATAAACGGAAAGAGAAAAAACATTTTTCCGATATCCACACAACATAAAATTAGAATATTATTTTTTAAAGGTTTTACTTAACCAATCTTTTCGTATTCACTTCACAACACACATTTTTTTGATAACATCTCTGCACTTTTTTTTTTCTTTTTTATTCTTTATACCTAATATTTACAAACATTATACATATATACAATTCTCAATTTCTCGACATTAGAAAGTATCGAGAGCTCTTTTCATTGTCAGCATTAGAATTGTTTTCTGAGTTAACAATACCTGGTGAAACAGAACAGTTGCAGTTTCTGCTACAAGCTTATTTTCCGCAGTCTCTGATGTAGAAGGATCTTTCTCTGTTTCATTTGCTTCGTTGTCACCCAAGGACGCGCGAAATTGATTCGAATGAAGTCTTAATTATTTTCCATCTTTAGTCTTTACATTAAAAATGACTGCACCTTCTGTACCAGTTACTACCCCCTTCGTCCATGTTGGACATTCTGGATTTCTAAAATCCCTTAAATAGAGACTCTTTCACCGACTGTGAAATTTTTAGAATGCCCCTTCCCCCAATATTCTTTTTGTTTTTCAATTTTGTTCCCACTATTTTTATGCGTCTGGTATTAACAAATATAATTTCCCTCGAATTTTCCTTTGAAACAATTTTTTAGCTGGTATTTCACCTGTTCTACCGTAAGGAGTATTGTGGTAATCTAATGAAAATTGTGTGAGAAAATCGTCCACATTTTTATTCTCAATACAAGCCTCTTTTATAGCCAATTTGAAAGTTTTTGCAGTGTTTTCGGCTTGGCCATTGCTCATTGCATGTTTCGGAGTAGAGAAAAGTTGTCTTATTCCATTATTTTTTAAATATTGACGAAATTCGTTTGATGTAAAAGGAGGTCCGTTATCCGATATTATTTTAGTAGGTGAACCAAAAGTAGAAAATAATTTATTTAAAATGTCAATCACGTTTTTTGCCTCACTGACGTAAGCTTTAAAAACTTCGGGCCATTTTGTGAAATAATCTATCACGATTAAATATTTATTTTCATGGTGCGGTCCCAAAAAATCTAAATTTATACGGCTCCATGGGGTATCGTCATAAGGCCACGGGTGTAACTTACTTTTGATGGGTTACTTTTTATTACATTGCAAGTATTGCATTTTTCACACAATTTTTCAATATCATCGTCGACTTTCGGCCACTAAAAATATGAACGAGCCATCGCCTTACATTTATTTAAGCCTAAATGTGACATGTGAATTTGTTCAAGTAAAAAACATTTTAATTTTTCAGCTACTAACACCCTGTACCCCCATAAAATGCAACCGTGTTCCAAATGTAACTCATCGCATTTTGAAAAATATGCCTCATATTCCTTCGCAATTTTAGACTTTTCTAGTCAACCGTGTAAACAAATTCTATAAATAGAATTTAAAATTTTATCCTTCCTGGTAAATATTGTCACTTTTTTATAATCAATTGGAAGGTTTTCTTTTAAATAAAATATCTGTGAATAATCGTATTCTTAAGCGGTAATCGTGACAATGCATCACCGTAATTTTTTTCTGTTGGAATATATTTTATTTCGTAATTATACGTACTCAAAATAATACTCCAACGTTTCAATCGCGCTGCTACATATTGTGTTATGCCTTTTTCACAATCTAAAATAGGTACCAAAGCCTTATTGTCACATAACGGGGTAAAAAATCTACCAAACAGAAAATCATTTAATTTTTTTAAACTAAAAAATATAGCGGCTCCCTGTTGATCTATTTGACTATAAGATTTTTCTGCCGTAGAAGGGGTCCGTGAGGTGAATGCGATTGGGCGTACGTCTCCATTTGTATATGTATGCGAAATTACACCCCCTACAGCCAATGAGCTGGCATCAACTGCTAAATTTACCGGTAATTTACTATCGTAATGTGCTAAAATTTTATGCACTCAAAGGCTTGATTTTGTTTTACTCCCCAATACCATTTATTATTCTCTTTTAATAATAAATGCAGTGGGTATAATTTATCACTCAAATTTTTTATAAATTTTCCATAAAAATGTATCAATCCAAGAAAAGATTTTAAACTGGTTATATCTGTAGGTTGTGGTGTCCTTAAAATAGCGTCAATCTTGTCATCTGAGGTTGATAAGCCTTTTTTATTTATTGTATACCTCAAAAAATGTATTTGCTCATGGAAAAATGAACACTTGCTTAATTTTAACCTTTAATCCACACTGTTTTAGAACTGTGAAAACCGTAATTAAATTATTTAAATGCTCTTTAGAATTTATTCCGGTAATTAAAATATCGTCCAGAAAAAATAGCTACGTTTTTAATATTGCTAAAAGTACTATCAATAATTCTTTGAAAAATACCAGGACTAGCCTCCGTAAGGCAAACGGTTAATTTTGAATAAGCCATTGTGGGTATTTATAGTAGTTAGAATATTTGACGACTCATCAAGTTCGATTTGAGCATACGCCTGTGATAAGTCTATCTTTCTAAAAAAATTGCATTGCTCAAAGCGGCAAATAAATGTTCAATTTTTGGAATGAAATATGCATCCACATGTAAATTAGGGTCTAATGTTATTCGATAATCGCTACAAATTCTAGTTTCCACAGATTTTTTAAGCCCTGGGACTCTTGGGGTAGCCCAATAGCTAAATTTTACCGGCGTCAATATTTAATTATTTATTTCTCTTTCCACCTTATCTTTTAAAGCTAATGGCAGGTTCGGTGCTTTACAAAAACGGGTTTAACATTTTCTTTTAAATGCAACTGCGCTTTACCTTCATTAAATTTTCCCAGTCCTTCCGAAAATATTTCCGGAAATTTTCTTTGCAAAACGTCAGATATCTCCCCTACATACATTTCCTCAATGTAATTTAAATTAAAGAGTTTATCTGAAGAGATATTCAATTTAGAAATCCATTCCCTGCCTAAAATAGGCGGACCTCCGTTTTTGATAACGTACAGTTTTAATTTTACTGACATATTGTTGTACAAAACAGAAACAAAAATAAACGGTTTTGCGGATTAAAACTAACTTTTCCGCATCTGTGGCCCTGAACAATGTTCTATCATAAAATTGTTACTTGTATACATGTATCGTGCTAACAAACCGAAATTTCTCCAAAAATAACCAAAAAATTTGTATATTTGGATTTAGAGGACCCGCTGTACTCGCTCTAGTCCACTAAAAATCAATAAGGTACATCTGTGAGACACCTTGAACAATATTCAATCATAAAATTGATCAATCGTATATTCTCTGGAGGCTGTATCGTGCTAACAAACTGAAAATTCTCCAAAAATAACGAAAATTTGGTACTTCAAGTACCATAGCACCCGTTGTACTGGCTTTACTGAGTTGAATATCAATAGGGTTCATCTTTGAGACGCTCTGAATAATATCCAATCATAAAATTAGTCACTTGTATATACTCCGGAGGCTGTATCGTGCTAACAAACTGAAACTCCTTCAAAAATGACAAAAATATCGTACTTAAAGTACTGTATCACTAGTTGTATTGGCTCCGGTGAGCTGAAAATCAATAGGGTTCATCAGTCAGAAGCCCTGAAAAATATTCAATCATAAAATTGGTGACTTGTTGAACTGCGCTGGCTGTATCGTGCTAACAAACTGAAATTTCTCAAAAAATTACAAAATGTCGTACTTGTACCATAACAACCGTTGTACTGACTCTGGTGAACTGAAAATCAATAGAGATCATCTGTGACATGTCCTTAACAATATTCAATCATAAAATTGTTGACTTATTGCACTCCGGAGACTGTATCGTGCTAACAAGACATGTAAGGAAAAGTGGCCGACGACAACGACGACGACGACATACACACAGGATTTTCTTTCTGAAAACCGTTTTTTCGTGTTGTTGTTGATGGAAAACGTAAAAATAACTCAAAAATTTTTTTCAAAATTTCAACTTTTTTGGGGTAAACCAATACTTTTCTCGCATATAGAAAGGTTGGGCGGAAAAGTAATATATCCCAAAACACTGCCAAAGTATGATTTTAAATTTAATTGATATTTATTCAGTCGAAAATTCTTAAAATTATTTAAATAATTTTTTTCTGAAATGGCGGATATAGGTGAACCAGAATCACATTCCATGGAAATTATTCTATTATTTATGGCAATATCAACATTCAATGGTTTGTCATTACCATGTTTTATACTATTAAAATATCAATCAGAATCGCCCGAGTCTTTATCAATAACTACAAACTCACTATACTTATAAGAATTTGTATTTTTCTGGGTACCTCTTGCTAACGTGTCCTTTCTTGCCACATGTGTGACAGGTGGCATCACTGAAGAAACAAGTGGGAGTGACGTGGTTATTCTTGCTACAACGGCGGCATTGAAGACTTCCTCCCTGCCGAGAACTTGAAAATGGCGTCTTGACCTTAGACTTGGATCGCTGGTCTTTCGTGGAAAACTTTTTCCTTTCTACCTTTTTCACAAAATTCACTGTATTTACACCACCCACTAATTCCGAATCGCTTTCGGCTGCTTCCATGTTTACTACTATTTCCACAGCTTTGTAATAGGTGAGCGTTTTTTCTTGAAACAGGCGTTGTCGTATGACTTCATTTTTCAATCCAAAAACTAGTTGATCTTGTAGCTTAGTTTTCAAGTTATTACCAAACTTACTGTATTTTGATAGCTGTTTTAATGATGCTAAATACATGGAGATTTTCTCTCCTGTATTCTGTTTCCTCTGTCGGAGTTTAAAACGTTCGGCAATTTCTGATGGTGTCGGCTGTACATGCTCTTGTAATACTTTTTGTAATGCAGCAAAGGTTTTATCTTCCGGCTTTTTAAGACTGCACATATCTTCCATTAGTTCGTATGTTTCATCTCCTACTGCGGTGATCAACAAGGCAGTTTTCATGTTTTTCTCAATTTCATTCACCCTGAAATACTACTCCATACCAGTGATGTAGGAACTCCAATTTCCTTCTCCCAATTTAAAAGATTCCAATTGTCCGACGACCATTTTTTTCAGCTCAGGCGAATTTATTTTCCGTTACCAACAACACTACTACTCTAGTTTTTATCAAAGTTTTTTTCTCCTCTGACTGCGCCATTGTTATAACTCTATTTGATTCTTTAATAATTATCATATATAATTACTTAATATCTCAATATTTAAATTATTTTGTAATTTATAAGGACTATAGGTATCAATAATTTAACTGCTGTACTCGAAACTTAATTTATTTTCTACATTATCTACAAGCTCAACTTCAAGGTGAAATAAAAACCTGTATTGATGATATTTCGTTAGGTATACAGGATGTACCAACCGATCAAATATGTTACAATACCTAATTATGGTTGAGTGGGTACGTTGATGCTTCCGAAAAGATTGAGTCTTATACAGCAAATAACATTACAGTTCTATAACACCTCAACCAGTTAGTACATCAATATCATATTTGAAAACGAACCCAAAAAGAATAATAATCTTACATAATTCAATCCCACGTATTCAGTGTACTGTTATTTAAATTTTACAGTCAATTTTAGTATGAAACAAAATGAGTAATTACAACTAAAATTTAACGAGGATAATCTTTGAAGAAATGAAATGTTTTAATTTAAGTTTCTACAGTTACAATTATTATTATTCTGACCAGGTAAATATTTGTCGTTTGATAAAGGAGAAGCATAAAATATCTGATATTATTGAAAGCGAGAAAGATATTCGAAAAGACAACACTTATTGCAACGTATTTGTTAGTACAGCGTTACTAATTTGTTTAGTAACGATGAGGTAATAGTATAAGTAACAATAACGTCAAGGTTACGTAATTGTTACTCCCCACTTGGGGAATCGTCACTTAACAAATACGGTTCATTTACGTCGCGCCAACGGTAACAGTAAAGCTTAAAGTAATTTTTATGGTATTTCTTACGAAACAATTATTGATAATGCTAGTTGGGGTACTTAAGGTAATTATTTTTTATTATTGTTTCAATCTATATGAATTTAGGTATTGTTTTTCACTACAATATAAGACTTGGACATGTACAATATGTACATCTCATGCATTATGGATATACGTTTGTCATTAGTACGTAATAAATATGTATCTATATTTGCAAGAAGATCATTTATGATAAAAATATTTACACTCCGATAAGGCTGAAAATAATGGTAAATTTGATATTTCATGTTAAATTCTCAGTGAGTTTGACATTCGAAGTTCGGAGGAAAAAATTTGTCCATTGTCCAAGTCCAAATAACAGACTCAAATTCAAAATCAGTTCCACAATACACGTATTAATATGGATTAGCGTGGTAGTTCTGTCGATTTATTCATAACCTTTAGTTTTCATCTTATTGCGGACCTGCTACCGGATAATAGATATCTCTTGACGTATAATGCGAGCTCGTTAATAATTATAACACTATTATAATTAATGTGGATTTGCATTACTCAGATTGTGTCCATAATTACCATTATTAGAAATACGTCATTAAAATACGTGGCATGAATCCAATTGTTCATTTAATTAAAACATGAGTTATGCAAGCGATAAACTAATTTTATAAATTTCCGATAAACTTTGATCAATTCAACAATATTATAATAATCATAAATAAAGACATGAAGGGAGGTTTTGAGATGGATATAATAGCTCTTTGACAACTATTTAAAATAAGAGCTAGCAGTATCTTAAGTAAATTTCGAGGTCTGGATAACATTAAATTGTAAATCGATAGATCAGGTTGAAGTATGAGCCTCAAAACTTAGATTGTGGAAATCTTAAATAATGAAACCGATAATCAGTTACGCCTTCACAAAACAATGGAATGGAATTAAATGTCCCCTAGAGAGCATTACAAATAAATAAACCAAAAGCAGGATAATTAACTGATCGGGAGCCGGACAATACACCGACAAAAAATTGCTCGAATGGGAAATTACCCGAGTAAACCTTTATTAACATAATAATTGCTCATAAATTAATAACGGTTGTATTAAAGTTATATACAGGGCGTATTAGGGAATAATTTAACAGTTGAATCCTGACTTTCATATTTGGCAGAAAGTGTAGATACTGTATACCCTACTAAATTATGTTAAACAAACGTTTCTGGCTACTACCAGAGGCGGACGACAAAGACAAGTAACTGGTTAATCGTCACAAATTCTACGCCGCTAGCGGACTAGATATTTTAGCACAATTTTTTGATTCTCCAATACTTTATACGTAAACAACGTACTTTCTCCTTATAACGATGAAGTTGATTTTTCTCGAGATATTTTAAGTTAAACAGGAAGCTGCACAATTTTTGAAATTTTGATGTGTAATAATCATGTCTATGTTTTGGGCCAATGAATTGCATTTAATACGCAAATGTAACTTTAATCTGTAATATCAATTGAGGACACAAATACTAAATGAATGGATGAATTGAAAATAAATTCCGGCTCTGAAAATGTAATCTAAATGAAAGCACGAAAATATCTGAAATAAACAGTAAAAACCTTTAATAACCCCCGTTTACGTCAATGAGCTAATTAATTCTTTGGCTAGATCATCTTCTTATTTCAAAAAATGTGTTTGGCTGATTGCTAATAAAATTAGCCGAACTAACAATTTGCTGCCATAGTTCCTAACGAGTGTTTATTTCTTGTGAATATACTAATTATTTCATATGGTCCCAAAATTAAAAATCTAGTGATATCTTCGTGAGTTCTAGGCGGTCACGGAAATTCAATACCCCTGCCAATCCAACGATAAGGAAATTGGTCATCGAGATAATTGCTCACAATTATTCTATAATGAGGCGGTGTTCCTTTTTGTATGAACTATATATATCTTCTTCAATTATGTGGCAATTCCTCGATACGATCGAACAACGTTTTTTCTAAAAATTGTGAATATGCTTTACCATTCAAAGGACCCCGCATTTCTATTATGGAAACGGGAGCACCGTCTGAATTTTTGATATGTACTGGTATTTGATGTCCTGATCAAAAGTCTCCATGGTCCCAACCTTATCCTATGGCTAGATTTTGGGATACAGGGCGTTGAAGTTCAAAATCCCGACTTTATTAAAACGGTCCCCAAAAAATCCCTCTAAAATATTTTTTGATGTTACTCCCAAAGATATCAAGATAAAATACCTGCCTATTAGCGAAAATGAAATATCTGTTGTTTACAGGGTGATTCGTGCTTTCACAGACCTGTTTTTATTAAATTACGTATGTTAATAAGTGCATTTTGAACAAAACTGCATACAGGGTCATTAAATACTCCATTAAGCTCCATTTTAAGCTCGTTTCTACACCACCCGTAGGGTAGAGCCCCATAGGCGCATTTTTTTAAGTGGTTAGGCCTGTAGGCCTAATCCCATTATATTTTTCTATACTTTTAAGATTCTTATTACATACTTGTTAATGTTAGGAGCGAAACCAGTAGATATCTTATAAGGTCGCCACATGGGCCTAGAACTGTTTGCTGCATCGTCGACACAATTTAGTAGACGTGTTGATGGAAATATGATACCATGGTGTCTAGCAAATCAAATAAACCATAAAATTGTTGCAACGTGTGCATGTGCCTAAAGTTCTCGTACCAGATGGACATGTGCGGTAGTGGTAGAAAAGTGGAAGGTTATCTTGATTATGTCTGTCCTCGTATGCCAACCATAACATATATTTAGTGGCGTTTCTAAATCTAGAGTAGATTCTAAAACGTAAAAAATTGGATTCCTCTCTTAACTCATTTATTTCTAAAACATTAACTTCTTCTCTTTGTAATTTATGTTGTATATATGATGGACTTGAATAAAGATGGTAAGAACCTACTAGGCCTTTTAGATAATTGATATCTACCCGAGGAAATTTAGGAACTTGCATATGGTTAAGTCTCTGCCATCGACCATCTCTGACAGTTAAATTTTGAGCTTCAACACGTACTTTGACAATATTTACATCGTCCAGTTTATTTAGCATTTCAGCTGCTATCTCAACTGTTCCTGTTATATTTATTAAAGGATGAAACCTATTTATTAACGAAACCGCAGTTTGGTAAAACTCACGCGAGTTGGCAGCATGGATCGTGGAAATGCAGCCTTTAATATCTTGAAAATAGACTTAAAATGTCCATTTCTAGCTTCAATAACCCGGCGGGTTGTAGTTATACTTTTTTTTTGAAAGGACATTGTTGGCGCCTAAGCTAACCAAAGAAGTGGCCCTTCTGATCATATGGTAGAGCTCTTGGAACCGCTATATGCATTACATAAAGGGGCGAAGATCTATTTGATGATATGTAAGAAATTTAGGTACATCCACCCATTCCCTTCAGGGAGTGTTTGGTGGTTCCCTCTCCATTCCTTTGCTCTTTTTTTTTGACTGAATATATTTCTGACAAGATGTGCAACTATATCCCAATTCTCTTTTGTTTTCAGCATTGCGTTTATGATATTTTCTGTGCAGAGGTGTTGTGCAAGCAATGACGTTGTGGTCTGTCGCTGTTGTTTCCATCTTGGGCAAAAGAAAATGGTATGATCTACCGAATCTACTTCACTCATGCATAAGAAGCATTCAGCAGTTTCTTTTATTTTAAGTCGTTTCAGGTTTTCTCCAAAACATCCATGACCGCTCGGAAATTGCATTAGATAGAAATCGTGTTTTCTATTTAGCCATTTTTTAAAATATTTAATGAGGTGTTTAGTCCATGTCGCTTTTTCATTTTGGATATTTCATTTATTTACCCACTTTTGTTGGGTGTCATATTCTATAATATTCCTATTTTCTGGTTCAAAAAAGATTTTCATCCTCTCATCGATCATAAGATCTATCGGCATAATGCCTGCTATTACCAGGACCGCATCAGTTAAAATCGTACGATATGCTCTGCAGACTCTCATTGATATATGTCTTTGCAATCTTTCCAAACACTTGATGTGTGACTTTTTTACTGGATTTCCCGATATTGGTAAAGTATACAATATTATGGAGTGGACTACGGATACAAGGATCCTTCGTTTACTTGAAGTGGGTCCCCTTATATTTGGCATCAATCTGTTTAAGGAGGCAAGGGTTTTTTCAGCCTTTTCGGTTATTTTAGAAATGTGATTTCTCATGCTATTGTTGCGACTAAAAAGATATTTTATATTTTAACTACTACGAATTTCCGAGTTATCTATTTCAATTATCACATTTGTGAACTTACGTATTCCTTCTAGTATTACAACCTCTGTTTTATCAATAGCTAACTTCAGGCCTATTTCTTCAATCTCTCCACCAATTTTTGCAAGTGCACCGGTTGCTATGGAGATAAGAGCAGTGTTTCATTTTTTGCTTCAACTATAAGACTGCAGTGTCGTCGGCATATCCTATTATTTCTACTCCGTCTGGAAGTTTCAGCTTCATTATGTGCTCGTAGAAGATATTCCAAAGCAGTGGGCCTAGGGCGGAGCCTTGTGGGACCTCCGTCGTGAAATCTAAACTTTTTTCTCCTAGCAGTAAGACAATGTTTTTTAGGTAGCTTCCAATAATTTTTCTTATATATGGGCTTATTCTTCTCAACTCTAGTTCCCTCATGCTCCACCGCGCAGTATTGAACGCATTTGCAACATCTAAGGTAATAAGAAAACACAGGGTTGTAGTTATTAGTCTTGCTCTATTAGCTTCACTAGTAGACAGTAGACGTTGGTTACGACGAAGTAATGGTAGCATATAAGAAATGAGACCTAGTTCTTCAAATGTAGGAACCGCGTCTCTGTAGCCTCTATCTACAATTACAATATCTCTCTCATCAAACCAATTTCTCATTCCATTAACGTCGCTCTCTAAATCCCGTCGTAAAATCGTTGCGTCGTTGTTTCGTGCATCAGAAAAATAGGGACCGTTGACTGTTAAAATGTATCCATCAGGAGATACTTTAATTTCTGGCTCAACTAAATGCTCCTTTTTAAAAGACCAATAGGATTGACGTAACATTCTCAAATCACTATTCTTTTCAATGGAGTTATATGTACAGTCTACATAAACAATGGCTTTGGGATCATCTTGTATAGGATTATTAAGCTTGTGGACAAATTTTGGCAAAAGATCTCTCATAAAATTGTCTCTGGTTATCGATCTGAATCCAATATTGTCTGATACAAATCTTTGAATCAGATATAAGCGTACATTAGATATTATTAAACTAGTGACTTGTGTGGAAGAATAATTGAAAAGTAATTTTAAAAACTCATCCGATAATCCATGTCTTTACATAACAAGTAAATATTTTATTTTGTTCAATTGGCGCACACAATTAATAAATAATAATAATTTCAAATGATTTGCAGCCGTGTATCATTGATTGTAAAGAGTTGTGTCGCTCTATAACCCTCTGTCGCTTTTACTGCCGGTTTTAAAATGTCTGAAATTTGGCTCTAAAATTATTTTAAAAAAATTATATTTCTATGTGACACTGACATTAACAAACGATAATACAATTAGTAGGATATATTACTTTGAATCAAAACATTTTTACATAATGGACACCTCTTTTATTGTTTTTGTTTCATTTCTTCATGACTCAATGATTAGGTAGTTCAATTTTTACTCATGCTACTAATCGGGATACTGCAGCCAAATAACTCATCTAAATGGTACATTGGTGAGTATTAGCTAATGTCTTGGTAAAAAATATCAAAGGAAGTGTTGGAGCTTGAAACCCCTTTATAGTTTCAGTAAGAAACCACTTCAGAGGTGGAATGGGTGAATAAATCCTGATTATTGGTTTATCAAAAAACGTGAAGCAGTTTTTAAGGTTGTTTAAATCGTTATCATGTTTTATCACTAGATACGACCCTGCGAGATATCACTTGAATGGAGTGGATAGAGAGAATTGGAGGTATTACGACGAAGTAACGGAAACAGCAAAATATTTCAGGTGCGAATACACAACAGACTAAAACTCTGAGTAAAACAGGTGCAGAGAAATTGTGAGAATTTCCAGTGAATAGCATACTGTTTCCGGTATTTTTTACAAATTCTTCATATTCCAACTGTTAAAACAAATTGTAGAGATGGAATTTCATCATTTAAGTAATGTAAGATCCATATCAAAACGGCACTTGGTCGACAATAATCTGGATAATTTGTTAAACAATGCTGTGCGAGGTATTTACTATTTGTAATTTCTCGTCACATCCACCCTATATAAATTTGGAGTCGTCTCTTCCATAAAATAATTGGAGAAATTCGTCACTAAGCATATACTACTAGTTATAATTTTTTTTTCTTTCCTCCCTTTGGATACCCCTCTAATTTTCCTTTTCCGCCGAACCTTATCCAATATGCGGGAGAAAATATTGGTTTACACCGAAAAAAACGGAGTTTTTTTTAAATTTTTTTTACGATTTTCAGCGAGACACATACAAAACGGTTTAAGAAAAATCCTGTGTGTATATACAAGTCACCAATTTTATGATTGGGTAATTTTCAGGGCATCTCACAGATGAACCCTATTGATTTGAATTTCACTACAGCCAGTACAATGGGTTCTATAAATCTAGGTATGCTATATGTTTGGTAATTTCTGGAGAAATTTCGGTTTATTAGCACAATACAGCCTGCGAAGTGTATACAATTTTATGATTGGATATTATTTAGGGCGTATCACAGATGATCCTTATCGATTTTCAGCTCACTAGAACCAGTACAACGGGTTCTGTAAATGCAGATATACTACATAGCTGGTCATTTTAGCAGAAATTTCGATTTGTCAGCACGATACAGCCTCCAGACTGTATAAGTGGGGAAAAGTTAATTTTGATCTTCAACTGTTTATTTAAATTTGTTTTCCATTCTTTTTAAATGTGCTCCTTCAAATTTATGTAAGGTGGATAGTTTCCATTTAATTGCGCTGTACTATACGTAACGTGTGTAATACTGTTTAAAGCTCTGCTGGAGCTCTAGTTTAATAAAATTTTGTATTGTCTAGTTGAAAATAGTTATGCACTCACATTGAATGATAAGAAATACTTCTTATATACAGTTGGCACCATTTTAGGTTACTTGAAAGTCAATGTGTGAGCAGTTGCAATATGAAATTTAATGAAACTACAAGCTAAAAAATGATCAGTTGCTATCATTAAAATAAAAGTTAACGTTTAAACATAACAACGTTACACACATGACATGAGTATTTTTTAGAATATGACAGAATTGCAAGTAAAACTTTCAATTTTTCTTTTATTTATTATGGATAAGTATTAATTTCCAAGTTGATTTCTATACTGTTAAGTCAGAAACTAAAGGTGAAACTGTGGATTAGAACAAACATTCAAATATATGGCGAGAGCGCGTTTAGTACATATTATTTAACGTAGGTATTTCTATAAAACATTGAATTGTTCAATAATGCGTAAGCATCGTGCATGGCTTTGAGATATATAACGATGACTTGTGATCAGTAGTATTTCGTTACTGAAATAAGAAAATAATTGTACAATTATTTTAAGCTATTTTTAAGTTTTTGGCGGGAGCGCTTCTTCTTCTTATGGTGTCTTATCCTTAAGGACGTAGGCTATTACATTTGCCCATTTGATCTTATTTGTAGCTGACCTGAACAGTTCTATGGATGTCATATTTGTCCATTGTCGTAGGTTTTTAAGCCATGAGTTGCGTCTTCTTCCTGATCCCCTTTTGTTATTGATTTTGCCTTCGATTATAAGTTGGAGCAGTTCGTATTTTTTATTTCTCATGATGTGGCCAAAATATTGTGTTTTTCGTTTCTTTATGAGGAGCATGAGCCCTTTTTCCTTGTTCATTCTCTGCAAGACTTCCGCGTTTGTCGTATGACTCATATAGGATATTCTGAGCATTTTTCGGTAACACCAGAGCTCAAATGCTTGGATTCTTTTCTGTTTTGCCTCTGTCATTGTCCAGGCTTCAACACCATAGAGTAAAGTAGAGAAAACATAGCACTTAAGTATTCGAGCTCTCAATGAAAGATTCAGCTGGCGACTACATAGAACTTTTTGCATTTTGTAAAATACTGTACGTGCTTTTTCTAGACGTGTTCTTATCTCTAGTGAGTGGTCCCAAGTTTCATCAAGATTGCTTCCAAGGTAAGTTATTCTTGTTACTCTTTCTAGATCTTCTCCGTTAACCTTATTCTTCACCGTTCTGTTCTGGTGTTTGCTGATGATCATCGTTTTCGTTTTCTGTGTATTTAGTTTCATTCCAAATTCTTCGCTATCTGCCGTTATCCGTTCCATTAGACGTTGTAGTGCTTCAGCACTATCTGCCAGAATGACCGTGTCATCAGCATATCGCAGGTTGTTGATGCATTGTCCATTTATAATAATGCCATCTGAGTTGTCTTCCAGAGCTTTTTTAAATATCTCCTCCGAGTAAACGTTAAATAATATGGGTGACAGAACACATCCCTGTCTTACTCCCTTCTCGATCTTAATTTTTCCAGATGTTTTCTTTTTTATTCTAATTTTGGCCTTTTGTTCCTGATAGAGGTTTGAAATAATCCTTAAATCTTTATCGTCTATGTTACATGACCTTAAGATGTTCATTAGTTTATCATGTTTCACCAAGTCAAAAGCCTTCTGAAAATCAATAAAACACAAGTACACATCAGAATCGACATCTCTACATCTTTCAATTAGTACTCGTATCGAAAAAAGTGCTTCTCTTGTTCCGAAGCCATTCTTAAAACCAAATTTATTTTGACCAGTATGTTCGTCTATTATTCGAAGAAAAAATTTGAGCACATGATTCATCAGGCTTATAATCATATGTTCTTCACATTTCTTGGAGTTTCTCTTTTTTGGTATTGGTACAAATATCGATGTCAGCCAGTCTTCTGGTATTATACCTGTTTCATATATTTTATTGAATAGATCTTCTACTACTTCGATGTGTTCGTCTAGTAGTACCTAACTTTATTATCTCAATTGGTATATTACCTTCTCCAACAGCTTTTCTGTTCTTTAGTTGCTTTGCTGCTCTGTTAATTTTGTCCTTTGTGATATAAAGTCCAGTCGTTGCCTCCTGCTTACCAATGTTTTCTCTTCCTTGGTCTCGAAATATCTTTCACGTATTCTTTCCATCTGGCTATTTGATCTTCTATGTTAAGTAGAGGGTTCCCATGTTTGTCCTCTACGAAAGATAGAGGTGTTTGTTTCCATATTCCAGCGGCTTCTTTTACTTTTTTGTGTAAATTGAAGGTGTCGTGTCTTTCAAAGGGAGCGCTGGGAAATTAAAATAAACGGTTTTAAAAATGAAAACAAACTTTTCTGCTCTTATACATTCCGGAGAGCTGTATCGTGCTAACAAACAGAAATTTCTTCAAAAGTGTGGTATGTATGTATTCATAGGACCCATTGTACAGGCTCCGGAGAGCTGAAAATCAATAGGATTCATCTGTGAGACGCCCTGAACAATGTCCAATCATAAAATAGGTGGTCACTTGTATACACTCCGGAGGTTGTAACGTGCTGAAAAACGAAAATTTCTCCAAAAATGTAGTATATCTGTATTTATAGGACCCGTTGTACTGGCTTTGGGGAGCTGAAAATCAATAGGGTTTTTCTTCGAAATGCCCTAAACAATATCTGTTTATGCCGAAAATATGAAAAATAATTCATGGGCTGTATTTCTATTGGTTTTATAAAATATAGCACTTCATCAACGCAACGTATAATGAAAAGAAAAGAATCTATAAGACTCCTACCTGATGAAGCTATATTGCTGTCCGTTATTTAAGCGCCTGGGATGGTTGACGATATGTTCTGGTACAGTTTTTCGGTTGGGTTTTTTTCTGAACGATTTTTACTGGTTTCGTATCGAAACTAATGCTTGCAACCATAATATTTGTTGTTTTGATATATGCTTATTTTACTTTGAAAACATGTCTTAATAGCTGTAGGGTTCATTGTAGATTTACTGAATTCGGTCATACTAGAGTTCCAGCTTGGGGACATGAAACACCAGGGAGGGAAGAATAGTTTGTAGCAGAGGTTATATGTGATAGGTACAGATATGTTTAGTTTACTTAGATAAGAGTACATTCTTTTATAATACGGATGCAGTTGAAACATATTTCTGAACCGATTTACAAATACGTTTCCATGAACGGGGTTTTCTGGGTTCGCTACGACAGAAGTCGCAGTTATATACGATCCGTCTTTGGTATAAATCTGATTCGTCTAGTTCACATAGAATACGGTCAACCGTACAGAATGTTCCGAAAGCAGTTCTAGTCGCTTTGTTTTGAATAGCGTCCAATTATTTTATTATGTGATTTTTCGCAAAATTTTGTTCAAATTATGGATCTATATATTTTCAATGGCGTTATGCTATCTGCTCCCCACATTTTTGAGGATATTTTTTGTATGAGAATTAGGTCTCTTTGGTATATAAGTTTCAGATTTTGAATGTGTTCCGTCCAAACATTCCCAGGAATTCAATTCCATCCACATACAAAATCGATTCCTCAAATAGTTTGAAATATTGAAGTAGGTACTATATTCGGGTTGTATCGAAAATTGAAGTCCTGAAGTTTCTGACTAGTTTACTAAGTGACCTAAAAATGATTCTAGTTTGTTTAACGATGAAATTATGTTCTGCCTTCTTAAGTATATTACTAAGTCATCTACATATTGCCTAGCTTTAATATTAAAACTACAGTTTCGAATGATATTATTTAAAGCTACTAGAAATAACGTTAAACTTTAGGAGCATATCTGTGATAATTCGGTAACTTGGGTTTTTAAAGACAAATATGTGTCATTAGCTCTTAACGTAAAAACGCGATTTTTCAAAAAGTTACAAACAAATTTTATCTATCACCTCTTATGGACCAACTTTCTAATGTTTTTATGATATTGTGATGCCAAATAGTATCATAAGATTTTGAAATATAAAGGAAAATTGCTAACACATATTGTTTATTAGCAAACCCTTCGTGTATTTCTGAATCTAGAACCACTAAGTTACCAATTTCTGATCTTCCTTTTCTGAAACCACTTTGTTCAGGAATAAGATGATTTTGACTTTCAAAAGTCCACATTATTCTGTCATTGATGACTTTATCTAATATCTTACTCATTGCACATGCGAGCTAGATTGGTCGGTAAGAGTATTCATGTCTCGATTTTTGCAGCAGCAGGTTTTTCTCCAGGGTATTCGCATAATTCGTAATTTCAGGTGGATAATTTTCCATTTCCATATCGGATTCACATGATCTTTCACTCGTTCATTTTACAACTAAGTAAATGACGCTGTCATTTATACTGACAATGACAGTTTTGATATCAATGACAATTCCTGTTGTTTAGTTTCATTGCGGAATATCCATTCTAACACTTAATGAAAATACATGGAAAACACAGAAGAAGCAAGTGGTGAATATTTACATTCTATTATTGAAATAGAATTATTACATTCACTAATGGTCCTGGAGAAATAGTATTCTGATTTTAGAAATATTGTCTTGGTTTAATTATTTGAAGTTTTATATTGTGAAATTGAGTCAAATAAATGATATGATTAATAAGATATACTTTTCATTGTTTAGTCTAATTATAAATTTCCCGGGCTATTTTTTTATAAGCATTGTTATGTGGCTATCAAGAGATTTATTTAGAGGTGGATTAAATTTATGAAAGCATGTTTAAAAGGAGTGAACAATCACCCTATACATTGTTTTCCTATCTGTTTTCAAATCATTAATATTCCAAACATGTGCTCGTATTTTCAACTGACAAATTTTCAAATGATTGTGATGTCCCCTCACTCAGAGGTTGTCGGAGCTGCAGTTGAAAAAAGCCATGCCACGCATATAAATTATTTTTCCGAAAACGGGACAAACGAAAAGTTGTGAATTATTACGTCTTTCTTTGACTTGATTGTTTTCATACTGTTGAATGCTTTTCAATTCAATTAAAAAAATTTTTTGATTAGTTTTCGTTCTGACTCAAACCTGATTTGTTTTTCAACACTAGTTACATCAAAAATTTGTAGAATAAATTAACAGTCCAAAAACCTCTAGACGAAGTGAAAATAGGTGACGCAGGTATACCTCTCACAAGAAATGTGATATCAAATCACACGATGTATAGGGTGACACAAACACTATATATAATATTTTTAAAATAAAGGTAAGCTATAGCTGCGCATATCCATACTTTATTCTGGAAACTGGAATAACAAAAAGTAAACGCATTGAAAGTTGGAACATTGAATATCAAAACGATAAAAGTCGGGAAAATGCACGATATGGCTCAAGAAATTAAGAATCATGATGTACACATTCTGACGCTACAAGAAATCAGATGGAAAAAACAGGAAACAAAAGCTTTACAATGTATTACTCAGAGGAGGAGAAACATAGAAAGAATAAGACATCAATATAATGGTTAGTAACAGAATACGAAACAAAGTAATTGAGTTTAATCCAATCGACGGTAGGATTTCATATTCAAAACGTGACAATAAACGAGCAAATATAAGTATAAATAATGCCTATGCTCCAACGGAAGAAGCAAACGAAGAAGAGAAAATGAAGTTCTATGATATGATAGGCGAAGCTTGTGAAGATATCTCTAGAAATGACATCTTAATAATAATAGGGGACTTTAATGCCCAGATAGAAAAAGGAGAAAATAACCGAGAAATAGCTCGAAAAGAAACCACAAACAAAAACACAAACGACAACGACAAAATACTGTGCAATCTAGATGCGTGGGGAGAAAAATAGATTCATAATCATTACAAAGAGAAACGGCAACCAAATCGATCACGTTTTAATATCAAAGAATTGAATGAAAATGGTTAAAGATACGAGGTCATGCCTTGAATAAACGTAAATACAGTCCACATTTTACTAATAGTGAAGATGAACATAAAAATATCAAGATACAAACCTTTCAAACACAACAAAAGAATGTGGAACCCAAAAAAGCTTGTAAAAGAGGAACGTGAAAATAATTATGCGGAAACCTTAACAAAGGAAATGAGAACTCATAATAAAAAAGAAGAAATAGACACTGAATGGAAGAGTATAAAAAAGCATTATGGACTCTGCAGAAAAAGGAATTGGATTACAACAAATCGAAACATCGAAAGAATGGTTCGACAAAGAATGTAAACTAGCTGGCAAGCATATGGATAAAATAAGCTAGATATAAATAGTTGAAAACAGGTGAATATGAAAAGGGATGAATACAGAAAGATAACGCAAAATGCAGAAAAACTCTACATGAGGAAAAAACCAAATTGAGTTGCAGACCAAACGAAACAAAAAGGAAAGAACAATAACGATAATAGAAAACTCTAGAAAAGCAATGCAGTGGCAAAAATGACATTGCAATGGTAAAAATAAATGGAATGGAATAGGAAATACACTTTCAAAAAACTATACCAGAACAATCATATTGTGGACGAAAATTATAAGGAGGTAGTAACGGAAGGAGAAATCGGTGAATAGGAGTACAGACCCTCTTTCAGGGAATTTATAGATGTCGTGAGAAAACTCAAACCAAACAAGGCTGCAGGACAAGATAATGTAAATAACGATCTAATCCAATACCGAGGAGAAGCCTTACTTCAATCAATATATGACATGACAATGAATATATAGGCAGAAGAATGCATGCTAAACGAGTGGAGAATTATAGTTGATCTTTGATAAAGGAGACTCAACCAAATGCAAAATTACAGGAGTATAATGCTGCTCAACACTACATACAAGACAACCAATCGACTAAAAAAAGAACTAAATAAACAGAGGTTGAACTCAAATTAGGTCAATATCAACAGGGATTTAGAAAAGGAAGATCAACGGTAGATGCCATACACCTACTAACACATTCAATCGAAAAGTGCTATGAGCATGATATTGATCAACATGTACTATTCATTGACTTTCAGCAAGCGTTTCATTCAGTGAACAGAGGGTGGCTATGAGGAACATAGGAATTTCGGAAAAGCTAACAAGACTAATGAAAATAACAATAGAGGATTAGACTGTAAAGGTGATAACCAGAGACGGAAATACGGGAGAAATATATAAAACCATCACATATGGAGGAAATGTTTCTAATAATATTTCGAAGATAATATCTTCAGCAACGAATACAAGAATTTCTTTTAAAACAGAAAGTAACGTTAGTACAAAATTGTTAAATGTAAAAACAAAAATACCACTATTAAAGAAGTCAGGTATATATAAACTCAAATGTCCAGAATGTAATGCTGTCTATTTGGGTCAGACCCTTAGGAATTTTGAAATACGATACAGTGAGCACTTACGAGCATACAGATTAAAACAACCAGATGAACCCCACTACGCATAACATCTACTTGACACCAATCATTCATTGACACCTAACACAGAACTAGAAGTGCTGCATATTTGTGAAAAGGAACAAGAACTGGATTTCCTTGAAGAACTGGGAATTAGAATACATTTAAGAAACCCACAATATGAAGTTGTCAATGAACAGTTAAATCTAGGGAGTTCTCCACTAATAAACTGTCTTCTTAAGTGATAATTGTAAAGATCAGCAGATATAGTTTTCCTGGTTTTCTATATCATTGCACAGTTATACTGATCTTAATTGGAAAAGTGATATCCAGGATATCACCATAGGGCTGATTTTATCTAAGCTTCAATATTTGTAATATCACATCTTCTTCTTTTTTCTATAAACATATATTAAGCGTGTTAGGTCTAGCCAAAAATAACTACTAAACATCAGGTGGGCATAAAATGAAATGTAACTTCTGTCATTCTGACGATGATATTGATTTATCGAAACAATTGTCAATTTTTTAGAATTTTCAATAACTTTTATTATATTGTGGAATTAACTAGAGACCGTGAGTTTAATTTAAAAACACTAAAATATCTTGCATTCCCTACTTTCAACTTCAAAAGTGTGGCGCCCTGTATATGTTTGTTTTAATTAATAATATATCTAAAATTTTCTCGAAACTATTAGAAAGACTCTAAAAGAAAATTAGGTAAATCGATGCCTTTAGCGGTTACTTTCGCGTTCACATAGTCATCGCATGTCGTTGAAATCTGCGTTTGACGGTTCTGTTTATGGCAGATTTTCATAAATGTTGCCGAAGTAACATGCTCATCTACGCAAGTAATTGATTATAGTGCGGGCAGGAACTGACGCGAGCTTGTAGGTGATACATCACTAGCATGTGTGTGTGGATATGTATGTGGCCAGCGTATGCATATTCATGTGACGCGACGGTGAGCGTCGGAGGACGTCGTAACGAACCGTCCACTATATTCTCGATAGTTGCATGTTTGCACACACACGCCAAAGAAGATAAGGAGCATTAAACATTGGGAACTGTGGAAATAATTTTAGTTGGTAGCGTTTGTACGAGGAGTGTTTATTTATAATTTAGGAATTGAATAGGAAATATCCCAACAGATATAAAATACATTTTGATAGGATTGTTGGTTTTTGAGAACTTATCACATAATCTTTGTTTTTGTAAATGTAATTCTATTTTTAGGACAAAGTCTAGGATCTTTGTTCGATCGAATGCTAGATTAGAAACATACTAAATAACATATGAGACTCTAATTCTACGTTTGTTTGTTGTATCAACTTGGCGCATAAATGATTTCGACAATCCTCATGAACGGGTGTGAAGTTGGTAGATAACATTTTAGATGGTCGTAAATAGATTCAATTGCTCCTTTTCACTTAATTTCAAATATAATGTTACGCGAAAAAATATTATCTGCTCAACCAGTAACTTAATAAACGCTGAAACACGTGAATTGATTTTACGTTGGCCGTATTTATTGCCAAAAAAATGAAATGTTTTTCTTCAACCCTTTAGCTGCAACGCTACCCAACTTTCTTTTTCAAATGCAAAAGTATGTACCTGCTCTTCTTTCTCTTTTACTTATGTGGTTATTGGGAGAAGAAATTTTTTTTTTAAACAAAAAAATACAAATACCTTTTAAGTGTTATTGGCGCGGGTAAATTAACCTATCAGATGTTGATAATGTCCTCCGCCTTCTATTTGGCTGGCTCCCAGGTAATGATAGACTTACATTCATTTATTTGACTACGTTACATAATGCAAACGTTTGAAGCCTGTCAGAAAATTTTGTATAATAACAAAAGCAGTTGATACTTGGACTGATGAAATTTGGAGTGTGCAAATGAACTATTGTAAGCTTCCCTACTAGTGGTAACAGGTGACGTAATAGGTATCGGTGACGTCACCAGGCAATTGAAACCAATAATATTAAATGGGACCTTATGACAAGTGACACCTCGTTTGAAAGGTATTTGGAATACCTAGTCAATCATACTAATTTTTTTTAATTTATGATGATTTTGATGGTTAAAATAAATAAACACCAAAACATGAGTTTGAATTAATTCAACTAATGGAACGAGGTTGTTTTCAATTGAGCAAATTGAGCAAATGGACAAGCAATCATCCTTCTCTTTTAGCTTAAGTAAGTCATTTCGATCGACAAGAATCGTGCAACTTTGATAAATATAAACCATTTTTCATTAGAATATTCGGGCTCAAATGGGATCCTAATATAGATTGTTTTTCTTATACCAATATTCCCTTTGAACGACCTTGTACAAAACGAAACATGCTATCTGAAATAACTGAGTTTTTGACCCCCTTGGATATATTCCAGCATGTCTTCTACCTGCAGAACATCATTTAAAATAATTGTGGGAATCCAAGGTTCTCTGAGATGATCCTCCTTCAAATGATATCTGGTCAAGGTTTTAGATAGAAATGCCGAATTTAGCTAACATTAAAATTCCGCGTCATGTAGGTTCCAGTTCTATTCAACGGATTGAGATACATGGGTTTTGTGACGTCTCACAAGTTAGCTATGGTAGTGTTGTCTATTTTCGAATTCTCGAATCTTCTGGAATTATGAGAACGTTCCTAATTTTTGCGAAATGTCGAGAATCTCCATTAAAAACCCAATCTATCGCAAGACTTGTACTTATGGGTTCCGTTTTATTGGCCGATCTAATGCACTTTGTTAAAGAAAGCTATAGTGACCTAGTCGTTTGCTGCTATTTATGCTTGGAAATATTCTGTAGTAACTCTTGCTTGGCATTTTCATCTCCACATAGATGGAAAATATTTTTAGATAATAGAGTCAATCATGTTCAAGATCTTATTCCCCTCTCTCTTTGGTATTATGTACCCTCTTCACAGAATCCAGCTGACTGTACTAGTTGAGGTCAAACCACGGCACAGCTTTCAGAAACTCCTATATGCTGGCCATGTCCTGAGTTTTTAGCTCAGCCTAGTAATACATAGTCTACGCAAACTAATAACAAGTAAACTGTATCTGAAATATCTCTGGAAGAACAAAGGGTTATACTATCTGCCTGCACTTTATCTGACAATTTCATTTTTATACTTTTAAATAGATTTTCCTCTTTAACCGAGATTAAGCGAATTGTAGCGTTTTCTCTCTTTTTTATTCATAGTTTAGGGTTACAATCTCAGTCTCGAAGAAGCTTGGATGTAGATATTTCCTTTAAGATTATTATAAAATGTGTATAGCGACATATATTTTCTGACATTTGTCTTAAAATTAAACATAATCAATTATTACTTAGGCCTTTTAGGAAAGTCGCCCCTTTCATTAACTCCTTTGGGTTGATTAGAGTTTGTGGTCGAATCACAAATTCGGAGTTTTCGTTTGATGTTAAACATCCTATTTTAATACCCAAATCGCATCGACTAAACCAATTGGTAATTGAAGCAATTCATCATGAACATTTTCATCCATGTTTAAAAACATTACACTATTCATTGTTACAACAATTTTGGATTTTATCTCCACGTAGTGAAATTTATAAATGTCTTTCAAGTTGTAATCAATTATTTCGTTGGAAACCAAGGTCTTACAACTCATATATGGCTGATTTGCCCTCTATAAGAATTTCTCAAGTCAAGGCTTTTTCATCAGTTTATATTGATTTTGCTGGTCCATTTTTACTTTCGATGAGTAAACATAGAGGTGCAAAAACATACAAACGTTATGTTTATGTTTTTGTTTGCACATCCACAATGGCTATTAATTTATAAACTACTTCAGATTTAAGTTCTGAAACTGTCTTAGTCGCCTTTGAATGCGACCTTTAGATGCGACCAAGGCACACATTTCAAGGGTGCTAATGATGAACTCCTTGACATGTCTAAAAGTATCGCGCAGAAATAGTACATTTTTTGGACTTTCAACCCCCCAGGTAGTTCACATTGCAATGGCCTCACCGAGGCGGGAGTAAAATAATTTAAAACTCATTTTTATAGAGTCTTAGGTACTCAGCTACTATCCTATAAAGAATTCTACACCCTGTTGTCTCAGATCGAAGTACTTTTGAACTCACGACCGTTGTGTGAGATTAATAGCGATCCAAATGATTTACAACCTTTTACGCCGGGACACTTTCTTATTCTATAACCATTCACTAGTCCTATTTCCGAGGTAGATCTAACACATTTATCCTTAAATAGATTCAATCGATAGCAACTGCTGCAACTTATGCGAAGTGACTTTTGGAAGCGTTGGCCGCAAGAATATATTGATTCTCTCCAAGAGAAATAAATGGACCCAACCTTCAACTTCTATCGTTAAAAGTGTTTTAGTTTTAATTAAAGATGAACAAACGCCTCCTTTGAATTGTGAACTTGCTAGAGTTATTGATGTGCATCCTGGTTGGGACAATGTGGTTCGTGTGGTTACATTGAAAACCAACTACGGCGTTATGCAACGCCTTGTCGTAAAAATTTGCCCCTTGCCGTTTAAATAATATATCTTTACCTAGAAGATAGCTTAGGAATGTTTGTAGTGAATGAATTTCCAGGTAATTTCTTTCAATACCATTGTTAACCTAAGTAAATAGAATTCTGTATTTAGCACTGTATATATTAAGACATTTTTATATTTTACCTTCATTCGTTTTGACAAAGCTACTGTGTTAGTGAAACGCGTCAACAAGTTTAAATTGAACAAATAAATGAAGATTTAAACAAATTATATTGTTTTATTTCATCGTTCAGTATGGATCTTCATCAAGTAAAAGCCTCATCTATTCAAATAATTCATTGTTTAGTTATTAGTATTCAAGTATATTTGTAGATTTAAGAGCGGGAATATTCTATTTTTTTCTAACATTATATTTTTTTGTCTTTGTATTCCAATTGCTTAGAAACCATTCGTTTTGATGGTGTGAATGTTAAGGAATATCTTGTATTGGAATTTTGCCGCACAAAACACATCATTGGCGCATGTTTGAGAAAAACGTCGACATGCCTTTAGCGGTAGTAGCCCGTAAAAGTTTGTACGGTGAACATTAATTTCGAAACAAAAACCGGTAGACTCGTTCTGACAAAAATCAACCAAGAAAGTGTGCCAAAACATATCTTCAACCATCCCAGGCGCCTGAATAACGGACAGCAATATAGCTTCACCAAAAAGGGGTTATATAGATTCTTTGTACGTAGCGTTGATGATGTGCTCAATTTCATATAACCAACAAAAATACGTCCATAATTATTTTTAATATTTTCGACATTAACAACATACACACCGGATTTTTTTTGTGAAGTCCATTTTTTCGTGCTTTTCTTGCAGAAAATAAAAGATTAACACACAAAAATCCAAAATTCCAACTCTTTTTGGGGTAAATAATCACTTTTCTCGCATATTAGATAGGGTTGGGCAGAAATGTAAAAATGGTTTGGTGAGATTCTATTTTTCACGAGCTTTCTAATGACTATACACGACATACCTTTGCTAATTAATTAGCTTCTGCACCAATTATAAATTTTAATCCAACATCGAGATCGCAATCTTTATTATCAATTAGAACTCTATAATAAAATTACGCTGTTATCCCTAAGGTAATTTAATCTTTTAATCAAAATTTTTGGATCAAATATTTATTAATACATATAAATAAAATAAAAAAGTTTATTAAATTTTTTAATCACACCAATCCAATAATTTTTAAATACAAAAAAATAAATTCTAAAAAAATTGGGTAGTTAAGAAGTTGAAGAAAGAAATTTCATTTTATTTGCAACGAATACGTTCAACGTAAAATAAATTGACGTGTTTCAGTGTTTTCTTTTAAGTTACTGTTTAAACAATAGTAATAATATTATGGGTGCAGCTCTGTATTTCAATAATTTAACGAATTCAAAACACCTAATATTTTTGTTACGACAAATTCAGTATACTGCGTTATTGTTTGAGCTTAGTTACCTAGCATTATTCGAATAGTAATAAAATCATAAAAAAGTTAAAATTAATGATTTGAAACTATAAAACTGTTTATGCTCTCATGAAAAAAGTAAAAAAGGTTTCTCGCAAGTTTTTTCATTATCCCAAAAAATCTCATAACAGCAATAAAAAGGTTATCAAGCTTGAATCAGTGTACACAACGGAAAACCATAAACAAAAAGCAACCAGGAGTAAAAATATTCCTGTGCTGCAGAGACCATTAAATTTTCCCATATTGCATTTGGAAATCATTAATTCTTGCGTAGTCGTCAGATATATGTAGACAAAAAGGGAAATTGGTATTTTATTCCATGTTGAATGATAGACTTGTTTATTTGTACCTCAAAATATGAACGTACGAAAACAAGCCAACAAAATTTGCAAATATTAGAGCTTATGACTACAGTGTTTATTGAGTATTGAATTATGTAGTTAATATTTTCAGAAATCATAGAAATGATATTCTAAAATTAGATTTTAATAAAACGTACTCGGAATATTTATAAATATCAGTTCTACGAATATAAATTCAAATTTTATGTTTCTTTTTAAAATAATCTCTATGCTAATAGAAATATTAGTTATTCAAGCAGAACTATTAATTTTTCTTCTCTAATCTGTTGATTGAGATGAATTGAAATAATCTATAATATATTTTGGAGCAAACTAGAAAATTTTCTGTGCAAGATGTTCTTCTTGCAAGAGATTTCGTTGAATTTTCATGTGACTACGCTTTATAGGAATATGAAATAATTTTTTCTCTTCCATACCCTTCTTCAAGTCTCATTATCTCCTGTTGTTATTCAGTGTTCTAAATCGAATTACATCATCCATTAAATTTTGGTAAATATTTTACATAATTTTCCCCTCCTGTTACATTTTGTTAGTTCTGAGAAAGTGATTATTGAATATAATAAGCATTTATTCGACATATGAGTTTTTACAATATAGTATGTCATTATAATAGAAAAATAAATGGCAGAGTGAACGATAAGTGAGTGAACACTTGTTTCTTCATACATATAAAATGAATATAAAATAAAATAATTACATACAATATAAATAAAAAATAGGCTATACTTAATATCTAGAATCTAAACTTAAATATTTAAAACAATGCTTAAATTGTAATATATAATGGAAGGGCAAGTATTAGTTTTGTTCTTAAGGCTAGATGTAGTTTTCTATACACCAGCGGTTCCAACTTTCTTGGTGACGGAACCCTTTTGATATTTATCACGAATTCTGCACAAAAAATCAATGAGAGGCATTGTTTTGAACAGTAACTTCATACTTGTATCTGACGACATTTCTAAAAGAGATTCATATATCTCATTTTACATACTCTCGGGCTTTTGCAAGCTGGGTAAAAAAGGATTATGAATCCATGAATTCAGTTTCGTTTTTATTTTCTGTTCTTCGAGAAAATACTTCTCAAAAGATGCGCGCATCGAAGTGAAATATTGGACCAATTCTTCAAATACATCATCTTGAAACAATTCTGAATCGTTATTGATAACAAACTCACTGAGTGACGTGAAGATTTCTATTTTTCTCGTACCAACGCAAATAATCCAAATGCCTAATTTTATTTTGGTTACATGCCTGGAACACTGTTGTCTGCTTACGTTGCAATGATAAATTTAATTCGTGCAGTTTCTGAAAGATATCCGCCATAAAAGACAGTCACAACATCAAAGTTTCATCATACAAATTATCTTTAAAATTAGAAGAAGTATTTGAAAGTTACAATTGTAACTCGGTTTCAAGTTCAATGAGCCTTGTTAACGTTTCACTTCTGTATGGAGCAGCAGAATTTTATATTTTCTGCCATAATCTTCACACAATAATGAGAACAATCGGGATTGTAGTGGTCGTCATTTGAAAAAAATTAATTATTTTTACCGCTTAATCCATAACTAATTTTAAATTTAACATTTGCTTCATCACAAGTGCTTGGCTATGCATGATACAATGGCTGGAACTACAATTAGACGCTTTATTTTTTATTACTGACCCTGCTCTCGCTATTTGCTTGCTAACTTGTAAGTAGGTAGGTTCTTATCGCTCTGCTGAAAATATGTTGTTTATATAGATATTAAACAGCAAGGGGCCAAGTATAGTGCCTTGCAGGACTCCGCTTTGAACCATCATATCATCAATCTACACTTTATCGATACGTATAGTCGTTTTATTTAAAATTTCAATTTTTTCTTTTACCAGTAGCACTTCCATACATTCCCTTGTGAAGTCCAACATATGTCTGTTTAACTTTTCTAAGGTAAACTCCCGTATATAAGGATCCATATTCAATTAAACTTAAAATTTATTGAGGTACTTGAGAAAATATTTTTTTTATATTGAATACTACTCAGTAAGTTGATATTGGTATAACATTGTGACATGTAGCTAGGTTGAAATTCGATGGTGCTGTAAGCTTATAAAATACCTCTGTTGGTGCGTAGTCTTGTTTTTTATCTTTGGTGATGTATCCCACAGATAACTCACTCACAATGTATTCTGGATGAATAGGTTTTTAGACGGGCTTTTCCCCTTTCTCTTGACTACCTTTTGGAGTTTCTTGATGCCTCCGCTCTACAGAGTTATCAGTGATAATCGTTACTTTGTTGATATTTTCTGTTTGCTGAGTGGCTTGATTTTGGGTTGGTTTGGAAGGTTCACTGCTGGCTTGTAGTTGTGTACTATTTTTAAAAATCTCTAACTTTTCTGCGGTATACGGTATCAATATAAAGCTTATTTCCTTTCATGTATGGTCTCACATTTCCATTTTGTCGATATTTATTCAGATGTGTTACCTGCTCTTCTGTTTGTAAGTATGTCAGATCGTGTACAATACTGATATCCGTTCCTTTTAGCTTGGTACACTGCTTAAAATTTCTCTTTTCTTAATGTTTGATATGAATCCTAGTTTTATGGCTTTGTTTTACATATGATTCAGAATATAGTAGCTGTTGATATCTTTTGCAGTTAGGTTTACTTGTAAGAGAGCGTGTAATCTTTTGCAGATGTTCTCGATGCTGTTACTTTCACTTCCCCACAGTCCAAAAATTAGCGCACCGTTTCGTTTTTGTCCCCTATGTAGATATTCAATCTTGTTTTTAACTCTTTATTTTCCATTTCAAGTACTAAATAAGTTTTCCCGTTGTTTATCCATGTATTTGATTCAGACATATTTTTCCGCGAAATATTTAGAATTTGCATATATTTTCCAAAAAAACTGGATTATATTTCACTTCGCTAGTATAACTTCTGATGCTATCAATTTTTAGTTTAATACTTTCACCATACATTTTCATACTTCATATCTGCTTCACACAGCGTGCATTTAGTTTAAGAGTAAGTTGAATCTTATACAAGGAACAAAATCACAAATGTTTTGCAAAGCACATAGTACTATCCTGTAGTCGAAGATTGTTTCATATCTTTGATTGCAAGTTAAAAAAATTAACTTCAAACGAAATCATGGCTTGTTAGTGGGTTCACCACATGAAGTGAACATAATTGACCGTTGTTAACATATTTCCGAGCGTTCTGCAATCAATATATGTCTCATTAGACTTAAAAACGGATGGAATATTTGTGTGTGAGTATTTCGCATTATTTGTTAAAATTATTAAAAATAATCAAAAACTGAATGTGGACCCGATTGAAGACTATAATTGAAAATGTCATAAATAATGTTATATTGTGACAGCACCATGATTAACGGGGTCTTTATGTGTGATAATGACATCGTTTTCGGCAGATGTGACTATTTGTCCTGGATTGTTGCGTATTCGATGGAGTTTGTAGTCGGTGCTACCTCAACTTTCAATTTTAATCATGCGTTAGTTGCTTCACACAAATATGGACTGGGTTTAATAGAACTGGAATGGTTAATAATGCGAGATGCAAATGGAAAACCGAAATACTATGTGAAACACTAAAAAATGAAGTTGATCGTTTTCAGAGTCTGTTTTTAGCAATAAACATATAGTAAGTATTCAAATAGTGTATGTTAGTTCTAAGAATAAATATGTAAGAAGCATATATTTAAGACACAATATCTCAAGGAGTACTATGTATGTACTATCTTGAACCTCACCATCCAATTCACAGTATTGATTGGATAGATGTAGATTGTAAGGGGGGTCGCAAATGCTCTGCAGCCAATCACTTCCACATATAAGAGCTTTTGTGCATGACTCTAAATCTATTCGGGGCCCGGGACTCACAGACTTCGTGCGAAGTTTATTAGTTTCCTGAGGCTGATGCCGTTGGAATGTTCCTACGAGAGAAATTTTTGGAGGGATTGTGGCGAGGCCAAATTATTAATCCCATCGCACATTTGTCTCCATGTTCTCCTTTCCGCTTTCCAGAGTTCCTTATTGTACTCCGAATGAGCTATTTTGTAGTCTTCCAAGTGTCCTAGACTTTTAGCTCTATTAGTACCAAATTCTTAATCCACCAATAGATAACTCTAGTGGTTGCCTTTTGTTTTCAGGATAGCTACCTTCATAATATGCTTTTATTATGGCATTTTGAAGATGTTTCGAGGTGTTTTCAAGTTCCTCGATTGAGTCAATTGATATTAGTTGGTCCGCCGCTAGCCTTCCGAGATGTTCCCAGTTTGTCAACTCCGGTACCCTTTATTCATCCAATCGTGTTACAGATTGCACCTGATGTGCTGATGGTCCGACATTGAGGAGTCATAAGGGATCCGTGAGGGTTAAGTCAAGAAGCTCTTTCCTGGTCGCATTTATAAAGGTGGGTTGATTTGCTCTATTTATAATGTCGATATTAGTAGCCGACAAATATTCTAAAAGGTACCCAATCCATGAAATTATGTCTGTGTTTCCCCATGCCATGTGGTGGGCATTCGCATCGAAGCACGGAATGAAGTGTATGTTCCGTTTATCACACCATCTCATGAGGCCTTGGACTTCCTTTATTGGAGGGTGTGTTTGTGAATCCCCTGGGAAGTAGGCCGAGGCAATAACTACCTGCCTTTTACCTGCATCAGTTGGCACTTCCACAATAGAGATTACCAAATCACCAGTGGTGAAGTGTGAAACAAAAAAGAATTTAATATTGGGTGCAGGCAATATGGCTGCTCGTGATTTTTCGTCAGAAGTGCTATATACTAACTTACATGATTTGACATGGAGTCTTTGTATCCGTCCTTCATTATTCAAGGGTCTTGGAGTAGCCCTATATGAATATTATCTTCTTTCTAACCACAGTTGTAGCTGTTATTGAATGTTGGAGGTTTATTTGAAAATAATTGAGCTTTTGCTTGTTCATTTTTTTGGAGGATTTGGAACACCTTTTGGCTTTGCCTTAGGCACTTTATAGTCTTTGGTCAGGTTCCACCTTATTTTGCAGATTTATCTACGCCTTCCTTGTAATCTGCTCTTTGGCGCTTACTGTATCTGTTTTGGTACCTGAGGTACTAGGTTTTGCGGGGTCAAGTGTCGCAGATTTGGATTTGCCGCTCCTTGCCCTGACAGTTGTGTGTCCAAACTTGTAGTCGTTGGGACGCCTTGTTTGATGAGTTGTTTAAACCTACCAGATTTAAGCAGGGCTGCTTCAAGATCTGGACGTTCAACGTCCTGTATGATGTTGCCTGTTTCCATGAGGATTTCGTCCTATGTAGTTTTTTGGGGAGTCTACATTGTCCTGGGATTTTTCGTTTTGGTTTTCCATATCTGGTCCCACGAGAAGCTAGGGAAAAATTGCCACCTACGGCAGAGCCCCGGATGCGGCAGGGGTATTCACTCTTATATTACAATGTATGTTATATTATCACTGGAAAGTGGCTGTATTTTTTTATAATAGTCAATTTTCACTTCAACTTTCCCCCTGTTTAATTCTCACAAATATAAAAGGTGTTAGAAACGTTTCAATTAAGAGGTTAATATAGTAGAAAATAGTTAGCTCGAATCAGTTGAGCTATAGTTATTGAATATCTGCATAACCACAAACAAATGGAGTCGATAGAGTAAAATACCATTGTTCACGGAAGAATAAGTCTTACAAATATCAATATAGTCGTAAGTAGAAAATCCAAATTATGCAGATTTATCTAAATTCAAGAGAAATTATTCTTTAAGAAAGAACGTATGTTTTAAGTCGAAAATATATGTTGCTTTAATCCTCCTCAGAAAAATTTATTTTCAATAAGCGCTCCTTTTTATTTGAAATTTTAACATTAAAGCCTCAACAATAGAAACACGGCAGTATCAACATAAAATATTGATAAACCAGGCAGAAAAACAATCTAGAACCATAAGCCGCGTAAAATGATTCTCTGTGTAGTAGAGCATATAAAATTTGCTCATATTGCATTTGGGAATCATTAATAATTTTTGCTTAGTCCGTTTCGTTCAGACCAGGGGAAAATATTTTATTCTCACGTTAAATACCGTATAAATGGGATGGTTTTATCGCAATTACTATAATGGAGCTGAAGTAGTAACCAATGTGTGAACTATCGTTATAGTTTGTTTTATTCCCACGTTATTAAACTCATTCTCTCAATTTATTATACTCTGAAAATGCATTTAACAATAAAAATATTCTTTTCTACGACTATTATAGAATTTCTATATTCCGACATAGTTTTTGATTACGGAATAGCTTCATTTTAACCCTAGGGCAAGAATATTCATTCTTACCTGTGGTATGGAATGAATACTTGTGGCGCCCTCTAAACGTGACGGTTAATTTGACAGAAAGAGAAAATATGCGTGTTCCGTTGTCTACACCAGCTGCACTACGCCTTGTAGAAGTAGTGCAGAAATATTAAAATGCTTAAAAAATTCTCTAAAATGAACATAAAATTACTAATACGGTCGTTGAGTATTAATTGTTAGAGCCAGAGGTGCAGCATAAGTGTATTTTGAGGTACGTTTTAAGAAAAAAATAGCAACAATTGGCAACTGTCAACAACGTCGATTGTCAAAGCTGTTTAATTATCTATTTTCTCAATTTTTAGGTTAAAATTGATTACTAGTTCATAAAAAGTAAGTACTACTCGTGTAGAATTTTGTTTATTCCACCCTTGATATAGAATAAACTATTATCGAACTTGAACTAACATATTTCTAAAAAAATCAATTATAATAGAAAATCAGCAGGAGTCACTCTTCTTTGATAAACTTTGATTTCTGGAGTCCAAAAATGTGAAATTCTTCATGCTACCCATGTATATTGACCATCTTGTCGATCTCATGAATAATTAAAATTATTGCATTTATTCATAACTAAAACCCTACCGAAATAATATATTTACGCCAACAAAATCGATTCCTGAAAACACTTTTCAACGCATTTCCCGGAATGGCACCAAAGTGATATTGGAAACATAACTATATCGTGTGGTACGCTTTACAGTAAACACCCATCGATAGATCGCTTTATAAAAATCACAAAGTTCTACTATCAAAGCATCATTATATATTCTACAAGCTTCGAATATAGTTTAAATTGGATGATCAAGGGGGCAAAGGACATGCCACCAATGTAGTCCTTCATATCATGCAAGATAACCTAGATATGGGGCATTCTCTATACATGGATAATTTTTATAACGAAATTGACTGTCTCGACCCTTACTTCGTGGAAGTTACTTCTGTCAATCTGACGATGATATTGATTTATCGAAACAATTGTCAATTTTTTAGAATTTTCAATAACTTGTATTATATTGTGGAATTAACTAGAGACCTTGAGTTTCATTTAGAAACACTAATTTTTATAACAGTTACACCTAGCTTCCATGTTGTTGGCCAGAAACACTTATTGCATAGGAACACTTAGAACGAATAGGAAGAATAATCCAGTAGATGTACAGCAGGGGGAAAAAGGGGTAACAATTGCGCGTCATACCATTGGAGTCATGATAGACAAATGGAAGGACAACAGAGAAGTATTTTATATATCCAAGGAATTCACAAATAATCTTGTCAATTTTTTTAACAATAGGCGGCAAGAGAAAGAGAAGCCAGAGACTATTGTGAAGGCCAGATGATGTCTTATTATCCTTGTGAAAGAAAAACATTACGCTGGTGTAAAAAATGAGAATTCATATTATTTATATATTTGTAATGAATTCATATTTTCTGTTTACTACTGTTTTTCTTACCCTGGGCTACCAGCACTTTGTTTGGACCCATGTTTTTCCAATTTTCACAAAACTCCTTAATTTAAAAAAAATTATATTACATTTCATGTTTTTTTTGTTGTACTTGGTTTGTATTTGACTTTATTTTTTTTTATTTTTTTATATTATTTAGTTCCTTAGATTTATTTTGGATGTAAAGAAACGTCATTGGCTTTATAATCCCACAGAAATTTTTGTGATTTTTATTAGTTGTACTTGTATGTATTTGGAAAAATCTTTGCCATGATGTCTTTCGACGACACCCACCTCTTGCAAACATTTCAGTCATTGCCCTTATGACGTGTCCCTTTATTTATAAATGTAATAAATGTTGCTTTCACCTTTAAATTACTCAACATTTTTATTATTTTACAAAAAACTATGTCCGCCCCTAGGGTTGCATACACCAATAGATGCGCACTGAACGTGTTAAATTACTATCATACTATGGGTGTTACCGCATATCCTTTTGTACTCGAATGCATAATTTTTCACAATCCAGAGGAACAAGTTAGGTTATATAATATTACCTTCACGCTATAACGTATAATAAAATATCCTTTGACGTCATAAATGCCTTTGAAATAGCACGGAAATAATTCCATTATTATAACGAACTAACCTGTAATAGAGACTTTCTGAAATACCCATCCATATCGTGCATACATTCTCCAAATAATTTGGAATTACCTTGCAGCAACCCTACAGCATGCTTCAGAATCCTTATTGGTTATTATATGTATGATGTCCGCTAGCAGCATAACTTAGAATACAGGGTGTTTATTATGAGATTTATATAGTTCTAAAAGAGCGAAACTTTTTGATTTGTAGTAATGAGATTGATACATCCATTTTTTAAGTATGAGATACAACTGCAAAGTTGTAACTTTTTCAAAATCTAAGTAATTCATTCAATAGGTTTTGGTTATTTGAAGTTTCGTACGAAATCCAGGAAAACTTTTATTTGGTTGCGATAGTAATATTCCAAATCATTGGACCATCAATTCCAATACGCAGATAAATATACTATTCATGGAATGGTGGGATAATTTTAATAAAATAAATCAATAATTTTAGTCCAAACTTTCGCGCCACTCTGTACTATATCTATTTTATCACAAGTTTATATTTACCAGATTTGTATTATACCATATTCCTATTATGCCCCAGTGGAATTAATTACAGTTATGATTGCATATCAAATTTATTGAATGAAAAAATTATTATATAATGATCGTAAATGATAATTTCCTTCTAAGAGTATTTAATGTGTTGCATTATTGCTGTGGTATGATAATATAATTACACGAGATTTAAATGTGCGAGATGGGAAAATACATTAACATACATTGTAAACTATTAGACTATTCCCCATTACATCGCTTTTAGACACTTTTGAACAAGTGCTGTTGAATACCGTGGAAGATTTCAAATATTACGATAAGTAGTAGGTGTATGATAGAAATATTTTAAACACACGCAAGATAACAAAACCGTGACAGATGGCAAACATTTTATACAAGTCCTTAACACAAAATCCAGAAAATAGAAATCAAGAGCAAAATTTCGAATGGCATAGATATATGGATTATGAGCAAATAATCATATTCAGTGATAATGGCACTAAATTTCTTGGAGAAAAAATCAGTTAAAAGAATTATACAGTGCTATTCAAAAGTCCCCTCCCCCCTCGTATCTTTTGAACGGCTACACTTACATTAATAAAATTTGGAGGGTGAAAATAAAGTTGAATAGATGAGGCTTTTACTTGATGAAGATCCATACTGAACGATGAAATAAAACAATATAGTTTGTTTAAATCTTCATATATTTGAATTAATGTTCAATTTAAACTTGTTGACGCGTTTCACTAACACAGTAGCTTTGTCAGAACGAATGCAGGTAAAATATAAAAACGTCTTAATATATACAGTGCTAAATCTATTTACTAAGGTTAACAATGGTATTAAAAGATATTACCTGGAAATTCATTCACTACAAACATTCCTAAGCTATCTTATAGGTAAAGAGGTTCAATAAAGGAGACTGATTGATATCTATTTGGTCGTTAAGGAGATTACCTGAATATTTATTTTTGTTAATCTCTAGGGCCTCTAATAAATAAGTCTATAAACTTTCTAGACCTTACAATTTCAAACATAAATAATAAACATGATTTTTCTATTTTTCATAAATCATCACATACAGATATTACAATTCATAATAGTTCGGTCCACCCATTCAGTCATAAACTAGCAGCTTTCAATAGTATGATACACAGACTCTTAACAGTCCCATTAAATATTAATAATTATACCAAAGAATTAAATATCATAAAACAAATAGCAGTTAATAATAATTACGATCCAAATTTAATTGACAATATCATAAATAAAAAGATAAAAAAACAGACTTTAGAACAAGTATTCCCTTCAGATAAAAATAATAAACAATTTAAAAGCTTAACATACTTTGGAACACCATCCTTAAAAATTAAATCATTTTTAGAAACTTTAGACATGAATATTTCCTTTGAAACTGATCACAATTTATTCAAATTCATTAAAAATAATAAATCTAAATCTTCAAAATTAAACAAATCAGAAGTTTATAAATTAAAATGTGGTAATGACAATTGTGATAAAATTTATATCGGTAGAACTTTTAGAAATTTTAAGACTAGAATTTCGGAACACAAACATAGCTATGGCAACAAAAAATTAGATTCTAACTATTCAAATCATTTATTAGAAAACCAACACATTTTCGACCCAAATTTTGAAATTCTCTATGTAGTCGGTAAATCCTTTAGTTTAAATTAATTAGAGGCCCTAGAGATTAACAAAAATAAATATTCAGGTAATCTCCTTAACGACCAAATAGATATGAATCAGTCTCCTTTATTGAACCTCTTTACCTAGAAGATAGCTTAGGAATGTTTGTAGTGAATGAATTTCCAGGTAATTTCTTTCAATACCATTGTTAACTTTAGTAAATACATTTAGCACTGTATATTTACAAGACATTTTTATATTTTACCTTCATTCGTTTTGACAAAGCTAGTGAAACGCGTCAACAAGTTTAAATTGAACATTAGTTCAAATATATGAAGATTTAAACAAACTATATTGTTTTATTTCATCGTTGAAAATAAAGTGTTGTAAACTTCTCTACGAATGGTAACAGATGACGTAATAGTAATAGATGACGTCACAGTGCCACTCTGGCCAATAATTTTAAATAGGACCTTATGGCAAGTGATATCTCGTTTGAAAGGCATTGACATTGGCTACATAGCCATATTAATTTTGTTTAGGTTTAAATTAATTTTGACGGATAAATTAAATAAATATATAAATAATTTTTTCAAGGTTCAAAGTGATAACAATTCCACTGTAGATTTTTTGGCTAGTAAAGAGATTGTATGGAAATTCATTTCACCCATGAACCCTCATTAGGGCGGAATTTGGGAGGTTGCAGTAAAGAGCACAAAGCATTATTTATACAAAATAGCTGGAAAATTCTATTTCACATTTGAAGAGCTCAGCACTATTTTAGCATATACAGAAGCAATATTAAATTCAAAAATATTACAAAACTATGTCCTTTACCAAAAGAAATTGGAAAACTGATTTTTGCGTTGATTAATGATACATTTCTGTTAGGTGAACATACTCAGTTGAACCTTTGCGTTGCAACTTATTTTTTTTTAAATTTTTTTATCGAAGCTTCATGATATGGAAATAGGTATACCTGTTAACTTTAGTAATTACATAACAGAAATATGAAACTGCAAATAAGGAACAAATCCTATGAAAAGAATGAAATATTCTAAAAATTTAACATTTGAGTAAGTAAGAATGTACCTACGATATTACTAATGTAAAACTATAACTAAAAATTGAAAACAAATTCTTTATTTATTACTGCATGTCAAACTTCCATGACATTCAGAAGAGCAAATTGTTATTTTTAATCAAGCACATTTTTGTATTGTACTGTTTACTACTAGCCTTACAGCTAAATTTTTGAAAGCCTTGACCTCCGAATCGTGACTGATATGCAACTGCCTCTCTGAGGATAATTAGTTGATCAGGAACTTCTTCTCCAAAACCTACTGAGGCTTCATGAATAATATTCATAGAAAATAAAGTTTTAAGAATTCCTTCAGAGGTACCCACTTAGTAGAGGCTATTTTTCAGGTCAATCACATTTCCAATGATGTTTTTGGAATCGAAAGATCCTCGATCTACCTTAGGAACTGTTAAATGGACATATGACCCGATTTCAATCGACTCAAATTATTTGTTGGTTGCCTCAGTCATCTTTTCAGCTGCTCTTTTTTGACCAGAGTACGGTTGTTATCTCTCAATTTCAATTTCATTTTGAGTTGCACAAAGTGAACAAATCCTTGCATCTAGTTTTGAGGATGGTTCTGAACTTAAAATTGCACAATATGAATGCATTGTGAAATGAATTTAGATTTTTCTCTGTTTTTTTCACTACAGGCACAACAGTATACAATACTATGACTTAAAATCTCAGTCGAATTTTCTTCCATATTATTGTTACGAAAAAGCACACTGGTATAGACCCTAAATCCGACTATCTTATCTAAACATTGTTTTTGTGACAAGCCTTATCTAGAAAATGCCAGAAAACCCTTTGCTTTTGAGTAAGCCGCAGTCTGGAAGTTTCTAGTAAAAAAGGCACTAATATAAACAAAGGATCGATCAGCGGAGTTTAGTTTAGTTGATAATTTGACATCGTGAGATAAGCAAGTGAATAAGTGAATATAAATCAGTTAAGTGTTTATATACATTAGTTTAAGTGATTAGTTGAGTATATAGAAATTAAGTGTTAGTGATTAGTTTAGTGTTTAAATAAATTAAGTAAGTGAACCTACCGTGTGTTTAAAATTTATCCCACCAGTTTATTGTTTAAATAAATAACAAAAACATTACATTATCCAGTTGAATGCTGCCCTCTGAGTTCGAGTCAAGATTATCTTCTGGTATTTACCGTTCAGTGTTGTTTGTTCGTAAAAGATTCGTTATATCTTCAAGCTCCACTTCTGTCCAAAGATCTTTAATCACAGAATCTGGAAGGTTTCTCGATTTTAATCAAAGTTAAGGATTACCTCCAAACAATGCACAGTACGTAGTTCTTCCAATAATGCGATGTTTTGATGAATTGGACCAATTTGTGGAGGAGTGATCAGACAATCAGGAACGAAGCATTTTTTCAGCATCTTGATTACTTCTTGCTACGCTACCCTGGCTTTGAGGGTGGCGTGGCTTGCCATGAACAATTTTGCAAATTTCTTCTATTACCGAAGCAGTAAATTCCCGGCCATTGTCACTTTGCAATATGTATAGTGCTCCAAACTCCAAAAATATTTTCAATAATTCTATAGCTACCTCTGTAGCATGGTTGGTGTATAAAGGACGAAGATGCAAACATTTGGTGGTATGGTCTTGATAGTTAAGATGCCACTTACAGTTTCCGTCAGTAGCAGATTGGAAATCTATCAATTCTACTTGGCCGCGAATATTAAAATATTTAGAAAGGATTGGTGGCACACCTTAAGTAAACCACTCAAAGCTTTACCTTCTCAAACCTATCATATATCGTACGAGTAATAGGTAAATATGCTAATAGAAAAATGAGAGGTGTACTACCCTATTGTTGTATTACCATTCTCTTCGTTGGGTGCAAGTATTTGTATATTTATCGTTCACGTTTTTATACTTATTTTTCTGGCTTCTAATGTTCTGGCTTCTAATGTTATTATTTTTTCGTTAAATCTATTTTTCACCTAGTTGGTTTCTGTGATAATAGGTTTTTCATATCCCCATAATTTACTTTCTAATCTTGTTTGCTCCATATGCATCCTGGCTGTCCTTGTTAAGTATTCTCCTATAAACTTGATTAAAACTTCCGCAACTAAAAATCTGAAGCCTTAAATAACAAATCAATGAACAATCCAAAATATTGGAAACTATAATGCGCATAAACCATTTTGAAGATCTAACAGAAACAGTTGGTTATAATGGTGTTCGTAATTTAATATGTCAGTATTTTGAACCTACGGTATATTAGGTGTCAGGATTGAAAGTGTTGAGATTGTGGAAGTTTGACAAATTCAATACTTCTCACAGACCAATTTATCATATTTGTTTTCAAAAGATCGTAGAGTTCCTTTCACTTCATAATTCCATCTTTTATTGGTTTCAAATATATTTTCTTTGTCTTAATCATATTCATTTCTCATCTCTTATGATTTGAGATGAAGTATTTTGCATTGATTCAACAGTGTTTTTACCAATTTCAGTTTAACTAGTTGTAATATAATTTCTCACATATGATATGACTGAGAATATAAGAAATGTTATCAGATGGTGGAATAATTAAGCAAGTTAAGTTAAATTCCAAGAGCGGTGTCGACGAAGTAAGCAACTAATATGACCACACGGCCGAACAGGCGGTAGCCACACTCAAAGAGGCTTTGGGCTACCAATAATGCGGCAGCTCCGAAATTTTTTCATTGTAGTATCGGGCAAAGCACTCAAATTTATACCACATCCAATGAATTAACTAGAAAGCCATGCCAACTTCTCTAAGGTGATGTTATCAAAGAAACCACACTCTTAGATGTTTTAATTACGGATCCTTTGTTACTTTGAAAACTGTAATATAGCTTTTATTGCAAGTTAATTTAATAAATGTTCTCTTTAAGTTTAGATGGACTATAACTAACATATTTAAACATTTTAATTATTAACTTCGATAAAATTGTTCACTTGATTTTCGTTTTGAAATATTGAAAATATCTCAAAAACTTTTTTATCCAATAAAATTACTACTTGAACTGCCCCAGTTTGAGTACTTCTGGTAAATTTTAGGAAGAAATTCCAGTTCAGTTATAAATACTATAGACTTTGTTTCACGAAACCATCTTATATCGGAAAATTTCAAAAGGAATTTCATAATAATATAATCCAGAAATTTCATGTCTTATCTGCAGTTGAAGGGCCGCTCACAGAGTATAATATTCGTGATCTGCAAGAAAACATGTGACAATTGAAAATAATATAGATGGGTCCTTAGGATAGTGAACAATGCGTGAATGGGACAATTGGAATAGGACAACCCATATATTTTACAATTTTCTCTTACAGTTTTTTATTGTAGATGCAGCATGCAAACTGTTGATGGTCACTATTGACCATTAATGTGAAGAAATGAATAATAATAACTTTATTTACAATTTAAATACGAAAAAATTTGCAAGAGACTATTGAATCAACATTTTGAGCGAAGTTTTCAATTATTGACATAATTTAGTTTGAACTATCTACAAACGAAACATACATTCGGAAATGGATTGAATAAAAATAAATAAATATTTTTTTTTTGCAAAATATGCAATAACGCTTGGAGTTGCGTAAAAAAGTTTTCTACAAAATTCGTAGAGCTTTCAATATTACACTGAAATTGTCTATCATTTTTCCCAAAGTGATATTAGGGCGGATAGAAGGTAAGGGATGATAATTTAAAGTTTAAAAAACCATAACTAATAAAAGAAATTATATAATTGATCATTTTTTTGTAATTACTCAACACTCCATGAACTTTTATTTGACAGATTTTCGTTAATTTGTTTATAACAAAGTAATAACAATTTCCAATATCCAGTTTAAAACGATAAAGTAAGGAAAGCGAACGGAGTGACAAGGAAATAAATCCTACAATCGAAGCAAGATATACAGGAACATAAACTCAGGGCGGACTCATTAGAAAAAGAAAAGAAGAAAAATAGTGTAGTGGTCACAGGACAAAATTTCGATACTTATGATCCAGAGATTTTAAACCAAAAATGTATTGGAACAAACTCTGGATATTCGAAAAGTAATTAGGACTGCAGCGATATTAGGAGGAAAAACATGTCTACTAGAACTGGAAAACGGGAAAGAGAAAATGAAAATCATGCAAAATAAGTCGAAACTGAAGAGTCATAAAGGAAAAATGTTCATAAGAGTGGATCTACGTCGACGTAAATGAGAAAACAGGAAGAAATAAAGAGAAAAGCGCAGGAAGCAAGCACTGAAGGTGAGGCAGTCAAATTGGGGTTCCGGAAACTAGTGATAAATTCCTAAATATGGAGGTGGAGGAGGAAGGAGCGGAAACTGGAGCAGCGAACGAACTAATAACAGTAAAGGTTGAAGGATCTAATGATGACGGAACATGATGAAGGACACTGAGGACCCGAATCAGCGATCTAATCAGGAAAATTATTTGGGTTGAAGAAAGGACACCGGATCAATGAAATCAAGCAATTATTTGTGCGATATATAAAAAAAGGGGACAAAATGGAATACGCAAACTACAGAGGCATATCCGTGCTGGATATGACGTATAAGGTAATAGCGAGAGTAATAAGAAAAAATTTAGATGAATATGATAATCAGCAATCAGGAGAGTATCAAGGGGGTATTAAATAAGGGCGGTCGCCTATAGACCAAATATTTGTACTGAAAATGATTCAAACTAGCCCTCAAGAGTAAAATATTAACCCGAATCTCATTGATTATCGATTTTAAACAAGACTACAACTCGGAGATAAGAGAACAATTAGACCAGGTATTAATAAAACTCTGATTGCCTTAGTAAGTTGATGACGTTAAGTTTCCCTCTAGAGGGGCGCTAGAGGGAAACATGTCAGAAAAGTTTGAAGTAAAGTAGGGATTGAAACAAAAACCTTTCATTTTGGTTTTTCGCTTCCCGTTTCCCATAGTAATCGCACTTATCTTGAAATCGTGTACATCGAGAGCATGTAACATATTTGATCCAGTCCTCCTATTTTTTTGTTTTATTATAATTCTCACAGCATCAAGCACAATCATTTTCCTCCCAGTCACTTTCATTTGAATTTTCTTTAAAAATGTCTTCTATATTAATATCTTCAGATTCCGAAGAAGATGTAAGTTCTTTCTTTATTTGTCGCTTCTTCGTACACACAATTTTCTTCTTTTTTTTTGACCATTTAAATTAGTTCTTTTCTCTCTTTATGTCTTCTTTAATTAACAATTTGGCATTTTTTAATTCGTCCTTCGTCGTAAGACTTGATATATTTTCTGGAGAGCTTAAAACTATTGACATAGTTTGCGCTCTCCTTTTTAGTGCTTGCACCTTGTTCACATTCGGCACTGAATGTATTCTGTCCAATACTTTGGAGGGAGTTTCGTCATTTTTTGATGTGGTTTGAGTTTCAGAGGCTGGAACCGAGCTGCAGCTTGGTACTGCAAAAACTAATATCCCATTCACAAAGGCCTCGCGGTCACTGGTGGTTCGTTAGAGTAGCTAGGGGAAGTCGTCTGGATATCTTGGATCTGGTAAATTTCTGTAGAGTCATAAGCTTCTGACAGGAAAGCGTAGTCGGGTATAGCTTTTGGCCCATAAGGAATTATTCCACATGTTTTAAACCCACTTATACCATTATCAACATTAGTTGCTTTACCCCAAGCTGAGTTGATGAGGTATGATCGAAGGGGATTTTTCATTTGAAATGTTTTTAATGAAGAGAGGGAAGTGATCGCAGTTATATAGAAAAAGAAGAGGTTCGCATTTTAGAGATGAAGAATGAAATGAGTCACAAAGTGACAAGTCAATGGCTGATGTTTCTCCTGTGATTATGTTAAATCGTGTTCCTTGACCATCAATGAGTAGGTTGAAGTTAGAATTATTTAAAATATTTTCTAGAGAACGTCTGAAGAGTGTGATCTTATCTGATCCCCATATCGGGTTATGGGCATTAACATCTCCTAGTGTTATAGCTGGACTGGGTATTTGACGAATAACATTATTCAGGGTACTGATATCTGGGTTTACATCTGGACGAATATAAATATTAACTATCTCAGGTCCTACAATAGTCACTGCAACTGATCCAAGTTTGCTATTAATTGGAATACTCTTCGTTGCAAAACAATTATCTACACAAAGTGCAACTCCCCCACTTGCGTGTCTATAATTTTCTCTGTTTTTATAAAAGCATTGGTAGTTTTTGAGTTTATTTGCAAAACCTTTAAAATGTGTTTCTTGTAATGCGAGTATAGTTGGAGGATATTCAGTTAAAATTATTTTTAGCATGTCTAAATGGGTAAAACATCCATTTAGATTCCACTGTAGGATCAAATTGAATTTAGATAGTAACAATTGTGACGTGATTTAATAATCTATTGTTGAGGAATCGCGGTCGTCTATTATGTTCAAATGTTTGTTACTCCTAACTTTGGTACATCGAGTTTTCATATTTCTGTCTGTTATATATGAATAGATATCATGTAGCATGTCCAATACACCATCCATGTCTTCTGTATACATTTTTGCCACGCTTAACGGGTCAGATGATATGTAAACGTTTTCAAGAAAATCAGAAGTCTCTTCAAATGTTAAAAAGGATTTATTGGGGTTTAGTGCTCTTACTGGTTTCATTGATTCTTCAACAGAAATAGTGCCTGATTTGGGTTGTTTCATGAGGTTGTTAGATAGATTTTTTGGTTTGAAAAGCAGTTGTTCTTCTTCATCTCGTAGAGGACGTGATATTTGTTCGACTGTTACTTTGCCAATTTGTTTGTTAGAAGCTTGAGTGGCGGTTTCCAATGGCATAGATTCTTTCATTTCTGTAGATGTCTTTGCTTCTTTTGGGTTTGAGAGAGGATAGGGAAGGCTAGAATCGTTTTCTACATATTTTGTTCCATTATTTGAAGGAGTGTTATTGAATGGTAGTATATTGGTTTGAGGATGAGGTTGATTGGTTTGGGATTGGTTACTTTGTGGTGATAGTGGTAGACTTATATTGGGACATTTTGAAGCTATATGACCATTCTGCTTGCATTTGACGCATATATTATCATACAACGATAGAAATATTCGGTAAGTTGTATCTTCATATGTTAGGAGCATCGAGTCCGGGATAATATGACTTAATTGAGTGGAGATATAAGTTTGTCTCCGAAAGCTAAATATGTGTTGGTATTCTAGTTTGGATATACCAATTCTTAAAAATGTAATTGGAGTCATAAGTTGTATGCCTATCTTTTGAAGTTGTTGTTCAAGTATGTTATGAGGTATAGATGGACAAACGTTCGAGATCAGTAATCTTTCGTGAGGAGATATAAGTTTTCGGGCATGTAGTATTGTGTTATCGATCGTTATTGTTCATTTTTTTGTAGTTAGAAAGTCTTCAACTATTCTTTTCGCTTGATAGTTGTTGGACATTCATGATGAATAAATAATGTTTTTTGGTTGTATCACATTTCCTAAGGTAGTTAAATAATCTTCTAATTTAGTATTTGCTATAGAATTGAAGATAATAGCTTGATTTTTACTCTGGAAATTAGTAGTAGAAATAACACATAAATAGGATCTTGAGTGTTGACGTGATTCATTTTGTTTGCCCCTGTAGTCAGAAGCATTACAATTCGAATCTGCCGTACTCATATTTACTACATGTGGTCTTAATTACGGATCTGGCTGTTTACATTTCACAAACTATTAGGTACAGTAAAACTTGGTTTCTATTAATTGCTGTATGTACAATTGATACTTGTCTGGGTTTGAAGAATTATTAACAATAAATGAATTTTTACTCACTCGATAAATGAAATCTTCTTAAACTTACTCGTTTGATGATGTTAGAAAGCACTTAATAAATACACTGTTGATTTTTCCTGGAAATTAGTTCCGTTATTTGTAATAGTTTTTTATAATTTTCAGGAACCGATAATAAACACGACTTATTATTACCTGTACCAGGGCCGCACTCCCGTCATGAATCCTTGATTTACTTATAATAGAGCATTTCTGGAATACTTCGAAAATATCACCAAGGCAACATTTTACTGTTGTTACTTTTAATGGTGAATTATTATTCAAGGGGAAATAGTGATGTAAATGCAAATCTTAAAGACTGAAAATTCATTAACAATGATGTAAAGAATGTAGCTTAAAGTGTTCATATCATGAGTCTACAAATAATCCAGATATCAACAATTAAGCATTTAAATTAATGTTTATAATTGTTTTGGTATATATAATACGACGATATTATCATATTCGAACGCTATTATATTTTGTAAATAAACCTGGCAATAGTTACATCTATATTGTTTGTTAAATAACTTCAATGATATTAACAAAACTAGGATATTTTTTTACAAAACGTTGTTTTAATGCCATAATTATTTTTTGGAAGCTATGATTGTTCATCAATAACATACAACATCGTTCGAATTCATGCATTTCATGAGATTGAATAACATTAGAGATAATAATTTATGTTCGTACATAAATTGTTCATATATTAAATATGGGAGATATGTTTGTGTTCAACATTTTGTACAATTGATTTGATTTAAAGCGGTATCTACAAACAACTCATTGTACCGGGTGTTTTTAGAGTTATATTATCAACTTTTCTGGTCCGACTTGGGAAGAAATGGATGAGTCTTTTGAAGAATATCGATTGTTAGAAAATAAATTTTCCATCAGAGATAACTTACAGAAGCATCTAAGAGAATCATCAAATTAAATGGATTGTTTTAAATGAAACTTACTGTTTATAGCTAATTCCACAATATATTGAAGGAATTTTAAAACTCTAAGAAAATTGACAATTGTTTCGATAACTGAATATCATCGTCAGAATGAGAGAAGTTACATTTCATTTGATGCCTACCTGATGTTTAGTAGTTATTTTTGGCTAGACCAAGAAGTGACCTAACTTGTGATTGACTTAATATATGTTAATAGAAAAAAGAAGGAGATATGCAATTACCAATTTTAAAAGCTTAGATATTATTAGCCCTATGGGGATATCCTGGATATCATTTTTCCCAATTAAGATCAGTATAACTGTGCAATGTGATATAGAAAACTCGGAAAACTATATCTGCTGATCTTTACAATTATCACTTAAGAGAACAGTTTAAAAGTGGAGAACTCCCTAGATTTATCTGTTCATTGACTTCATATTGTGGGTTTCTTAAGTATCTTCTAATTTCCAATTCTTCCAGTTCTGTGTAAGGTGTCAATGAATGATTGGTGTCAAGTAGATGTCTGGCGTAGTGTGATTTATCTGGTGGTTTTAATCTGTATGCTCGTAAGGATTCACTGTATCGGATTTCAAAATTTCTAAGGGTCTGACCCAAATAGACAGCATTACATTCTGGATATTTAAGTTTGTATTTACCAGATTTCTTTAATGGTGATATTTTTGTTTTTACATTTAACAATTTTGTACTTATGTTACTTTCTGTTTTAAAAGAAATCGTTGTATTTGTTGCTGAAGATATTATCTTTGAAATATTATTAGAAATATTTCCTGCATATGTAATGGTTTTATGAGTTTTCATTTCTTTAGTTTGTTTAGGAAATATTAGTTGTAATGCCACTTTTTCCTCTTTTCTACTAATTAGTTTATTTATCATATGTAATGGGTAACCGTTGGATGTTGCTAGTTGTTTAATTGTGTTAATCTCTCTATCAAAATTACATTTGTTCATAGGAACTGAAAATGCTCTATGTATCTGAATTATATGCCGCTAGTTTATGAGACATGGAATGATTGGAACTGTATGGAAAAGGCACATCAGTGTGTGTTAGTTTTCGGTGAATCGAATAATCAAGTACATTATTAACTGTTTGATTTTGAATATATGTTAATGGAAAAAAGAAGATGTGATATTACAAATATTGAAGCTTAGATATTATTAGCCCTATGGTGATATCCTGGATATCATTTTTCCAATTAAGATCAGTATAACTGTGCAATGATATACAAAACCAGGAAAACTATATCTGATCTGATCTTTACAATTATCACTTAAGAAGTGGAGAACTACCTAGATTTTTCTGTTCTTTGACAACTTGATATTGTGGGTTTCTTAAGTGTCTTCTAATCTCTAACTCTCCAAGGAAATCCAGTTCGTGTTTCTTATCACAAATATGTAGTACTTCTAGTTCTGCGTTAGGTGTCAATGCATGTTTGGTTTCAAGTAGATGTTTTGCGTAGTGGGACTTATCTGGTTGTTTTAATCTATATGCTCCTAAATGTTCACTTTATCTGATCTCAACATTTCTAAGGGTTTGACCCAAATAGACAGCATTACATTCTGGACATTTAAGTTTATATATAGCAGACTTCTTTACCACCTTCTTCACCATTCGTATCTATGCAGTTCAGTAGGATGGATTACCGTCCTGTACAATCTAAATTTAGCAGCTCTTGGTATATCCGAAAACCTCTAAATACAAATTCTTATGAAAATCGCGTGATAACTACTATTTTTAAAACTCGCATATATTACGATTTTTGACTTTTTTATTTTTTCAAGCCTGTCAAATAGGTCATAGAGAAAAACTGATTTTTCAAGTTACGTCTTGACAGTTAAAAATTCTTTTCGGAGAATTTTCAATGTCGAGGACATCTGCCTGGGCCAATTTTACACCCCCGTACCAAATTTCGTATCAATCTGAGCATTTTAAAATTTTTCCCGCTAAAGCCGGTTCTGACACCTTGTTAAAAGGCAACTTAAGCTGGGTTTTTGAAGGAGAAGGAAAAATTGTAGAAAAAAAATAAAATAACTGTCGTGTAGAGGATAAAAACTTTTTTTGCGAGATATTGATAGAATGCTAGAAACCAAATAAATAGTGGGCGCTTAGACACGTACATAAACTTTTTTTAGCTCCCATAAAAGAAGTATAATTTGCCTAAAAATTTCGAAAATTCGATGTTCAAAAATTTAGAAATAATTTTTTGCTCATAAAAATTCTATGGTGTTTCTCTATCTGTTGATATATACAGTTCAATCATTCTATCAAAAAAGAGGGCGCGCTAAATTTTGACGTTAAAATTTTTTGTGTACAGTTGGTTATTGTATTTAGTTATATTTTTATTTGACATTTGACTTTAAGCTTGACACAAATTATGAATAAAATAGTCTAACGTTGTTCTAGCTAGCAAATAATTATATTCAAGGTAAATTAGAATGATTTATATATTAAAAAGATTATTGAATAAAGTACGCTAACGTTTATTTACCAATGATTTGTCAATTGATCATTTTTATATTGTAAAGGATCAATATATAAGGTATACATAATGTTCTATTTTTGAGATAAATTACCAGATATCTATGTGAAGATGTAATACAGAAATAATTCTGTTCATGATATAATATAAATAGATCGCAAGAGCATATACGAAGAAGCTCTTTTTTAAACAAATAATCATCCTCTTTCTGCTTAAATGAAAGATTGTTTACAATTTACACAAGTATGCGGTTATAATATGTCAAAAGTCAGAATTGCTGGATAAAACCATCTGTGATCTGACCAATTAGGTATCTACAGAATTTCCAACTTAAATTCAAACCACTCCTCCTAGTTTGAAAACAGGCATTATGTGTGATTCTATTTTATTTAAAAAATTAAATAAATGCGTATTATAAAACATATTGTGTAAAACTTCTGCCACAATGACTTTCTGTAGTACACGTGATTTGCGCAATTCAGCGCTTCGCGGTTCGTTGCGCATACTTCACTCGTACTACAAAACGTGTCATTGTGACACTTGTTTTACAAATAACTATTGAACCCGCGACACCTATAGGCCCTCCAAATCTGGCTGATCCCTCTGAAATGACGATTCCATCATCAAAAGTTAGTGATACTTGGACTTTTTGATTAGGCTTGAATAAAAAAATATTTCTTTATCTATTTACAATTTGAATTCACTGTATAAATACATTTCTGGACTTGCTACAGCATTAACTTCAATATAATTTTGAATTGAATAGTGGTGATTTATAGATATCCTGATTTTATTTTTCTTCACTAATAATCCCGAGTTGATCCGTTCAGCGTGTAGCTAACTGCTTTCTAAAATACTACAAACAGCTAATATTAAAGAACAAATAATACTATAAATACCGGAACGACACAAGCGAGTGCGTCCTTTTGTAATCAAGTTACGTCCCTAGTTTCGAAATTGAAATTCATAATTTGTGAAGTATATAGATTTGCGAGAGAGAAGGAGTAACTTTATAGTTCCATAATGTTTCATAACGATTCTCGGGACTTTAATTATGTATGAGTACTAACTCCGAGCTATATTGCAAATAGAATAGTCCCCGATTTTCGAGATTTAATGTGCTCTTGCTTTCTCTACCAATAAATCAATTAACTATAACGGTACAAAACTATAATTATTCAGACAACCAGAACAGGATGTTAGTGTTATAGGTTGGTAATAATGTACTTCTAACATAGTATGATAGATTATAAATGATAATTGAGAGAATAAGTAAGTGGAATAATGTCATTGAATTTTGTTATAAATTTTACCGGAATAGTATGAACGTAAGAAAAATGGTAAAATTTGTGTCTGTTGTTGACAATACCTATTTGATACATAAATTTCAAGCAAACCTTTTACTAGTTACGAAATGGATTGCGAGGATTTGGCAACAGTATATAGACAACATGTTTGTTTTGTGAGGTGTAGTTTTAGTGAAATTTGTCAAAAATAATTGAATTTAAAACAAAAGTTATTGCAAATCGACTAAATAAGATTAACCAGCATGCGACTATAAGTTAAAATAACTTTCTTTCTGCTAATTATACCAGTTTCAAATGAAATTACAACATCATTTACGGATTTTAACCTTTGACCCTGGTGAATTATTTGATATATTGAAGACTAGATTTTGTCGGTCGTCGTTGCCAGATTTATCTAATTTACGTAGACATATTCCTCTATCAGTCCTTGTTTTACTGGAATTAAAAGTATTACTAATGGATTCCTATATAAATGCAGCGTTGCAAAATATTTCAGAAACATTAGTAACACAGCTTAATCATCTCTCATCGGTAATAAAATAATTGAAAGACGAATTAACTTTTAATGTCAACAAGATCCCAACAGATTTTGATACAAACTTTCTAGAAATAAATGATAAATTTCAACCAGTTGAAAAACAACTTCATGTAATCAAAAAAGGAAACGATGCACTCAAACGGAAAAAGAATTTAGTTTTTGAAGGAATACCACAAACTGAAAAATACAATAGGGAGCTACTAGAAATTATCATAGAATTCTGCAGAAAAGAAATTAAAGTAAATTGGGATTGCAATGGAGTAAATTACGTGCATAGAATAGGTATAAAAGAGAATAAAAACCGGTCTATTTTATTAAGTTTTGTGTCGCTGCACAAAAAATATGAATTTCTGACATATTGCCCTAACTTAAAAGGAACCTCCTTTAATGTGCCGAAGATCTCTATAAAGAAGATTATATTGAAAAGATGGAAAATGACTTCAAGGCACAAGGAATGGATGTACTTATCAGAAATAATCAATTATATGTAAACCTACACAGTGAGCTCCAGATCAAAGATCCAAATCAATCAATGAATCAAGAATAATTTACGCAGAGTAGATACGCTGAAAACGAGTACACAGACGCCCAAATTTATATTCCATACTTGGCGGGTTTTGAACTCATGTACTGTTTGAATGGGAACTTACCACGGAAATGTACTGATTGTTTATCTACTGTTACAGTTTCGTAGGGAACAGAGTTATTTTGGCAATTGCTTACAAACCCATCCCATAGTTCTCCGATCGCAACTAACTTATCTGTTTCTCTCATCTCTTCTCATGGTCTTATCAATTTACTGATCATAAGAAACCTCTCGGCGCATCTCGATTCATCTGTACTCAACATTTTCTTTTCTACAGCAAAGATCTCCTGCAAAAATCGAAACGCGTCGAGCTCTGTAAGATCAACGTTCGTCCAGAGTTTTAGTCGATCTGAATTCTTCTCGTTATTAAGTTAAAAAACGCGGGTGTTCTGTTGATTAGTGTATCTGCAGATATTGCCTTCTATTTCTATAGTCACTAACAAGTTGAACACCTCAAAAATTGATTTGGCAGAATTTGTGTATGCTGTTGGGTCAGGTATAGTTGAGACAATATTTCTCAATGGACGGCGTGAAGGACGGTGCTGTTGCATGTGAAACGGCCACAGTCCGACCCTGCTACATATCAATATATTTGTAATCGTTTCTGTCAGCCCAGAGTTTTAGTGATCACTCTGACATTATCTCACCGGCGAATTGGTGCAGGCTCCAACGTGTCATTACAACTTGATAGCGATTTTTTATTTGTCTCTATTGTCACTGGGTAAGTTGTAAATGAAACGTTTTTGATTATCGTATGATACAAAACGTGTGCCTACCTTCTGAAAAGTCCTGTGATTAGGTTCTTGTTAGTTTGTTTTTGTTGTGTATTTCATGGGTATTTAGGGTTTATTTTCTCTCTCGTGTGGTTTTTATTGTATTTTTTTTTTATTTAGAAGAGTTGCATCCACCCGAAGGTTATTAGCGATGATACAATCGAAAATTTTATATTTTGTAAAACATATTAATTGATTTTAGGTAGTCAATTACGAGCCGGTGATCGGAGTAATTTCCAATTAGTTTCTTCAAATCGGTAGGAATGTTGTGCATACTACGTTGATTATGAAATCTGGGACATTCGACCAGGAAATGTTTTACACTGTCTATTACATTGCACACAGTACATTTAGGTGGGTTGTCGTTCGAAAAAAGGTAGGAGTGAGTATTCGTGGTGTGGCCCAAGCGTAGGCGTGTAAAAATCACTTGCGTAGGTCGATCACTACTATTAAACTGAGACGGAGAAACGTCACTTTTGTTGTAATTTCGACTGAGAACTTACTTTCCTAGTCCCGATTCTACTTACACAAAACTTTATTTTTAATGAACATCTTGAGATCACTAGCAACACTCCGGCACTCCCATTCTGTTTCGTCATTAGAAATAGAACTGCTTTTTCGTTACCTTCGATGCCGATGTGGGATGGGATCCATATGAAGTTGACGCATCTGGAGTTTTCTTGAGCCTGTAGCAGTTCTGATTTTATCATTTTCTCAATTTAAGTTTAACAAAGAACTAAGAGCGTCAGTAATAATTCTGTCTCTTCATCCTCATATTAAAGAGGTTCGTCTTCAACTTATTCAATCACCTGTTCACAATCTTCTATTTCCGATGAGCTTTCATCTTGAGACACATAATTAGGATCGCGGTCTTCCATCATCACTAGAAATTTCACCATCACTTTCTATAACTTCGTTGAATCGAGAGACTAAGTTGTCTAGTTCTTTCTGACTAAGCACTTGCTAGTCTAGTTATCGTCCCGACATTTTGAGTCCTATTGCAGCCCCAATTTATAACTGAAACAAAATAGTGACATTCGAAAATAAATAAAATAAAATACTACGTAGTGTCTTTCAGGGGAAAATAATACTCAAATACAGTTTATTACATATATACAACATAGAAAATCAGGTACGTAAGTAAGAACACCGACAAAAAATATTCTGGAAAATATATTGAAAAATGTTAAGTTGGGTCTCTGGTGGACCCCACGTCGTGCTTTAAGGGTTAAAAGATTAATTGCACAATTATGTACTAGTAATTCTGACACTTTGTACATATATGTGAATAATAACTCTTATATAATTAAAACGAAATTAGCAAATACCTGAATGACTTGAGCACATTGTCCGATATATAGTGGTTTACGAAGCTAGTCAAATTCGAAATAGATCGAAATGGCCTTAACGCTTTATTAACTTCAAACGATGCTATGATAATGCAAAAGCTTCACAGATTTATAAGCGAGGCAATGAACTTGTAGCATTCATTGTAAATGTATAACTAAGGGCACCTCAACCAGTCCGTATTTTTCTTTTCATTTATATTTTTATTAATTATTTTCACTCTCTATCTCACCAGTCTGTCATGTATCTTAAACATTAATATATTCAACCTTATTTTCTTCTCTTGTTCATGTATCATTGTTATACCAGAGAGCAATAAATTTGTTTATTTACTTATAAAATGTTATTATCACGTAAATAATTTTGGAATGTGTTATTTGTATATCATATAAATTTAGATTAATGATTTTTTCATAGAAATCAATATTGTTCCAGTTAACGTATACTTGAGGAATTCGATCATAATGTATATCAAGAGTATAAAATGTTCACCATTAAACGTCGATTTCTATTGAGATCTTAGAATTAGATCCCTACAATTTCATTATCACTGTTTTTTCTGTCTAATAATCCTCTTTCTTTGCTTTTCCAGAGTTTCAAATCAATATCAGTTGAATTCAATTTATTAATTGATCTTTTCTTGGCGATCTTAGAAACATTTTAGTCTCACAGTAATTTTTGGCACGCTCAAACTTTCCAATTTAACTAATGTAGTAAGTAAGATGAGTTCATCCTTGTTTATATGGATAGATAATCCTCAAAACTCTATTCGAAAGAAATGTTTTTCGTCTACTGGAATAAATGGAAGCACTATCGGAGCGACCTAATTTAAAAGAGTAAATTGTTTAATCAGCTTTTTCTCCTGGTACAATATTTTTTATTATTAAACTAATCCAAACTGTGGAAAACTAGTACGCTTCTACCAAATGAGGCACAGGTCCATCTCTGAATATACAGAATGATACAAACATTTATCTATCTGAATACCTATATCAAATCGTTTACATATATTTTATTATAGGACAGCTCATATACTAAATCAATATTATATCTTTAAAAACCAAAAATAATGTTAAATCGAATTGAATTAAAAACTAATTTTTTAAAGTTTACGTATAACTGGTTGTTATGAATGCAATAATAATAGATTCCAGTCACATTAAATGTTTTATTATTTTCTTGAGCAAAACGTAAAGTCCACACGTAGTTTAATTGACATATATTCCGTATATGAAGGTTATCTATGACATATATTTATACACACAACCGACAATCCGGGGTTGTTAAAACTAATGGTGCGTATGTATCCCGTAACACTCGTTCTATTAATAAAGTTGTAGATATAAACGTTTCGGTGGCCTTCTGTTTCTACTACCTACTGCGGCGCACCACCACATCTTCCGTTCATTGATTTCAGGAACATTCTCGGCCGAATATACTACCTCTTCATTAACCTGTTGCTACTCCGATCTCCCTCGTGTCTGGTCTTCTTTCTGAATTAGTTTCTTCTTAACTGGTTCATCCTTAGGATCAGCACTCTTGCCACCTGTGATTCCGCTAGCGAATCAGGCAAATGATGCTCTCTAACAAGCAGAACGTTGTAGATAATTTGGTCCTTATCTTATGATTTTAATATTTGACCGACATGTCTTTTATTAACTCTTGCATCTGCATTTATCTCATAGTCCTGTTTTCCTTTTTTACTTAAGCGACTCCGAATTCCATTTATTGCCATCATATTATCGTATCTGTACTGTCTCTCTCACATTGAATTGTTTATTTATTTCTTACCTTTTGTATTATTTTTAATAGTTAGTCCTGGAGAGTACAAATCTTTCTACTTGTCCATTGGTCGATAGATGAAAAAGGGCTATGAAGTTTGATTGAATTCCATTATGTTTCAAAAATCTCTGCAATTCTCCTGATCGAAACTGTTTGTCATTGTCTGATGCTGCTATCAAAGGTAATCAAAATGTAGTGAACGACTTCTTCAGAATATTAATAGTTGCTGATGCTGTAATAGATGATGTAGGTATCACTTCAAGCCATTTCGTATAAGCATTCACAACTATCAATACATACTTATTCAGGAAAGATCCTGCATAATCTATGTGTATAATCCATGATTCTTTTGGATATTCCCACCTGTAAACGGGTACTTTAGTAGGATTTGTTTGAAGCAGGCAACATGCTTCACACTTCTTTACTATCTTTTCAATGTGTGAATCAATATTATTAACTCTTGCAATATAGTGGCTTGTAATTGCTTTGGTATTACGATTCTAATTCTATATAAAATGCAATGATCTTATAATGAAAATTCATGTACATTGTTTATGTTCCTTGAACACGTTCTAGTTGTGTATGAGTTAGTTTTTTCTTCTTATGTTGTAATACTTGGATTTTTGGGTGTAGTAGTAATTATTATTATTTTATGAGTTATTCACTGCATTGCAATTATGAACTTACTTGTTTAATCTAGAGGTTTCAATATTTTTACTTTGAAAGAGATTCGGCATTTTGCCTACTTATATGAATTTAGGGCGTTGCCGGTAATTGCTGAACAGTATACCACATGCTTGTACTGTGGTTTGATGAGAAAGAGAGCGTTCCGGATCATTAATCTTCTTTGACTTTCTCTCTAGTAACTGACATGGCAACAATTTGATTTAGAGATAATATATCGTCATATGTCTTCTTTTCCTAATTTTTTTGTATTATGTTCTAGTCTTGAAATATAATATAATGATCTTCAATTACATGATTGGTTGTTTTCCTGAGTTTAATTTCGTAGTCAAACCCAGCCAAGAAATTCGCATAATGTAACTAATTTTTGTAGGATGTAGGAATATGGAAAAGGGTTTGGTTATCAATGGTTATTATAATCCCATAGCAGTACAGAAAAACATTTTAAGTCTTTAAATCAGGGCTGCTGCTTCTTTGTCAAGCTGGTTAAAACTTTTCTCGGCCTGAGTCAAAGATCGTGACGCAGGAGCAATGAGTGTTATCAGTAGTAAGACCACAAGTGATTGAATTTTCGCGATAAGTCTGTCGATTAATTTTTGAACGAAACTGAATTGTTTCGAGAAAACACCACGAGTCCGCAGGACGAGTGGTGTTTTCTCGAATCAATTCAGTTGAGATCATAAATGAAAGACAGACTTATGAGATAAATTCAATCACGAGTGGAATTTTATTAGACTATTTCACAAACAGAGTGAAAGATAAAAAATCTAATAGGTATTTCCGTTCATCGCAAAATCTGGTAAATTGCTTCCAAATGTACTCCTTCGATTTCCTCGTATTTTTCGGTACATTTTCATCGATTTTTTCGTTGATTGATTCGATAGAATTCATCCCAAATCTACTCATTTTTGAATGCGTGCACAGCGTAATCACTTATATTTGACGTTTAACTGTCACATGCACTGTAAACAAATATGAAAACACCGAACTTGATAGGCCAATCAGAGTCAAGAGTCAAGTTTGGTATTATCGGTAAGCCGAACTTGACTAGAGCTTCTGATTGGTTCATTTCGTAGGTGAGTGAAATAGTCAGGCATATGTAACAATACTGCGCCGAATCCCGTCGGTGATGAACCTGTAGCTAGCATCACAAGTAAGTTAAGATAGAATGGAGTAAATACGTTTTCACTACATATCTCCGTTTTTAAGCTCTGGAAAACATTTTCCCATTTTTTGGTACAATCAAATTTGGTATTCTTCTGTAATAGTCTATACAGCTGATTGAGTTAGGTCAGGTTCAGTATAATACTGATCATTCCGAGGAATGTTCGAAGTGACGAGCTATCTGTTGGCCGGTAACTACTACGTTTCCGCCCAACCTATCTAATATGCGAGAAAAGTATTGGTTTACCTCAAAAAAAGTTGGAATTTTGAAAAAATTTTATGAGTTATTTTTACGTTTTCCATCAACAACAACACGAAAAAACGGTTTTTAGAAAAAAATCCTGTGTGTATGTCGTCGTCGTTGTCGTCGGCCAGTTTTTCTTACATGTCTTGTTAGCACGATACAGCCGCCGGAGTGAAATAGGTCACCAATTTTATGATTGAATATTGTTAAGGACATGTCACAGATGAACCCTATTGATTTTCAGCTCACCAGAGCCAGTACAACGGGTGCTATGGTACTTGAAGTACGACATTTTGTCATTTTTTGAGAAATTTCAGTTTGTTAGCACGATACAGCCTCCGAAGTTCAACAAGTCACAAATTTTATGATTGAATATTATTCAGAACATCTCACAGATCAACCCTATTGATTTTCAGCTCACCAGAGCCAATACAACAGGTGCTAGAGTACTTTAAGTACGATATTTTTGTCATTTTTGGAGAAGTTTCAGTTTGTTAGCACGATACAGCCTCCAGAGTATATACAAGTGACCAATTTTATGATTGGATATTATTCAGAGCATCTCAAACATGACACCTATTTATATTCAGCTCACTAAAGCCCGTACAACGGGTGTTATAGTACTTGAAGTACCAAATTTTTGTCATTTTAGCAGAATTTTCAGTTTGTTAGCACGATACAGCCTCCAGAGAGTATACGATTGATCAATTTTATGATTGAATATTGTTCAAGGTGTCTCACAGATATACCCTATTGATTTTCAGTTGACTAGAGTGAGTACAGCGGGTCCTATAAATCAAACTATATAAAGAGTATTGTTTTGAAATTCACTGCCAGTTATTAGTTTCTTTATAGTTTACTATATCTTTTTATACGTATGTTTTATAATATAAATCGCATAAATACTACCATTCTTGCTTCACAAATTCATTCAAAAACTCCCTTCTCCAGTACATCCTTTGTTCTTCAGTTTGATTATTTCAAGGTTTCATTCAGGATTCCATTTGTTGAATGTTTGATAGCAAGAATACGAGTTCTGGCATGATGAAGTTGTACAAAGTGTTGATGTGTTTGCAGCTGGCTTGGCATATTTATCAGCTCTTTAATTTCCTCTGAAATACAGAGAAAGCTGATTCATCAAGCTACTAATAGGTATGTGTATCTCGGGGATGTTATCGAATGTGATAGAGTTTCTATTCAACTATGACTGAGTAGTTTTTCGATAATAATACAAAGTATAAATCGTGTAATTAACAAAATTTTATTGTGCTTAGGAATACAAGGATCTACAGGGCGAATATGATTATATTTTGTTGAAAATTCAACTACACTCGTCATCTAAATTTATTTTTGGTCTTTCAAGATGCATAATTCATTAAACTTGCATCAGAGAGTGGAAAAGTGTCATTCTGGTGGTGTACATGTACATATAATATTCAGTGAAAATCAATTCTAGTGAAGTACAAAGAATTGTAGGAAAATGAAATGAACTTTGCGTCTAAAATTTATCTTGAAACTCACATTTTTTCATATGTGTTTTAAATTTGCCAAGCCAGAATGGAATATTTGTTTTCTAGGAGGAAATATTCCTGAAAATTCAGGAAGTTCATTAGTCTCCATCCCCAGGCGTTAAAAACTTTTTCTATTGACACAAACAAACAATAAAATTGAGTATTCAAGCGAAGAATTGTTACAGTCTAACTACAAAAGTATTCATTATATAATTTGATCATATTTGACCAAAGTGATGTGATTTAAATAGACAAGGGTATTTCCTTTTTTAAAACACAGTTCTTATTAAATCCTTTTCATTATTATACAACAAGAAAAACGCCTGACTTTGCTGTTTTGTAAATAGAAACGTATAGACTATACGTTCAAATTAAAATTGAATTGTATCGTTGTATTTAGCCTAGATAAACAAACGAACCGAAAGATTCTAAAAAGACATAGTGAGTATAAACTTTACTTCGCTCGCAAATGCCGCGGTATAATAAATCATCAAATAATGTTTTTACATCGTTTATTTCATATACATAAGTGGTATTTTCTCGAGCCTCGGTCTCCTTTACTCGAGCCCGTTTTTCATAAAATTGAGTTCGTAACGATAAGGCGTTACTGAACACATCGATATACCGTGTGATCTCAGCATTTGTTTCACAACAATGTTTTATGCACTAATAATAATACGAAGTTCTCTTTTTAGCTAATCTTTTGAAAATAAAATATGTTTATAACCATGTGACAATATATTATGTTGGACATAATTTAGGAACGTGATATTTGATGTTAATTTTGTGTGTAGGGGAGAAGGGGGAACTGCGCGCACCTAAGCCAAAACTTTTTTATGTGACTTATTTTATTCAAAGGACCTTGAAAATTAATTTGAGTATATTTATTGTTTTAGCTTTTAGTTAAGAAATTTTAAGAAAAATTAATTTTATTTGCTGGAAAAAAATGTAATTAGTGCTATGAGTGCAATTGCCCACACCGGTGGAATAATAGCGATCAATAGTTCAGATAGATACTTAATAGAAATTAAATTTGCACAGCTAGTTATATTGAAATATTTATGGAACAAATGAACAAAACAGCTATTAAACACTAGACTCAAAATAAACTCAAAATAATCTCTACGCGATTAGGTACAGTGAACGACTACATAAAATATCTGGTTATGAATACAAAAACCTAAACTAGCACGGAAAACTAAAGTCGCAAAATAAAATGCCACTCATTGACAGATGTCACACACATCACCCTCCGCTACATTGTGTGTGCACCCAGCCTCCACAAATGACGCACCGGAACTACAATTCTCTATCTCGACCGAATTCGCCACAAAGGAAGCAGACATTATTTCCTGTAACTTGCATATCTCCTATGTCGTCAGGTTCATTATCATGAGTAATTCCAGTCATACTAACATTAAACTCTTCACTAGAACGGTCATCAAATTTAACCTTTTTTGTCACTGCGTACTTTTTCCTCTTTGATTGTACTGTCTTCCAATCAAGTTTTTCTTCTATTTTCTCATATTTTTGTTCCAAAATATCCTTCATTGTTGTTGCCGTAAATATTTCATGTTTCTTTCTAACAATTTTTCTTTTATACGCTTTGGAAATGGTTACAGAAGCTGTGGGTAGAGGAGATATACCTTGTAGCGATGTTTTAAGGGATTGAAGTTTGGCAGCTTCTCCGCTATTTTTGCTAGTAGAAGATTTCCAATTAATGTTAGGATCCTTGGTTACTCTAATCACAAAAATGGAAAGTGTTTCCATTCTATTAATGAAAGGTTGTGGTTAATCTTGCAATCTTCGCGTTGGTAGCCGTATTTTGGTCATTTTCAGGATCAATTAAATCGGCAAATTCGTGATTACATAACTCGCCTTTTCAATCGATGCAATTCTTCCGTAGGCCTTGTTAAATAATTTAGCAAACTCATAATTTGTAATTTTTTCTGAGGGATGTGACTTCATGAATAAATCGCATTCACGATCGTGACCCTTTTCATAGGACCGTAAAAACAAATGTCCAAAGGCTGAAACCGATGTGAAGTGTGTGGAGGGATAGCGAGTAAAATTATTCCGTTTTCTCGGCAGAAGTTTTATAAACCCAGAGAGATATGGCTGGTGTGTTTATCAGCAATCAAAAGAACGGGATTGTTGCTTGTAACTTGTTGTAGGTTTTGCATATTTGGTGAAATGTTTTAACCACTTACAAAACAACTCCTCTGTGATCCAACCCGATTTTGAGCATTTGAATATTGATCCCGGAGGTCCATTTTTATGTAACTGCGTAGTCATTCTTTCCCGTGCGAGTATAAACATGGGATGAACAAAAGCTCCAGATGCGCTAAAGGCACAGCAAACGGTGGTGGCTTGACCACGTTCTCCACTTGTCACTACCCCTACTTGTTTTTGATCTTTGGGTGATAGCTTTTGCACCGTACTAATCCCTGTCTCATCCATATTATAAATAGATGGAGGATCAAATTTATAGCGCTCCATGACAGCTTCTAAATTCCTAAAAAATGTTTCTACGTTCTCTTTAGAAAATCCTTTAGCCCCGTTAAGGCCAGTTGCCTCTGATTTTCTAAGGCTAGTTTTCGGATTTCTTATTTCAAACCTATGTAGCTAATCTTTCCCGACTAATTGAGTGGCTTCTTTGAACATATTTTCAATGTTGTTTGCTTTTGCAAATTGAAACGCAATCCTTATGAGTTGAAGAGCAGTGAGTCCGTAAAATTGATTTGATAATTTTAGAGCATAGCTCTGAATCAACTTTTCTTCTTCAGTAGAAAATGTGGACTTTCTACCTAGTTGAGGGTCATAATGATTATCTTTCAGTCTATCTCGAATGGAACTATATGGCACATTAAAAGAACGTGTCACTTCCCCAATTTTTAATTTTTCTCCCGGATCTCACAGCTTCTATGGCAGCCATCATTGCTTCTGGCGACCATTGTGCTTTAATCATTGTCCATTTCCCATTACGAACCATTTGAAACCAAAATTGTTGTGACTTAACAAAAAAATTTGGCAGGCGCTGTATCAACTGCAGCTCATATCAGAATCGATGCCCTTCTCAAATTTTGGAAAATAGTATTAAAACGTATGAAATTTGGAATAAAAGGAAACCAGTGTATTCCTTTTCAAAATTTTCGGCTCCAACGTATTTGCGTTAATTAAATCTCCTATAACAAAATTTGAACAGAGCTCAAGAAAATGCACATTCATCATTTCTGAAAAGAAGAGTTCGAGAAGATGATACTTTAGATCAAGGAGAAAACGACGAAGAAAAATATTACAGAAGAGGATAACGCAGACCAAATATATTGAGAAATGGTTCAAAACGCAGGCCAAAGAAGATATATTATATGTTAGAAAATAGAAAAGAAATTCAAGAGATAGAAATGATGATCAAAATGGTTGGAAAATCTGAAAACAAAACATTATTATTGGACGCGAATGGGTTTTAAGAACAAAATATGGAGCATAATATGGAACAATATAGTGCCTAGTCGTGGAAAGCTACGCTCAGCACCCAGGAGTAGATTTTCATTACACGAGTTCACCAGTGACTCGGCAGAGTTCCATAAGAATCTTCCTTTTTTTATCAGTCGAATTGAGATTTGCTCTGTATCAAATTGATATTGTTATGGCAAATATCGATGGAGACCTTGACGAAGATATTTTCATGTATCATGCTGAATCATTTATAGAACCGGGTGAAGAGGTTCACATTCAAATAAATTGCTTCACGATTTGAAACAGTCGGGAAGATAATGGTACAAGAAACTATACCACCATCTTCAAACTGTGAAAGGATTGGAATCATTGGGAACCGATAAATACGTCTACATTTTGAAGCAACATGACAATATTCAGATAATGGTGGTACACGTTGACTGTTTGATTGTTGCTACAAATGTCGTTAACAGTTATATGAACCCAAAGGAAGATTTGGCTGCAAAATTTCAGATTCAGGATCTGGATTATTTATATAATTGCCTTGAGATTGAATTTACCCAAAGCGAAACTTTGACTTCTGTCGTAATTTAATAATGGAATGTGAACCCCAAAGCTGATGACGAAAGTATGGAAATAAAAAAGGTCCCTATTATACTATCTTTTTCATCAGTGCAGTCAGTCAATTCAATAATGATCCAGGAACAGCACATTGGTGTGCGGTGAAAAGACTGTTAATATATTTAGAAGGAACTCAATATTTCAATCCAACATTCCAAAAGTCTGGAAAATCATTGCATCGATGTATTGATGCAGATTGGGGAGGATATCAGAATGACAGACTATCTTACAGTAGCTTCATTTTTATTTTGTCCGATGAAGCAAAAGTGTGTCTCTCAAACGAGCGCTGAAGCTGAATATGTGGCTTTATGGAAAGCTACCAAGGAAGTTGTTTACCTCTGAATTTTTTTACGAAATCTCTCCAAAAAGGACCAAAAATGTGGCACTTTAGGTACCATAGCACCTGTTGTACTAGCTCAGGTAAGCTAAAAATTGATAAGGTTCATCTATAAGACGCCCTGAATAATATTCAATCATAAAATTGGTCACTTGTATACACTCAAGAGGTATATCGTGCTAACAACCCGAAATTTCTCCAAAAAGGACCAAAAATGACACTTCAGGTGCCATAGCACCCGTTGTACTAGCTCTGGTGAGCTAAAAATCAATGAGGTTCATCTGTGACACGCCCTGAACAATATTCAATCATAAAATTCATCTTATCTCCCACTAACTTCAAATTCAGAGGCAATTGCTGTCACTGCTTTTGGTGCCCCAATAAGCTGACCATTTGCAGTACTTACTTTCCACCTGATCACCCCCTTAATGAAGAAGACTTAACTGACCTAGTATTTCACAGCTCCCCCCCCTCATACATTCTTGTAGGTGACGTCATAAACTCCTCCAGAATCTGCTTGTTGAATAATAGACTCAACACTCACTTTATCATTTCCTCCGGCTCCTTTTCTGCCCTTACCCTCAGCTCATGTGACCCTAAAACTGCACTTTCCCTTCCCTGGCAAGTTTCCGATGACGTACATGATAACAAGTACTTTCATATGATTATTATATCCAATCATCCTGATAAGAAAACTATTACTAGAAGCTTCTGGCACTTAAAAAACGCAAATTGGTTTGAGTTTACTTTCTCTCTCCCAAACTTATTTATACTCATTAGCTATTTCTGCAAATATAAATGCCACTCTAAAAATGTTTGCTGACAACATACTTGCCGCTGTCGAGAGTCACATCGGTAAAACAGTCACTTCCACAAAAAACTGTGCCTTGGTGGAATTCAGCTTGCGAAAATGCCATCCGAGAGTCCAAACATACTCTTATCAATTCTCTCTTTCCCCGTTGTTGCATTCCCCAATGTTTCTATTTCTGAGCTCAAGATATATGGAAGGTGAAGAGAGAAATATACAAAGAGAGATATAGAGATAAAGAGAGAGATATTACAATTCAAATTTCCGCCATAGGGGTCTTCAAGTTTTTTTCACCATCTCACATGAGTATTTTGCCGGATATAAAATAATTTCAAAAATGGTGTAAGAAATTTGAAAAATTTTATACAGAGTATCCAGTCAATTATTGTTACAAAATATACAAAAATATTCACTATCTCCGGAATCCACTCATCTTCACTTCTCTCTTTTATCTTTGTTTATGTTCAACTAAGTTTGAATCTATCTTTATCTGATATCTATATAGTTTCTGTTTCTCATTTTTTCTGACTCATATTTTCTGGGGTACTAGTAACCGTAGCGATGCAGCTTTTTCCTTTATAGTCCGCTTCTTATTTTTTTAGTGACTGCAATATGGCTCATTAGATGATAATATACAAACTTTTGAAATCAGAGATTGCATACCAATTTTTTCGGAATTATCATCAACTCTTATTGCAAATGCTGGTGACAAAAGGAGTACCTGGAGTCTGCATCACCAAAATTCTTAAACGTGAAAAAAAATTCCTAATAAAAAAATACCAGAATGAAACCGTTCACTTCCATTTCTATATTTGTATTTGAATTAAACGCTTTCGGGAAAAGCCTCACAACACCAAATCTGGCTATTTTGTCTCCAGCATTGTTGACCGTGCACTGGAAGTTTGAAGTACGCGGCTGTATATGGTGGTAGTATAACGGCATGAATGCAACTCTTTTTAGAAAAGGTAGTAAACTTAAATGATTCTCCTTACTAAAATGAAACCGTTGGAAAATAGGGATGAAAAAGACAGGAATAGTTACCAGCAGAATAAATCAAAATTAAACATTGTTTCTAGTATGAGGAAAATTGTTAGTTTGACGGCATTCTTTCTGAGTGATATTTATAAAAGAAATTTTTCACGTCACATAACTTTACGTACTGATTGTTATTCCCAAATAATTTTCGGCAGTGTACCAATAGTATTGATTTATTTTCTCATGGTATTAAATTCAAACTTTATCTGGTTGAACATCTAGCGAGTGTGCGTCTTGCATATATTTATCAAACAAGTGGTTCAAAATAAATGGTTCTATGGGTACGATATCTTTTCCGGCCTGTATTTAATAACGTTTGGAAAATAAACTACATATGCCATGAATAAACAGGATTATGTAAAGCTAGACCGAAAGAGTAGGTGCAGGAATAGAATTTCAAGCTGTGTGTACATTTGGAGGATTTTCGCTATTGAAATTTCAGACTTATATTTTTACTTCATTGAATAGTTAATATAATATTTATATAGGGCGTTACACTTTCAATGGATTGAATGAATTCATATGCGTTCTGAAGAAACTTCTTAACATTGAAGGAATTAAATGAATATTCCATAGCATTCCACTAAAAATTCCTCGGCTCGGCCATTTTGTAATTAGCAGAACCACCAGGTGTGTAGGGAACTTTCGATTTCTTCTGGAATTTTGTGTCCATCCTTAGTTGGGATAATTTCGAAAGTTCCACATAATCGTTTAGGGGAAATCTACAATTGGTAGTGTAATATTGGAAGCGGTTTTCCCAAGAACATCTCCTTGGAGGAATTTACTAGCTGCAGGTGAAATTTCAGCTATAGGGAGTCAATTTGGTTCATTTTCTAAGTAGATACTAGATCTTAAATCACTTACTCAGCTGACTGGATATTAAAAACCCCAAGGATCCCTGATCAGGAAGGAATGTTGAATATCGTTTTTATATAAGTCTCTAAATTGAAATTTTGATTTCGTTTTTTTTGTTTATTAAAAATTATTTTAAATTTAAATATAATCTTTGGATTGCATTGTTGCAAGTTGTCAAAAATTAATCTGAATTCAAAGAAATAATTGCCTTGCTTCATAAAATATTATAGTAGGTAGTACAATTAAATTAAAAAAATGGATTTTTACCCTAATTACTTCATTAAATAGTTTTTTTTGTAATTGTTATGATTTATTCCTGATTTATTGTTCAGTTTAACTGATTATAAATACAACATTCTAAATATAAATATTACGAAATAATGACTAAAATATTTCCTTTTAGGGTTTTATTTTTTCCTTTTCAAACTTCTGTAAAATAAGTTCAGTTGATAGTAATGCTATATTGAGTCTCAGTAATAGTGGATTATGCAGATCCTATGTTAGTCGACGTTGGCAGTTTGGTCCATTGCAGTGTTGTTTAGAGGTACTGGAATATGGTTGTCCCTTTGTTATAAATTACAGACTTTACCGGATATCCCCGCAAGTGGATACACGCAAGCTCAGTTCAATTTTCAAATGTTTATTTTTTTATATACTAACGTTTAGCGATCTTTTATTTCGTATAGTGACAGTCATTATCATTAACTGGAATGATAACTTGTTTATTCATACCAATTTAATATTATCAATTACAATGTATAGTGTTCATACTACGACTTCAGTAAAGACAATGTGTGGATGTCTGAGCTCGGGAGATTTTTATATGAGTACCTCATTAAGGAAAATAACTAAACTATAAAAGTGCACTTTAGGTAAGCTTATAGGATACCTCAAACTATATAAGTGAAGAATTTGGAAGTTAACTCACGTCAAAATTAACAAAAATTGTGCAGCTTCATTTTTAACTTGAAATATCTCGAAAAATATTGACTTGATCGTTATGAGGAATGAGTACGTTGTTTATGTAAAAAGTATGGATCAATAGAAAAATTGTGCCAAAATTTCTATTCCGCCAGTGGCGCAGAATTTGGGAAGGATTAATCAGTCACTTGCCCCTGTTTTACGCCTCAGGTGGTAGCCAGGGCGTACAGTGTCTACACTTCAAAGTACTGACCACACATTGTTTCTAAACTTTTAAACAAAACACCCTGTAACTCAGTAAGCAGCTACATTTTAATTAAGTGTTTAGCGTTAAATCTTCATAATTTTAAATCATGATTCTACTGTTCAATTATTTCCAATTAGTAATGAATCACCCTGTATATGACTCAGAATTAATTATATTTCTCTAATAATGCAACTGGAAAATTGAGTTTCTCTTGAAATAAAAATTATTTTCATAAATAAAATACGTCTTGATGTCAAATATTAGTATTTAAATAATCTATTCAGACGTAACAGCAATTCTTAAATACCAATAATGTTGCTTGTATGTCAGCTTCTGTCGAATTCTTTCGATTTTCGTGTCGAAAACTGAAAATAACAGGCATATAAATGATATTACGTTGGAAGGATTTTCTATTAAATTTTTTATTCCAACTAGTGCGTCTCTCACGCTGGAAATATTCTCGCAAGACTGAAAAATTGCTCAGACTTTGCCATTGAAAATTGCTATTGCCTTTCTGAGAGCAGAATGTTTGTTTGGAAAAGTATTTGCTGCAAAATAGGAAGGACTTGATTAAAAATTGTGTAATGACACTTTAAGCTTACCAAAGACGGTCTAATTGAAAAAAGCAAATATTTGTGGTTAAAAAGCTATGGAAATTTGTATGAATCCAATTCGGTTCTTACACCGGTCTTTGATACATGATTGAACAAATAAAAATGGTGGGCTGAAACATTCACTTTATATTATCATTTTCGAGATATTCGTTAGTTTGAATTTTATTTTGAAATTTCATTAAAATTAGTCATAAAAATTGAGTTTTTTAAATAAGTGCGCCCTAACAATGTTTTTTTATAATTTGCATCTCAATGTTTACAGTTTTTTTATTCAATAACAAAAACTGATCACATAGATACGAAAAATTTAAAAAAACTCAAGTTTGCTCTTTGCATATTTATGCATCTCTCTAAGGCATTTGATACAGTCTGCCACTATAAACTATTAAGCTATATTCTTATGGAATAAGAGGAAATACCTATGATCTAATAAAAAGCTATTTGACCGATAGAACTCAAACCGTTTCAATGGACAGTATTGTCAGCAAACAAAAAAAAGTTATAAGTGGTGTTCCTTAAGGAACAATCTTAGGTCCCATCCTGTTTACCTTATATATTAACAGTTTATTAAAAATAAAAATACGGGGAAGTATAATTAGTTTCGCCGATGACACGGCAATTTTATTTAAAGAACCGTCATGGCAATCACTAAAAGAAAACGAAGAAGAAGATTTGACTCAAATGAAAAATTGGTTTGCATATAATCTCCTAACACTTAACATAAAAAAACCAAATACCTTTCTTTTTTATCTTATGCTACTGGACTGCCTACATTTGGTCCATTAATTATCTATGAAGATACCGAAATTCTAGAAGCAGAGTCCATCAGATATCTCGAAATAATTATTGATGGGACCTAAGATGGGATTTAATGACACATTAATAATCTGACTAATAAAATTAGTGGCCTCTTATCCAGATTTAAATTATTAAGGGACTTTTTGGATAAAGAACATTTGAATATTATTTATTTCACTTTTGTACAAAGTTTGTTTCAGTATGGTAAATTGGGATGGGGTGGAGTGTCCGATATACATATGTATAAATTACATATTGTACAAAAGTGGATATTAAGGACAATTTTTGAAAAACCAATTTTATATCCAAGCCGCTACTTATATCAACAAAATGGAATATATGTTGTACGACAATTATTTGCGTATAAAATCATAATTAATATTCATAAAGGAAAAATTGTAATAATATAAAACGCAGGTTCCTAAATGTAATAAAACAATAGGCCACCATAGTTGTAACTATATCAGGTCCAAATTATATAAACAATTTCCAAATAAACTCAAACGAATCAAATTTTTTATTATTTATAGAAATAAAGTTAAAAATTGGATTCTAGAGACGGATCGGTATATATTTCATAATATAATATATAAATGGTTAACATTATAAATATACTATTTGCAAGTTTGAATTTTTATCTCATTTTATATTATAGTATGTAAGTTGATGTAGTATAAATAAGTAAATTGAGAGCTTCTCTATGCCGAAGTAGTGTTATCGATTGATCAATTGAAAAGCAAAATTGATGCTGCGTTTGCCACCATTAAAGAGAAAATTATGTACAACATCAACGAATGTATGTCGACGACGTTGAGCTTGTTTTAGCAGTGGTGGCAATATTTGTTCATTTTTTTTGTTCATTTGAAAATCTTAGTTACTTGATGAAAATTGACTTTGTTGTTGTTTTAAGTTGAATTTTTCAGGATTGTTACACGCAATTCAAAAGAGCGGCAACCAAAGATATTTTCGAATGCATTATTTTAATTTTTTTTGGGGAGTTTCCATTCTTTTAAAAATTAATTTTACCCATAACTACTCTTGAACCATCTGTTCATTCAACAAGATATTTTTATCATGATTGAGTGCTCGAACATCCCTAAATGAATAAATTTGTTAGGAATGATTTTTTGGCAGAATATTTATGGTCTATATAAGTGACCATTTGTCCACATATTTGTCGAAATATAATTAATTCAATTTTTTTCCTAATATGCAACAAATTAATGTGGAAATATCAATAATTTGAATAATCCTATAGAGTCCTTGCTCCGGAATAATTGAGCCTACGTATGAAGCTCTAGGATAGAGCGTTTGTAAGATGTTAGTTAAATGAGAAGACTATATCGTTTTTGGTTGCTTCGAAGTAAGTTGGAGCTCCGAAAAAATCAACGCGTAATTCTGTACTCAAATTTATGTTTCTCAAGATTGATTTAGGAATCCCCGAATTATTAGATTCTGAGAAATTGGTTCAACAACTTTAAAATATGTCACTATGAAGAGAGTGGGCGTCAAAGTAATTATATAATTTAATTGAGTTTAAGTCAGTTTAATAATTAATTCTACAGTACACTTCGTGATTTTGAAAAGAAATCTTCGAAAATATGTAACTCATTAATGACGAAATAATTCTCATTCCTATGATACCAATTTTCTATTGATCAAATAAATAAAACAATCGCTTGTTTTTTCTTATCTATCACCAAAGTCCTCTCTATGAAAAACTGAATATTTCTATCAAAGGAGAAAACTGAGCATCAGCTCATAAATAATTGTGAATTTACCGAATAATGCAAAAGGAGATAATTCAAGCAGATAAATAATAAACTTGAGAAATGAAGTGAAGTGCATTTTTTCAGTGTGATTTCCCAATAATTCGATTAGTTTTGAAAAGCAATAGCCTTGTTCTGGAATAAAATAAGATTGGATATCGTGGCTTTAATTTCAATTTAAAATTGTCTGTAAGACGTAAAAATAAGAATTGAAACTTGAGATGATTATAGGATATTCATTGCGATCCTTTTCTTAGAAATTCACGCCGACTGATAAAGGGGAATTTCTGAATGTAGTAATAGATTGTAGAAACAGTTTTGTATACTAATAATCTACATAAATACACATCCTTCTTCTTAAGGTGCCGTCTACAGTATACGATCAAACAAGTCCAGATGCTGCACGGTGTGAGAAAAAGAATTTTCTTGTTCGTAAACCTAATATCTAACGTTTGAGTGGACCGAATTGGATAAAATTTTGTTTACGGATAGTTCAAGTTATATGGAATAAGGGAACATTATCGAAGATACCCAAAATAGTTTTCCAAGGCCCCAAAATTCAAGGAAAACAGGCCCCATTTGCAATTTTAGCGACAAATTCGATGCCATTTTTATTATGCATGATATATTTTGTAAAAAAACTTACTTATACATTTTAGCCTACTGAACTTGAATCCAACCAATAAAGTTATCAGCAAAATTCCTTCTTTCAGGAAAATTCACTTAAACATAGAACATCGTGCATTTCTTGGTAAAAAGACGCGTATATAATTACTGACTCATTTATTTTGATAAAAAGCATTATAAATTTCATAAATTGTTTGGTATTAAACATTCCTAAGGCAAAAAACAAAAGTAAGTATGTAGTACAGCAAATAACTTGCTTTGTCGCCTGACAAATGTGGTGCGCATTACTTTTTTCGTGAAATTGTTATGTTTTATATAAAATTTATTTAGTACAATCTTAAAAATGAGTTCAGGTATTCATTTGTTATGGTGAGAAGAACAAATGAATACCTCAGAAGGAATTTCGCTGATAACTTTATTCGTTGGATTCAAGTTCAGTAGGCTAAAATGTATAAGTAACATAGTTTTTTTCCAAAATATATATGGAATAATAAAAATAGCATCGAATTTGTAGCTAAAATTGCAAATGGGGCCTGTTTTCCTTGAATTTTGGGGCATTGGAAAATTATATTGGGCCTCTTCAATAATTTTCCCTTATTCCATATAACTTGAACTATAGGTAAACGAAATTTCATCCCATTCGATTCACTTAAACGTGAGATATTAGGTTTACAAACAAGGAAATTCTTTTTTTTACACCGTATGCTGCTACTAATATATTTATTGAAACATTATCCAATGCAATCAAAGAATCCACATATAAACGTCAAATAAAAAGAAAACATACAAAAATCGCACCGTGGATTAGTAATGCTTTACTGGAATCCATAAATACAAAAGAAAACACTACATAAATATTTGACTAAAAATTGTAACGACTTGCAATTGAAACTGCAATATAACCACTGTAAAGACAAGTTGACCTCCTTAATTAAAATTACTAGACGAAAGTATCAGAATAGACAAATAGACAACAACAATAAGGGTTAAAAAAAAGTATGGGATGTAGTGTTAAAAATAATACTGGTCAACTTATAACCGAATTTAACGAAGTGTTTGCATCCAATGAAAAAACACAGGCAAACAAGATAAGCAGATTACCAGCCTATACACCAGCAAATAAAAACGTGTGCCATTCTTTGGTTCTTTTTCCAATGGATTTTAAACAGCTGCGCAGCATAATTCAGGAACTGAAAATTAAAAAAGTTGCTGGTATAGACAACATAAAATCAGAAACCCTCAAATCAGTTGCAAATCATATTTTGGAATCCTTAAAGGACCTTATCAACAAATGTTTTGAATCAGGACTATGATCGTCGGACTTTGAAGAGTCACTCATAATCCCGCTATACAGAAAAGGAGACCCAACCACAATTAAAAATTACCGCCCTATTTATCTGATAACACACATATCCAAAATTTTCGAAAAGGCTTTAAAGAATCGTTTTCATTATTTCCTGGAGAAATATAATATAATCTCTAATAATCAATTTGGTTTTAGAGAGATGAAATCTACCGAGGAAGCGACAATAATCTTGACATCATGAGTAACTACAGCACTAAATGATAGTAATCCGCGTCTTTGCGTTTTTATAGACCTTTCCAAGGCATTCGGCACGGTTAACCACAATTTACTTTTGAAATCGCTTGAAAACATCGGTATAGGAGGACAAAGTCTGAAGCTGTTCGAAAATTATTTATCAAATAGATAATACCAGCGAGTAAAACTCGATGAAATCATCAGCGTGAAAATTGAATTCGGAATACCACAAGGTACAGTCTTAGGGCCGACTCTTTTCAACGTTTATGTGAATGAATGATATTCTCTTAGAAGCGATGGATTCATTCTTTAGTTCGCTGATGATACGGCAATACTCTATACTGCTGATACTTGGGAAGCACTAAAAGAAAAATCCCAAATCGTTTTTAGTAAAATAAACTCTTTTTTAAATAGTAAATTACTCACAATGTACTTAGAAAAAACGAACTGCGTCCCATTTAACTGTAAATATAAATGACAAGCCCTATCATATTCCAACGATTAATAAAATTGAATAACTGGGAGTCATCATTGATTCACTTTTAAGGTGGGAATCTCACATTAAATATATCATCAAAAAGCTACAAATTATTTTATACAAATTCAAATACCTCAAAAACATATTAACAACCCACCTCCTAAAAATACTATACTACGCACTAGTGGAAAGCCATCTCCGCTATGGAATACTGGGATGGGGAGCTGCAGCAAAAACCTACATACACCTTTTAGAAATATGTCCGAAACGTTTTCTCAAACTAATTTTTTCTAAAGATCGACAGTACAATTGTACCTAGAAACAAAAATTATGGACATCGGACAACTATACTTCTTTCACACACTAATAAAATATCACACCACAAAACAAATAGCATTAGTTGATAATCATACACCCAGTTCCCTATATGATGAAAACAGTAACACAACGTTCCTTCAATTACTTGGCACCAAAATTTTATAATAATTCACCTAAACGAAAGAAAACATGTATATGTCCACCGCAATTCAAAAATGCATTGAAAAAATTCATTCTTGACTATCAAAGTCAATTAATTCATCGCCATTTCGATGCTTACGTAAGCTGAACAAATCATGATTCAAATATGTTACAGTCTGCTGCTTGCATAAACGAGGAGAAACTTATTATTATTTTATATATCGTGTATTTATATTTATCTCCATTGTTTATTGTTTATGAGTATGCTATATTATCATCTCTATTTTTAGGAACTATTTTTGTGTAATGTTTGTAATAATTTTTATAAACCTTTTTTATATTTATGCGAAACAAGTGGAACAACACTAATCGCTCATTTGCTTTATTCATTTTATTTTTTCAATAGATACTCCTTTGTATTTATTGAATAAAGTTTATTATTATTATTATCACATTAGTATATATTGTCAACAACGATTCTTTGCAGCCCAGAATAAGGAGTGGGCGTCAAGACCAGTCTCTAGAGGAAACACTTTTTATGAATAATTTAAAAAAAATTATTTTACAAGACATATTGATTTAACTAAAAAGTATAATTATTTATCCTAAATATTCTAGAATAACAAATATACGGCTGGTTGTATAAGGTTTCCACACAGCCTTGAAAAAATATCAAACAAGTGTCTCGACTTATCCCTTATATGGGGTTAGTTCTCCAAACCACCGGGGTAACTTGACACATATTGCAGAAGTTAACAATTATAGAATGAAAAATATCTTAAGAATGTGTTTATAAAACAAAATAAAAAAATTGTTTTTCGCAAAACTACACACTAATACTTGAATTATAATGGTTATGTCAAATAATCCTCGTCACAACAATTTTCACAGATGTGAAAAGAGCATATACACGCCTGGTCTGTCCAAAACTAGGTGCATCCATTTTTCATTGGGCTGACTTTTGTAAAGCTTTCCAGGCATACCAAGCAAAATATTTATCTTCGTCTTCATCGATGCTGTTGTTGCTTCCAACAATTTTCTTAGATTCTAATTTAGAGGGAAATACTTGTTTAGTAATACGAGATGTTCCGTTTTGTAACTCCTTTTCAGCTCTTTCAGACTGTCTTCTATACTGATCTAGCATTTTTTTAAATAGCATCTTTCGCGATTTCTATTGTCCTACTTCTTTTCACCCTTCCTTTATTAGTAATTTTTCTTGGGCTAGCTTTCTTAAAAGGTCTAGCTTCTTGAGGGGTTGTAGCATGTCTTTCCGAATGCATTCTAGGAGGTTATGTCAACTATTGTCGGTGCTACTGGATAGGTTTCAACTATTGCCTGTGGATTTGGCCTGACAGTTCCGTATGCAGCATTCAGTCTGTATCGGAGAATATATATGTGTTGTAGGGTGAGGTCGGGTATATCGTACTGATTATAGCTTTTCAAACACTCTGCATAGGAATCAACATATTTAGCAAAAATAAAAATTGTACAAACAAGACTACACATTTCCTAAGCGGTTAAACATGCCAAAATCTGCAGTAAAAAGGAATGTACTACGATTTACCGAACTCGTCGAATAAATTGAACCGGTGGTTCTTATATCGATAACGATAAAGTTTCAATTGCAATTTTCACACATGTATCTTTTCGGTTTTATGCCTCTGCCCGTCCCGCCCATTTTTATACTTTAAGCACTGAACCATACCTTCAAATATGTTTTCTTCACAAACGTAACAAAACCAATCATATATTTTTATCAATATAGACTGCAACGATTTATTGATCATTTACTAATAATACAGTATGATTACTGTAATATTACATAGAAAATGTGAATGCACCAATAGATGTACGGTGCAACATCAAATTACCCGTATCTTTTATACCGTTTTATACTTTTAAAGCCCGCGTATATGCCGATGACCTGGTCGTTTACTGCAAAAGTAATAACCTTGAAAACAGTCAGAAAATCGCGCAAAGGTTCCTCTCCCATTTACAACATTGGACAGAACGAGCAGGCTTCATCTTTTCAACCGAGAAATAAAAACTCATAATTTTTTCGAAAAAGAAAATACCAGAGCGTGTAAATCTACGCCTGTATGGAAAATATTTACAAACTGAAACATCTGTTACATTCTTAAGAATGCCCTCTGATGAATCTCTTAACTGATGAAAATGCCACATAAATAATCTCCTCCTGACATGTCAAAAATGACTGAACCTCTGAAATATGCTGGTTAATGAAAATTGGGGTGCTGATCGAGAAACTCTACGCTTTATCGTACATTAATCAGGTACAAGTTAGATTACGGCTATTACCTACACGACAGTGGCTAAATCACTTTTAAACCGAATAAATAGCATTCATAACAAGGCTCTACGCATAATAACAGGGGCATTCCGCATTACGCCAATTGAGAGCTTATACAGTGAAGTTGGAGAACGATCGCTTGAAGACAGAAGAATGTACATAAGTCTAGTTTATGCAGCTAAAATAAGGCAAAATCTCTCCAACCCTACCTGTCAAAATTACACCAAAGAAACTTCCCCTACCTGATCCAAAAACCAAGAACCTCCAAACTTTACTATGTGCGAATTAAAAACTACCTAACTAAACTTAACTACTCACTTCCAGAATGCTATCCCAATGAACTTAGTTCAATTCGACCCTGGCAAATCAAAACTCTAACTTGTATCACCTCTCTTTCTTCCTATAATAAATATTGTGAAAACCCCTCCATTATTAGATCTACGCTAAACAGCATACTACAAAAGTGCCCTGACTACTTCCACATTTATACTGACGCTTCAAAGTTTTCTAATAAAGTAGGAGCTGCTGTAGTGACTACAATCTCGACACACATGTTCAAGCTCTCACCAACCTGCTCTATCTACTCGGCAGAGCTGTATGCACTGTATGAAGCCTTAATCCTCATAAATGCATCTGACACACACAACCACCTCATTCCTTGTCAAACTATATTTTTTTGTTCGTTATTGTTTTTTGTAGCTCTAAAGAAGGTGATGAGTTGCATCAAAACGATGTCAAAAAAAATGAGTCAAACTAGTAAATATTTTTTACGCACCCACAAAAACTTTTATACAAATTTCATCATTATATAAGAAATTGATGTTGTAATGACAATCAGCATTTTTTGCCGTGAAACTTTCAGTTTTAAGAACTAATCATGAGTTACAGTGCTACAATAATTCTTCTAATATTAATAATTCTTGTTATTCCAGTATAGATAGTCCCAATTGGTAAACTTATTGAATCGACGGTTTGAATGTGGTTGGTGAAAAAACCGAAAAACAAGATTTTCCTGTTGTGAATGTCGGAGTATCTCTTGACAGAATTGAATTTTCATCAAAGGATATTTAAACTGCTTCAATTGTATTTGGTTATAGATATTTCATAACATTATTTATCAACTGTTGTTTTCTAAATTTAATCCAGAAAAGAATTCCGACTTTGCTAAATAAATTAACTGCTATTAAAATCTGTGTAGGTACCTCAGCTATGTGAAAAAATACGAAATTTCAATTTGATCTGCAACTGATGCTCTTTATATATTTAATCCTGCGGTAAAGTGTACGGTGTTAGCTGACACATGACGACTGTAGAGAGATACATAATTTTTATATTCTTCCGGGAATTTTCAATATAGAACTGGACTAGACATTTAAAACTTATAGACGTGAGGACTTATTAACTGTGTTTCCGTTCTTTTTAACAGCCTATATACTTTATATTATGGTTTCCTATTTGAGCCGTCAAGAAATTGTAGTTTATGACCCTTTTGCGAAACCGTTTTTATTGTTTACCGTCTCATAGTATACGGTCTTATTTGAATAATCGACCCTTCTCTTATTATTTTCATCTTTGATCAATAACCTTATCAGAACCCGATGGGTTATTGTGTCGTGTTATATAAGGCACCAATATGTGATAATATCTTTCTATTATCATATTTCCATTGAGAAGAAAAATAGTGGGTTATCAAAATTTATAGTTTTAAAATAAATTGAAATCATCAATAATACTCACTGTAATTTACTTGATGTTATTTATGCCCAAGGTAGTCAAAATGTTTACTAGCTCAGTCCGAGTGGTTCCCAAGCCTTTAGGAATCCGGGTTGGTGGGTATGGTGGTGTTAAAATAAGTAGTCCGTGGGCGCTAGTATATTTAGTATTTTACCTTTTAATGGAAAATATACAAACTATTAAAATACTTATCTAATTTAGTTTACAGTTATATGAGAAACATTAAATAGAAAGCAGCCTCATACCAAAAATGGAGCCATGTTTTATCAATTTTTCCTCTTGCCAAATGATTTTACTTTTCCGCCCAACCTATCTATATGCGAGAAAAGTATTGGTTTACCCCAAAAAAAGTTGGAATTGTGAATTTTTTTTTGAGTTATTTTTACGTTTTCCATCAACAACAACACGAAAAAACGGTTTTTAGAAAAAAAATCCTGTGTGTATGTCGTCGTCGTCGTCGTTGTCGTCGGCCACTTTTCCTTACAAGTCTTGTTAGCACGATACAGCCTCCGGAGTGCAATAAGTCACCAATTTTATGATGGAATATTGTTAAAGACATTTCACAGATGAACCCTATTGATTTTCAGCTCTCCAGAGCCAGTACAACGGGTGCTATGGTACTTGAAGTACGACATTTTAGTCATTTCTTGAGAAATTTCAGTTTTGTAATGTTTTTCTAATTTATTTAAAACGTAAACGGGTGGGATAAATTTTAAACACTCGGTATTGCTACTTACTAATTTATTTAAACACTAACTCACTAACACTAATTTATATGTACTTAACTAGTCACTTAAATTTAATTTATATGCACACTAACTTATTAATTTATAACACTTTTATATTCACTTAATTACTGTTTAACTCACTATGGCAAATTATAAACTGAAACTCATCCGCTGATCGGTCCTGTATTTATATCAAAAACTTTCTTTACTAGAACATTCGGGATGGGACATGCCTTTCGAGAACATGTTTAAAAAGGACGGTCACAATAGATCCCAATAGACCTTCTCAGAATTCGGCGCGCTCGCCTTTTTCTTAACTCCGTTAACATAAGGTTACAGGGCCGTACTTAGTATCTGCTTTGGTGTGCGAGTTCGTAACAGTTTGTTAGCTCGATACAGCCTCCGGAGTTCAACAAGTCACCAATTTTATGATTGAATATTATTCAGGACATCTCACTGATGAACCTTATTGATATTTAATTCACCAGAGCCAGTACAACAGGTGCTATAGTACTTTAAGTACAATATTTTTGTAATTTTTGGGGAAATTTCAGTTTGTTAGCACGATACAGCCTCCGGAGTATATACAAGTGACCGATTTTATGATTGGATATAATTCATAGCTTCTCAAAAATAAACCCTATTTATATTTAGCTCAATAACGGCTGTACAACCGGTGCGATGGTACTAGAAGTACCAAATTTTTGTAATTTTTGGAGAATTTTCAGTTTGTTAGCACGATGCAGCGTCCAGAGTGTACAAAAGTGATCAATTTTATGATTGAATATTGTTCAAGGTGTCTTACAGATGTACCCTATTGATTTTCGATTGGCGAGCGAGTCCTATAAATCCAGATATACTAAATTTTTGGTTATTTTTGGGGAAATTTCGGTTTGTTAGCACAATACATCCCCCGAAGTGGATACTAGTAACAATTTTATGATAGAATATTGTTCAGGGCCACAGATGCGGAAAAGTTAGTTTTAATCTTTAAAACCGTTTATTTTAAATCAGTTTAAAATTAGTTGGAAGATAACTATGTATATATAAAAATCCTATATGAATGAATTTCAGTCAATAAATTGAGAGTTATTGGGAAGGATGTTCCTTTGTAAGTATCAATTGAAAATAGAAAAATGTGGATAAATTTAATATACGATATGGTATTTTACGTGATTTCAGAAATTTTTTTGTTTTAAATTTGATTAGGTATTTTAATTGTTTATTAAAGGGAAATTTTATTCTTTCTAGAGTGAATTGAGACGTGTACATGGTGCGGTTTTACTGACATCCGTATATGGCGGTTTTGGTGGTATATTATATCCAGAAAACTTTTTCTAATTAGCTCGTTTGATGTTTCATTTTTATTCAGAATTGTGAGAGATTTGTCGATATGAGGAATGTTTTTCGTCCATGGGGGTATTAAACGAAAAGGTAGTGGAAGTGTTTTAAAAATATCAATTTCGATTGGCAATGTATTTAGAAATATGGTTAAAGGTTTCAACGTTAAGAATGTTGAGGTCCTCTGTCAGTTATTATATTGATCGTCGTAAACAAGCTGTATAATTAAATAATAATTGTTCACGTCTTATCCACAAAGGAGGTTCATTCGCTTCACAGTAAAGCCTTTCTCCCGAGAGACTAAACGCATAAGTGATATAGAGACATATATATATATATATATATATATATATATATATATATATATATATATATATATATATATATATATATATATATATATATATATATATATATATATATATATATATATATATATATATATATATATAATCTAATTTAGATCCAATAAGATATCTGTATATTTTTAACACAGAATTTTCATGCGGGTTCCAATGAAAGTGAGAGAGGGATTTTTATGATATTTAGACATATGTATCCTTCACTCTCTGTATTTAAAATATATTGTTTCCAGGTGAGAGGAGAGTCTAATGCCATACTTAGTATTTGGAGGTTATTAACATCCTGAAAAGACATGTTGTTGATTATAATATTAGGGGCAACGTTCATTGAAGACTTACTAAAATTAATTACTTTGTATTTTGTTGGCGATAGAATAAGATTCAATAATTTTGTCTTGTTGGGCAGGGTATTCACAGCAGATTCACAGAGAGTAGACACTGACTGTCCATGGCAATATAATCCAACTGTTTCACTAATTTGTATTCGTCAGAGGGATATAAAATCTTTGATTGCTTATTCTTCGGTTTCACATATAATTTTAGCTATACCTGGAATTTTAACTTTAAATTATTGAGGGTTATGAGGAGTTAATTTATTTCTAGGTTCACAAGGGTGGGACTAAGTACAGCGCCTTGAGGTATTCCGTTGGGTTGATTAAATATAGCGAAGAAGATACCATTAACCAATACTTTAATTGATTTTGGCGATAACATTTTTTGATGAAATGGAATAATTTCTGTTTATTGTATCGAAAGCACCTTCTACATCGGCGTGGAGATATGTGTCTGCAACATTACTGAATCGTCTTTTGTTGACCTATGCAGCCAAAATCCAGATTAGTCTTTTGATATAATAGTGCATTCATTTAAATACTATATCAGTCTTTTATTGATCATATTTTCCATGATTTTGAATATTGTCCAAATTAATGAAATAAGTCTGTAGGAGTTGGGGTAGGTTGGCGGCTAGTATAGCTGACGCTCTGTTTTAAATTGCAAACTTTCTCAATTCCCCATATAATAGTTAAGATACTTCCTCTTTTCAATGAAAACAATTATTAGTTCAGATAATTTCCGTTAGATGGCACGCTATAAATTTTTCACATATGTTCGGCACCAAGCTACTTAAGCAAGTGTCTAGGTAATGGGAGAGTGGTGCTAGTATAATTGACGCTCTGTTTTTAATTAAGGGAATTAAAATTGATAGTCGCCAGAGGCTTGGAAATATGTTGAAGTCCAGATTAAGTTGAACAGTTCCAATAGTATGTGTCGAGCTAACATATCAACTTTTTTAAGGAAAGTATTTGGAAGATTATCGACCAACAGTAGAATATTTGCACGATTTTAACGCAGCAAAAAGTTCCTGGTGAGAGAAAGGCAAGCTGAGAATATATCTTGACATGATTGAATTGAGCCTGGTGCAGAGACGTTACTATATGTATTTGTTAGGTTTCGGAGTAATTTACTTCAAAATTTTGATTCGAAGTTTTAAGCAATGATCTTGGCTATTTCATCATCATTAATGATCACAGTATTATTTGAAATAAGATGGTAAATTCCATTAAGGGTTTTGTTTGCAATTCGGTGATAATAACATGTTTTACCTCATTTGCAAGAAAGTAAATAAATTCGTTGAAAATGGCCGAAGAAAGATAATTAACATGCCCACTTCCAATGTCACTATATTTCTGAAGGTGTCCGGCTAAAACTGGTCATACTCACTAAGAAATTCCAACGAGCCTAAATAGTTACCATAAAATGGTAAACCACTTTTTGATAGAAACTTTGGTAGCAAGCACTCGTAATAAAACATTTTTCCAGTAGTTTTGTTCCTTAAAGTAACTTTTTCTGATTTCTGTATCTATCCTTCCCTCTATTAGACTTCTATTAATCATTGTGCCGACGAAAGTTACCTGTTCAGAAGACCTTTCGTGGTTTTTTAAGTACCGAGTCGCATTTTTCCAGTCAGTGTAGCCATCGGCACTTAGCTTGATATCTTTTTTCGAAAAAAGTTTGCAAATATAACAATAAACACAGCACGATTTGGGACTGTAAACCAACCACTCACGAAGGACTTTATCGCCATTTTCTTTAAATTTATAGAATGTTGAACTTTGTAAACTTCTAGATATTTTGCCATCCAATTGTTTTAGACACCCACTTATTTTGTCAATATTTTGTTCAGGTCTGTTTTTAAGAAAATATTCTTGAAATTTCGAGGTTATGTTTTGAGGCCAGTCTGCTAGATCACAAGGAAATAGTGGAGAAGCTTCTTTGTCAATTTCCAATAAATCACTTACGAAGACGTTATCATCATCGTCCGCGACTTTGTGTTCTTGTAACTCGATGGTATATTAATATTGCTGGTTGAAGCATTTATTTCCTCATCATTTAATGGCGGTTCAGGAAGATCTTGTCGATTTCCTAGTTCTTTTCTGAAGAATGCCCACATTGCGTTTTTTTGTTTTTCTCTTTCATTTTCCCTTAGCAATGCCTTTTTACGCTTCTCACTACCACATTGATGTTTGTAACTCATATTCTTCTTTCATCAAGATCTTATAGATGAACCTTATTGATTTTCAGCTCATTAGAGCCAGTTCAACGGGTGCTATGGTACTCGAAGTACTAGTTTTTTGTAATTTTTAGAGAAATTTTGGGTTGTTAGCACGATACATCCTCCGGAGTGACCAATTTTATAATTGGATATTTTTCAAGGTGACTCGCAGATTTACCCTATTGAGTTTCAGTCTCCAGGTTATTTTTGGAGAAATTTTGGTTTGTTAGCACGAGACAACCTCCGAAGTGACATTTTCATGATAGGATATTGTTGACGGCATCTTATAAATGCGGAAAAGTTCATTTATATCTTGAAAACTTTTTGTTTTGCTATGCTTTGTAATTTCTGGTAAATTAACATATTATAATTTATTATTATTATCTATAGGTATCATTGATAACAATTATCTTAGTACTCCACCTCTTCCCATATATAAAATACAGTTGTGTTAGTGGACAATTCGAATGTTATCAGATAATTACTTTTAAGACGTTAAGGTTTGGTATATTCTCGAGTTGTGGAAATTGCTTGGAGTAATTTTGTCAGGGTATACAAAACAATTATCGTATTTGGCATACTTCCTCTGTAATTACAAAAGCTTAAAAACACAATTTTCTAGTCAGGGAAGGCTATTGGTGACTACAAACCGTGCAGTTCTATTCACGGCCAGGAAAATAAAGTGAATTCACAAACATTCTTATAAATGGAAATATAGGGAGATAGATGAGACAATTAAATGAAAGACTTCAGTAAGAAGCAATACCGTTATCAATGAAAATAACTGTTTTTAAATAATTCCACATTATAATGAAAAAATTATAAAAATTCAAAAAATTGATAATCAATTCGATATCATAAAATATCATAGTCAGAAAGACAGAAGTCTACCTGATGTTTAATAATAATTTTTGACTACACCAAGAAATGATCTATCTTGTGACTTTTAATAAAACATTTTTTCCTCCGAAACTATGCTGGATACGAATAATTTACAACAGTAACAAAATGAAGATAATTAATTAGTATTCTACCTAAAAAAATGTGAGAACCGTATTTCCACCACTAAAGAAGTTCTGAAAAATGGGGTAAAACGCCAGTAATTGACCGCCAGCCAGTGTTTGACCGTTTTCGTGAAAAATTGTGAATAATACGAATCCCAGTAATATTTCAACAAATATAAAATTATCGATGAATAGCCTCAAGTAAAATTGGATCTTAAACATAGTTTCTGGCTAATACCTCTACATGAGGATAGTCGAGATTATACGGCATTCTCTATAGATGGAGAAATTTATAGATTTTGTGTTGTGCCATTTGGTGTACAAAGTGCATGTAGCTCATTAGTAAGGGCACTAAATAAAATTTTGAACAAATATGAATCCTTTGTTCTTCATTATGTGGATGACATTTTGATTTATTCAAAAAACAAATATGAACACCATCAACATCTTGAAATGATACTGAGGGAACTTGACTCGGCAGGCCTAAAATTAAACACTGAAAAATGTGAATATTATAAAGATGAAATAATATATTTAGGATATAAAATAAATCAACATGTTATACAATTAGACCCTCACAGAATAAAAGTTATACAAGAATATGCAAGACCTAAAAATCTGAAAATATTAAGACGATTCTTGGGAATGCTCAATTATTATAAGAGAATAAAAACGTGCGCTTGTAATACAGTTTCCGCGTTTCTGTGGTTTAGATAAACTCGAACAGCGGTCTGTGCACGTCGAGCTAAGAAACGTAATTGTTTTGTTAAGAAGTTCTCCCTAATAAGATAAGATTATTCAGCCGTTTCTGCATATTTTGTATTTTTGTTAGTGTTCTGATAAATGTTCTCTATTGTTTAGGTCGAAAAAAGATCGGTTTAATGTATTTTCTTCTAAAATACAACCGGTCAAAGATTGATAGCTCTAAATTTGAATAAAAATGAGTATTTGACCGATCGGTCAAATAGTAGAGGAATTATGAGTTTCATAATCTAACAATTATTGGAAATGGATTTAATAATAGGATGAAGTTCATTACCTTCCTTTTAAAGTTACATATTCTCCTCGAAATGGTTTAGTATTCAACCAAACTCTATAAACAAGATAAAAGCAGTTTAAATATGCGGTTTTTTTTTGTTCATTTACCGGGCACAAACAGGCCAAATATTTTGTTTCTAAGCATGTTCCCAATTTTACAATTTTCTTAGCCTACTATTAATATTAACGTATGTGTTTGATTCCTTTTAATTTTGTGAAACATCGTTTAAAGCGATTAAAGTAATTAACCGCGATTAAGTAGGAATATTAGCTGTAAAATATAAATAATAAATGTTTGGTCAAACATTAGGCCCTATCATTTGCTAATGAATTGAAAATATATATAGAAAATTTGGGAAATTTGAATTAGGATTCTGTTTTTTTTAGTCAATTGGTATGTCAACGAAGCTTAAAATTTAAATATAGTGAAGAAGATCTTTAAAAGGTGCTCGATGCAAAAAGTAGGGGTTTATCTTATGAGAAATCAGCTATGATGTTTAATGTACCAAAGTCAATCCTTATTTATAAAGAAAATGGAAAAACTCCAATTGAGAGAAAAATGGACCAATCACCATTTTTAAATGCTGATGACGAGCAACTATTGGTTGAATGGTTGTTCTATTCAGCAGATAGAGGTTTTCCCTTTACAAAAACCCAGTTATTTGATAATGTTTAACTTTTGGCAATATAATTAAAACGGGATAATATCTACAAATTCAAGGATGCACGGTCAGGTGATACTTGGTTCAAGGGATTTTAGTCGCGACATCCTAAAGTATCTATTCGATTATATAAAAATGTAACTGCATCCTGAGCTCGTGTCACAGAATCCTCGTTGAAACGTTGGTTTGCAGAAGTCAAATCCTATTTGGTCACCAACAATTTATTGCATACATTGAATGATCCTAGAAGAGTTTTCAACTGCGATGAAAGTGCTTATTTTTTGAAGCCAAAATAGGAGAAGGTTCTTGCGAAAAAAGGAGAACGAAATATATATAATTTTATAGGAAACGATGACAAAAAAAGTGATAAAACGATCGAAATTGTAACGGAATATGTATTTCAATTCAATTATCATACATGATAACTCATTTTGATATACAAATCAACAAATAACGACTACACAACAGATAATCATTTATCAATTCCTTCCTTTAATTTCAGTAATTGTGTTTTTCGATATCATTTAGATTATCATGGTCACTCTTTTTGTTAATAGTATGAGGTTCTTGAAATATATGAGCCATTTCTATGAAAAGTCTTTTTTTGGTATTTGGTTGTATGTCTAAAATATTCTGAATCTGTTAGTATTTTTGCCAGACTCTATACTAATAGATGTGCTTTGCGTGAACATGTACTCAACAATGACCATATAATGGACTTCAATAGTATTCAAAACAAACCAACAACAAAAGGCCACTAATTGAATTGACATTGACAAACAATAGGAAAAGAAGAAAGACATTAACCTAACTAACAGTAAAATGAAAGCAACACATGTCTGCTAACTGTAGCAACTTTAATCTGTTGTTGTGTGTGTTTTATACAATCATTGATGAAAGATGACTTTATTTTGAATTCTAACTATGAGTTTCGAGCATATAAGAGATAATCTCCAATACATATTGTACATCACTCAATTTCAAGCATCACACACGGATGTAAGTGGAGCTCAAAATTCATTCAAATACGTATTGTAACATTTGCTCCATTCACTTGTGGCTTCCCTGCAGATGAATATTATAAATAGTATTCGAAAGCTTGGAAATTTTCTTGAGTGTAATAAGTTTTATCCTAACTAGTCAGCAACGACTACCCTTCTACTATATATATATATATATATATATATATATATATATATATATATATATATATATATATATATCAAAACTGTAGCATTTGTATTCCAACATATTTTAAACAATTATCCATTTAAATATGTTTCTCAAGTTATAAGAGTAAATATGAAAATAGTTAGTTTTGAACGTTTATGTTTGAAAGTACTGAAAATTTAATCTGAAATATAAATACGCTTCGAAATCTGGATCACGTTCTAAAAGTGTAATTTTAAATTGATTAAGTTGGAGCTCATGATTAAGAATTGAAAATATGAGCACTTCCATGTATACATGTAAACGTTTACAAAGCCGGAAATATTATTTTGTTTCCCTTCTCTTCAAAATGGAATTCTTGAGCTAACAGTTGAATTACGGAATTTAGATGTTTGCTTAGAAATACTTTATGCTGAAAGGAATGCAGAATTAAAGTATTTAAAAGAAGGGTAGCTGTACAATGAAACGGTTAATGTTTAGAATTTCATGGAAATAAAAATCAAGCAAGTATTAGAACAACTGAAAATTGTGAAAATTCGTTGAATTAGGGTATATATGGAATATTTTTGATGTCATCATATATTTTACAAAACAATAATAGAAAAAATAAATAATATCTCAGAAGGAAAAGAGAAACATGGATAAATTATTGTTTATACGAGGTAGAAATTTCGGAAGCTCGGTACTACAAATTATTATATATTTTGTTTGTTAGAATAATGTAAACCCGAAAGCAATATTTGTTCTTTTGTTTTTTGTCTGTCTGAGATTGAGGATAGATAGTGGACAAAAAATAAAACAACGTCTATAGTTTCAACCATTTATTATATTTTGGTCACCACATGTATAAGTCCGATTTTGTGAGGTAGATATACAAAGACAAACATTACCATACGTCACTCAAAAAAGTAATGACTGTACAAATAAGTATGTCTTCCGCAACATTTGGTCAATAATTATTATTTTGCAAAGCTTAAGAATAGTTACGATATTTTCAATAAGATGCATATGATATATAATGATGTATGATTTCATCTATCTATCTATCTAATTTCAACTTGAAATTTGCGTGAACTTTTAAAAATATGGCGAGAGAGCGTACATCATTTATCATTTTACTTTTCTCATGAGGTTCTTAATTTGAAACACAATAATTGTGGTGAATGCATGGAGACTTTCCGAATAGCTGTTAGTAGTTTGAATCAGCGTGAAAAGCATTAGAAAAATGAGGAAACTTCGCAATATTCTAAAAGATTAAAATTTTAGTACTTTTAAAAATATGGTGAGAGCGCCCAGGATATTGATTATATTTTTATTTAATTTCTCGGCATCGATTTACAAGGACATTAGCGGTTATATAGCACATATTTCTTGATACATAAACAGATTAGTAGTTACCTAGAACTTTTTAAAATTAAACTAACTGTTTCTAAATAATTTCGCAATATAATGAAAACATGTTAAAAATTCTTATAAACGACAATTGTTTCGATATTAAATATCATCGCCAGAATGATAGAAGTTATATGTCATGTGATGCATATCTGATTTTTTATAATTAATTTAGACTACTTCAAGAAGTGACCTATCATGTGATTGACTATTGACTTTTACAAATATTAAAGCTTAGATATTGTTTTATTTGGGTTTTGTAAATAATATCGATTGCATGCTTTTAATAATGTTTATTATAATTTAAAACTGTTTCTTGCAATGAATACGCCTTCGACTCCATAAATATGCATTAACTTATAAGAGCACTTAAAACAATGAAGATCAACAAAAAACTGAGAAAGTTTGGATGACTATGAAACAATCAACAACTACTGTAAAAACACAGAATCGAAATTATCAAAGGCGTCAGACAGGGAGATTTTTTGTCAAAACATAAGACCAATGGGTGTGCAATTGATAAAATATGCGGACGACTTAGTGTTGGTAGCAAAAAACATGGAAATTGTTGAAAAAATGTTTGAAGAAACTGTAGAAGAAGGTAATAAAATGGACCTAAAAATAAATGAAACAAAAATAATGACCGCAAGAGAACACATAACAAAAAGATATACCGGAAGTGGCGAAGGTAAGAAAATAGAATATCTAGGAATGGCAATAATCAACGATAGGGATGGAGATATGATCATTAACGAGAACACAATTACGAGTAAGTTTCTAGACAAAACACCAAGATGGAAATGTATAAAACAATAATTAGATCAACAATAACATATGGAGCTGAAATTATGATGATGGCCCAGAAGTAACTAGAAACCTAAGAATTTTTGAACGAAAAATACTAGGAAGCATACTAGGATCGATGAAAATAGCGAAAAATGGATATAGGAAAGGAACAAATGAAGAACTGAAAAAGGAAATCCAGAGGGACATCATTAGTGTAATAAAAAATGAGAGATTAAGTTGGTTGGGACCTGTTTGGAGATCAAGTCCAAATAGTATAATTTATGCAATAACTGAATAGGTAGTGGAAAACAGGTTAGCAAAAGATAAAGAGGGAGGACAAAACCAACGTGGTTACAACACGTTATACCTGACACAAACAACATAGAAATCCGAAACTGGCAAGAGTAAACAACCGATGTGAAGCAGTAGACGAACATAACAAAATTGATTTTAAAACTTGGATACGATCCCTTCTTAAAGATATCGTCATCATGTATTAATTAGAATCAACAACTGAGGGTTAATTTCTTAGTACCAAAACGATTCTATTATTAGTCCAGTTTTGTTCCAACGCATTACGTTTTGATAAATTCAATTTTGTATACATGGTGAACCAAAACACTCGCCCAAGTTTTTGTCAGTTATTTCAAATGAAACACCCTGTAGTTTATATCACATTCAAAAAGTACTTAGAAATAACTTGGAAATTTGTTGAGTATTTCCTTTATCTAATTGTTATGGTTATTGGCATATACTACAAGTTTTTTAGAATGTGCCATGTCTGCTCAGCGGTATCAATTAACATCTTAAAAACGAAACAAGTATAAAATAATTTTTTAATAATGACACAAAACTATAATTTTAGCATTATAATAATTGCTCAAAGTTATCTCCCATTACATTTAGGCAGTGTTGTAATCCAATTTACAAAGCACCTACCTACATTTATAGCTATTGGAATATCAATGTTTTTAAAATAGACTCTAATAATAATTTTCATGTTGTCTATTGTAGTGACAGCTATATTTCATATACTCCCATAGAAAAAGTGATCGGGATGTCCGTCAAAAAAATGGAGGGAGTTGAATCAACATAGGAGAATTTCTAAATATTAGATTATTGGACAAAAACTAATTAAAATCGACCAAAATTCCTTGGGTAGTAATTATTTCGAGTTCAATATGAATACATTATCAGTTCCACACAACTCGAATAAACCCTTAGGTACACAAAATCCCTCAAATCTCCCGCATACTTCATATTAATGTGGAATAAATCAGCGTATTATATTCTTTAATGCAGCAACGACGTTTAATCCACCTCGATCAAGTTAGTCGGTCAGCCAGTCTGTTCCTTCCCATCTATTTTCGTCGTGTCGTGCCATCTCCAGACAGCAGTCAGCGTTACATCACAAAAACACCCCAATATGTAGCTTTTAAATTAATGATCGTAGCAATTGCTTCCTGCCTGTCTCGTTTTCTCCACCGAACTAATATTCAACACATTTGAATCGTTTATATTTATTTCGAAATTTGCTTTTCAACTGACCAAGCCACAATAAAATACCCTGTTGTGTCAAGTCGTTAGTGAAACTCTTTCATTGTTTAATAGTAACTTCGCCATTTTTTATAGACTAAGACAAATGAAGTTTTTGCTACAAAATTATGCCATTATAAACAAATGGGAACTGGTATTTATAAATTTTCTAAAGTTTAATTCTTGATACCTATAATAAATTTCATGACAAGCTTTCTATCACATTAATCTACAGAGTTTTGAAATGGATATCCATTGAAATTATTTTTCTTTTATTTACATATATTATTACGAAACTGAACACTGTAGGAATCCCTGAAACCAAGGGGTTGCTGAAGGTGATTTTAATATAAAAGAGACACCTACCAGCGGTGAGTCAGTCTACAATTTAATCGGATAAAGAACAGATATGAATATATAAATAGTGAATAAACTGTGAATAATATAAATTAGAATTTAGTGTGTATATAAATTGAGCATAAGTGAATAGTATATCAGTGTTCAAATGAATCAAGTAATTCGATAAACCGTGTGGATAGATTTATCCCACCCGTTGTATTTAAAACCATTTAAATAAATGAGAGAAATATTATATTGGTGTCCGAAATGGAATAATATAAATAGTTAATTAAAAATGGCCAAGAGACTAAGTGTCATGAAAGTAAAATGGAACTAAAAGCAGAATTGGAAAATCGCGAGTTGGAATCCTACGGAAAGAAGAGTGAATTAATAGAAAGACTCAAAATGGCACTGGAAAGTGTCGGCTTGGATCCAGAAACATTTTTATTGAATGACGAGGTTTCTATCTTAATATCGTCAATGTTTGCCATAGAAGAGAATATTTCAACTAATGCGAAGAACGATATTTCTGCTATAAAGAAAGACGGACGAGAAAATGTCAACTATGAACAACGATATTTCTCCTAACATGGACAAGATTTCTACTAATATGGATGAGAAGATCTGACTATGCCATACTGGAGAATAAAAACCAGTCCTCCATTAGCTGAGGGTTTTCTTAATACCAACAGCAAAGAAAATCATATTTTAAAGCAAGATAAGTAAGTTCCCTATTTTTCAATGCAATTATGAATCTTTAGTGACTGTTCCTAACATCATATACCCCTCCTTTTACGAAGTTACTAGTATCAACCAAGTAATTTTGAAAACTGAACTTAACAATATAGGCGACAATGTTACCACAATATACACTGATGGATCGAAATGTGATGAAGGAACTGGGGCAGCATTTCTTGTTTCAAATACTAATTACGTGGAAAGATTTAGAATTCCCAACTATTGTTCTGTTTTTTCTGCAGAAGCTTTCGCCATATCAAAAGCGTTAACTTTGTGTACTTTAAATCCGATTCAAAGAGCTGTTATTATGTGTGATTCCAAGTCAGTATTACAGGCTATAGAAGGTTCTCCATTCAAGTGTTACAGACAAAATATAATTTTAGAAATTAAAAAATTAACAAGCGAGTTAAAAACCTTGAACAAAAGTATTGTATTCATGTGGGTAAAAGGACACTGCGGTTTAGAAGGAAATGAGTACGTGGACTTGGAAGCCAAGAGAGCCTGCAAAATGACTTATTATACCAATCTTTATGTCTTCTCAGACCTTTTAAATTATTATAAGAAACATATTAGAACTAATTGGGAGCGGTCATACGCCGACTTCGCTAAAACATCTAATAGTCAATATTTCCTTTTGCATCCTACTTTACCAACTAAGATTCCTCATATTTCTAATTTTGATTATAGAAAAAAATATACTTCCATCATATCACGTTTAAGAATAAATCACGGTCGTTTCCCAGCTCATCTTTTTAAAATAGGTATTGTCAATTCTCCAGCTTGCTCCTGTAACAAGGCATCAGTAGGAGATCTGAATCATATTTTCTTTGAATGCACTGAAAACAAAATAGCAACTACTGAACTTTACAATTTTCTGATCAATTTCAACGTTCCTCTTCCCACAAATATAACCACTCTTTTGGCAAATACTGAGAAGTCTGTACTTGATTCCATAGTGGATTTCATAAATAAGTCTAAATTGTCTATTTAGATATATGCTCCATCAGTAATCAGCAATCTTATATCTCTATTCCGTTACAGTCATTTTAATATTCCAACTTTTTACTCACTTCTAATTTTCTGTGGCTAATAGACTATATCTGAGGCCATTCTCCCACACACACACACACCCTCACACAAGTAAATAAATATATTGAGTTTTCAATTATATTTACGATTGTTCAACTATGATAAACATTTTAGAATAACAAATAATTTTGTCCATGATTGTTTCAGTTTTAGGAAACACTTTTTCCTATGCTTTCAATTTATTTTAACATAGTAACAAATAACAATTTTGAAGCAAATAATCTTCAATGTTCTGCCATATTGCTAGGATATTACTTCAACTGCATGGCACTAAAAATTGTTACTGAATGTGTTATGGTGTCTCAAGCTTCCAAAGCCGTGCTCAGTTCCCGCTCACTGTAAGAAATATGTAGCGATTTCCGTTTTCGCTCGGATGGACGTGAAGTTAGCGTGTTATCCAATTATTTATTGAAAATCGAAGACATTTCCCACTTCTTTCTCCAATATTCTTGAATTATTAGTTAAACTATTTTTGTGTTTATTATATAAGTTGTGATAGCAATATAATTGAGCTTGAACTCGTTATTAATGTCATCGAATGCTCCTAGATGGAAAGTTTGTTCGAGAATTTATTTTTGATATGAAAATGTTCCAGATCTGTGATATACTTTATACAAAAATGTGAGAAAAAAAGAACTTATGATGGAAAAAATCACTAAATACATATACAGTGCGTGTGTAAAGTATGAAAACATGAAGATATCAGTTAAAGTAAAAAATATTTGTTGTGAATAATAGATGGACCATCCAAATGTATTGTTTTTGAGAATTAACATTTCTCGTTCAGATCTCTACTCGTAGAATCCGTTTCGTTATGACTTAAATTATTACTGATATAGGGTTGTTGACTAATTTTTGGAAATTCTTTTATTTTAAAGAAAGACCATAATATATAAACAGGAAAATAATACCTTTATAAGTAGATATGATAAATATCAATAGAAAAATACGAAAATAAAAATGGGCTTCAAAATTTCCGCTATATTTTCATACCGTTTTGTGATGTCACCAAATTATAAACGAATCTCGCGTTCTGTCGAAGTTACTGATCTTGACACAGTTCTTACGAATAAAATAAGTAGAAGCCGTAAAAAGTGCTTGCTGGGCAAGATCCAAGATCATTGGCAACAACAAATACCATTTTTGTGAAGATTATTTCAATGCAAGTTGTAAACTCCAAGAAACTAATGCAAATTTAAAATTATTTTATATTTTTTCGATTAAGTGGCCAAAATAAATAGTCAATTATTCATTAGTAGTTTATTTACAAAGGTTATTCTAAGTTTAATTTCGTTAATATAGATGATAATTAGTTGTAAATATGATAAAAAAATATATAAAATAAGTAAAGCCTCTCATTTGTATTAGGCGGTTTTTAATTAGTCTTTTGATTATCTTCGATAAGATGGGTAATAAGGCAATGGGACAATAGTTACTAGTATCATGTTTCTCGCCAGCCTTGGGGAGGGGAACAATCATAGCTGTTTGTAGACAAATAGGAAAGCGACCATTCCCAAAGGATTCATTGAATAGAGAACATAAAACGTTAATCACCGCATGTGGAGTATTTAAAAATAACTTAGCTGATAACCCATTAGCGCCACAGGAAGATTTGTTTCGAATGCTGAGTATGGTTTGCACTAGCTCAAATTTATCGTTTGGTCTAAAGAAGAAACTTTCAGTGATTATTTTGGCAGGAACAAGAAAATAAAGAGTATCACGCCTTTGAGATATTTTAGAGCTAATATTCTTACTAACTTTTCGTCTGGGTCGAGTTTAATAAAGTTTGAGGATCGAGTTTTGTTTCTTAAATCATTGATAACGGACCAAGTTGCTCTCGAGGATTTTTTAGCTCTAGATATGCGATTGTTATGATAGTTTTTTTAATATATTTGATAGTTTTCCCGTTTTATAGTTATTGATATAATTGAGTATGTGAGAATTGTCTGTAAATTTTTTAATGTACATAAGTGATCTCATATTCGTAGATGAAGTACGTGTCCTTTCATAGACCATGATTTGTGATGTTTAGTTTTACGAGAGCGAAGAGGAAATGATATACTGAAGCACCTGATAATTTTATTAATAAAGTCCAAAAATTTCGAAATTTGACTTTAATCATTTATTGTTGGCTGTCACGTGGGACCTGTGGATGTATTTCATTAGCATACACAATATTCCAGCCTCCACTTCTATATTTAATAATATTTCCGATGTAATTGATTCTTTTAATACGAATATCATGCGATTCCATATAATCACATTTCTGTTGTCTTGTTTGCGCTGCTATCTGCAATAAAGGCAATATTTTTAATTAAATACTTATGCATGTTACAATTCCGACATGAACCAAAATAGGTTGATGATTATATCTTCATGAGAGAATTGTTGGTATCGTTCATGTATTCCTTGTACGAGGGGTGAGAGCTATAAATGTCCTTGATAGAGGTAATTGAAGGAAGGAAATCTGTGCATATAGTAACTTTTTTGTAGCTTGGTTTATGGAATTGAAGGCAAATAATTCTCTAGTAAATTAGACAGGACAGTTTGATAGTAAATTGAAATGTAAAAATAAAATATCTAGATAACATTATTTGTTCCTTGTACTAATAACTTGAAAGTACATTCCTTATGCAAGTTTGTGCGAACGTTTTATTTCAACATCAGCAACTCTATTTTCTTAACTGCGTATTTTTCTCAAAATATTTTTTTTGGTGCAATGATGACCGTTTTAGACAACCTTATTAAACTGCAAAAATCAATAAGCCAATATGCTCTAAGTATTATAGTAGAATTATCAACTTCTATACTGGAATTTGGAGCATCTCGAAAAATTCATTTTTCGATGAATAATTAAGAGCAAGAATTCGTCCTCGGTACAAGTTTTGTTTTGTTTTATAATATTCTTATGAGCTTAGTGGAAACTTAATTGGTAAGTCTTTTATTTTTGCTTCAACTCTGCTAAAACACGCCTTGGCACTGTGCAGAAATAATTGAAGTTGCGGTAACTAAGAAATTACATTTTTTGAGTAACATTAAGGTACGTTCAACGTCTTAAAGTCATGTCAGTTAGTTAATATTATACCTATCACAATTCAATGGTTATATTAATGAATGACATAAGATAGACATTTTTAGAGAAAATTATGTGTGACTATTTCACTCATATCGAAATTTTAAAAATACCTGACCAATAATAAACCAAAGACAGTAAGTATTATCCTTAGAGTAATAATTAACATAGAAAGGGCTATTCATTCATAAACACGTTTATTTTTGTGGCTAACAATTCTAAACGACAGTAGTAAGATAATGAATGAATTACATATAGTGGGGATGGTATAGTAGACACATGGTCTTGGAATTGTCTGGTGTTTTTCTAAGAAACTTAGTACCGACGAACCATGATAATCCAAAAACATTTAATTAATTAACTTCAAAATTTATTTTGTCACTGAAAGTCTTGAGAAACACATAAAAACGAAAGAACTGAATGATTACTCTTCAGTCGTAATAGCGCTCGTATAAACAAACCACGTTTGACATTATTTACTACAATACTACGGCGAATTTAAAATGATCGTCGATCACACTCTGACGATATTTCCATCTCTCTTTATATGGTAATTAAACAAGGACAAAACAACTAAATTGAATACTACTATTGACACATTAAACAGGTACTGAAATTTTGAGCAGTGTTGCCACTTTTAGTTATAACTATAAAGGTATCTAAGGACACTACAAATACTGGTTTCAAATGGACCGCTCTTGCGTCGCTACTTTTCGGATTAGTGCCTTGACTACAGGTAACTGGTTGCCTCGGGCTCCAGTTCATTACAGCGGTATGCTCCGGGCAGCGTCAGTGAAGAAATAAAAGTACTTCAGAGGTCACTTATGGTAGTGACAAGAGTGTTGCGGCTAGTCGGGCAGATTTAACTTGCCTTTCTTGGTTCGTAACCTGGGTATTTGCTGCTTATAGTTCTTACCTTATGTGGAGATTAGCAGTGGGTGGAGTTGAGAAAGAGAAACCAAATGTTAACTATTTACAATGAGTTTTATTCGGCTAATGAAAAACAATTAGACTATTGAATATCAGAAAAATTAGAGATAATTATATCAGGCAATTAGACTCAATTATACCATCACACCATTACTTATAGTGTCAGTTAAATGCAATAAGCGGGGCTAAAGCACTAAAATTATTTAAAAACTTGAACGGTATCTACGGGTTGAACTACTAAAAGCAACGAGGGGTACAAATAATAGCCTTAAAAACTAACAGGAAAAGCGGTGGGCAAATGGAAGCGGGTACGGGCAAAGCAAAACTACTACGGCGTGCAAACAACTCTCTCGGTCGGTCAAAATTCTACCGTCGGGGATATGATTCTCAGATCTCGTGATATCCAAACTCCGAATTCGCGACGGTTAATGGGGCGTGGATACTCAACCTCCCAAGTTATAGTGTTTCGCCAGATGGACGGCTCACGATACCGTCACGGCTACCACTAGGACGTGAATACTCAGCCCCCTAGTAGCAGTTTAAACTTCCTCGGGTTCAGCGGGTGAGAATCGTATACCCTAAAATGAAATAACTCACCACAGTTTTCCGGTCGATCGAACGATCTGTGTCAGCTCTGAAACAGAACTAATATTCAGCAGAATATCGGGTAAATAATAAGTCCCCCCAAGGTGCGGACCGGTTTAATTCAATATTTACCTATACTAGGATCGGTGCGACTCCTACGATAGCTGGTATCAAACTGATTTTATCCAAAAATTTACTTCTATTTAATACAGCCGATAAGTATACGTCGGTGTGTTATTACAATTATTGAAGTAAATGTCGGTGGCTTACTATTGATATTAAATATTAACGCCGTCAGCGGAAGGAAATTCAGAAAATGAATAATTTATTTAGATTATACTGGAGGTTTGTGCTTTTGCCTGGCTTTAAGAATGTAACTTCGTTACACACCCTCCCCACTTGGTTAAAAAAAATTATATATATACATATATATATATATATATATACATATATATATATAAATATATATATATATATATATTTATCTCTTAACGTACCCCATTTAAACTCCCTCGCATTATAAATAACCACCTATATACAAAAGAGAAGCATCCAGGTGTCTACCCTCTTGCATGGCCGAATCCTTTATTGGGGGTAGGTACACCTATAGCAAACTTTCGAAAGAAAATAGAATCGTCAAAAAAAAGTTGAATTCTTCGGTTCCTTATGGTTCTCTTGGTCGGCGTTGATCCGGGCGGATCTTTTTGCTAGTGAAGGTTTCTACGGAACAGGTGCTGACATCCACAGGCGGGGCAGGCTGGATGCTGTTTACGACTGGGACAGCTACATAGATGGCAGGGGCTGGGGCAAATCCGTTTAGCCGCTGGTGGTGCGCAAGGACATTCACGGGATTAAACGTCCTTCAATCGACATCGGGAGCAGAACAGGAAGGGGCGTCTTTGGAGCCACTGGATGCGGAGGTGTCTATATCTCCAACATAATCCTCTCGCCACGGGCAAGTATATGGGACTGTCTGGTGAGGCATCTGATGCTTGTATGGTGCAAACGGGCTTAGGTTCCCAACATTCCGTGGATTCTGCTCGGGGTGCTCCAAAAAGTAGGAGTGGGGAGGATTTTCGGGACCTGCGGCGGGCGCGTCAGGATGCCTGGTGATGCCTTGTGATCTGCGGAGCCATGATGACCAGGGTTGTCCTGACATCCGTTCATGGCATCCAGGAGGTCAGCGACGATGTCATCTACGGACTTCTTACTTCCAAGTGTTGGATCCACGGTGGTTATTCTCTCTTACGGCTCCAATTATTTTTTGAAACATTATTGTATGTCAGTATCTCTAAGCCAAAGAAATGATCCAGCGGCAAGTAAGTGAAACAATTGATCAAAGAAAGCGGATTCTGTATTTAGCAAAAGAAATTTAATTCGGTAAATAAATAAATGCACAATTTAATAACTCTGGTATGTATAAAAAAACTAGAACCAAAAAATTAAACAAAGAAAACAACGGAAGAGTTCAATTCAGAAAGAGAAAAAAAATAATAGCACTTGCATACTAAGTCAGTCGGTCAGTGTTAGCTGCTGCCCGTCCGGGGCAACCAAACCCGCAAGGTGGTCCCGTGGGTGGCTACCAGTTTTATTCTGCATCGTCCGGTCGAGGCATCGGCTTGTCATCGCTAAAAGGAAACGGTGAATTCTTACCTGATATAAATCGGAAGTATGTGCCGGCCGTAGATCTTTGACATGAATCGCATGGAGTCGTTTGCCTGTTCTGCTTTTGTGGTTGTATACCACCGGCGAGAGGGTTCCGGTATAGGGGCCGGAATATTTAAGAGCAAGTTTCGCGGCTAATCCTCGGTCCGTTGAGGACAGGTGGTACTCGCGTTTCATGACTTGATCACCTACATAGCAACGCCAGAGGCTGTAATGATTATTCTGAGTGGTGAATGCCGTGGCCCAATGTACCCGGACCATCTCGAATGTATCTTTTAGGTGGAACAATCTGTCGGTATGCTATGCGGCTTTCTCTTGGCTGGAATTTACGTTTCCCTTTTCAACTGAAGATGCAGTGCGGTATATGGCATTGGGAACTTCTAGTTCTCTTCGGGGGTTCTGACGTAAGACGGTGTTACCCTTCGAATATCGTCAAATAACGGTAGTTTCACTTGTAGAAATCTCTTTGTAGACGATCTTCTTCGTCTTCGGTGAGAGTCAGCGGTAGTCTTACTTCGTTGAGCCCAATGGGAAAGCACGGTACGGGCCGAGTTTCCTTTCTGACGGGACGGTGGTTCACCATGATTTGTACACTTCCTAAGTCCAGACTAAATCGTCGTTTCCGTAATATATCTATTCCTAGTACCATGTCGGATGAGAGTCCACAAATATGTCCAAAAGTTTCAGTAAAATGCTCCTCCCCAATCTGTATCTCCACTAGATTTGTGACGGATACGATGACGGTTTCTCCATTGACGAGCTCAGCTGGCTGAGGTTGGGGTTTTTCGCACTCCTAAGGCATGCCACCGTTGGGCTATCCTGTCTCCTACATACGAAATTACGGCTCCGGTGTCGATCAAGACTGCTGCGGTGCCTCCAGGCACTTTAACCGAAATATGAGGGCGATGATCCAACCAAGATGAGACTCCATTGCATGGGTCACCCGGCGGAGTGACTCTGCATACGATTTCTTGGGGAAGGCTTCTCGGTGGTGGTATAGTAGCTCGAACTTCGCAGGGGACCTTATACTGTGTCCTATCTGGGCGGTTCCCTAGTTCAGATGCCGTAGCGGCATGTGAGACGTCTTGAGGGCTTTGCTGCGTGGGCCTCGGGCTGCTGCAGCGTCCTGGCCGTGGACACGGACAGTCTCGGGACATAACTCCGTCCTTCTCACATCTTGAGCAGAAGATCCTGGGAGGTCGTCGACATTGACTGCGGAAATGTCCAGTCTTGCCACATCGCCAACATTCTTGGTTTCTGCCAATCGGTTCCCTGTTGAACGAAGTCGCTATTACAGTATCATTCGGGTTAGAATGGCGTCCTGGGGCTCTTGCCTTGTGCATTTTCTTGTTTGTAATGAAGAAATAACCTTTTCTCATATCATCTGGCGCTCCTTCTGAAAATTTATTGATATAAGCAGATGTCAATGTAAGGGATTTTTTCCGTTATATTCCTTTTGATTTTTCAAATAAAAATCCGAAAATTGTTTAATACTATTTATTTCCCTTCAGTTTTATTGTCTCTGATATTTCTCTTCCGAAACCTCAGGTAACAAATTTACGATTGCGTTTTCAGCCTTTTCGACAATATCTGGAGGAGAATTTTCAGTGTCGGAATTCGATAACTCGAAAGATAAATTTTGATATTGGTTCATAATTTCTAAAATATTACGTAAATAATTAATTTGTTTATAATTTATTACTAATAAATTAGAATAGATAATGAAATGAATTGTTTACGTACAGACTTTTTAGCCAGAAATTCACTATAAAGATAATTTAAAACTATCAAATTTTTGTTGACAGATCATAACTGTGCTTGACATTTCCGTGCCATACCTTTCTAACGGAAATCAAAGAAATGATGAATAGCGTGTTTTTAGTGGTTGTAGAAAAAATAGATTTTTGGTGATCAATTCCACATTGTGTTTAATTGTCATGTTATTTAAAAACATGGAATATTTCCGTAATAAGATGTATTTGAATATGTATTGTTTTTGATATACCTTCGAAATTTTTTCAACAAAAAAAGTATGCATGGCAATTCAAAAATTCAAAACAAATGTTTCTTATTTTGCAACCAAATATATTTTCCAAAGCGCGATTTGCGATCGACCTAACAACTAATTATATTCTAATTTTTTATTAGGTTTAAAGCCAAAAAGTCCGTTCACCGCTTTTGTCAAAGAAAAATTAATATTCGGCTTTATTTTTCAGGCCAACAGACTATTCTCGTCTGATATCTTTTAAAACATGTCATGCTAATGTCTGTAATTTTTATTCATCCACCAGCGGATTTAATTCTAAACAGCGATGTAAAGATTAACGGCAATAGGCAGATGCTTCTCTGTACTCAGCAGGAGTACAATTGAAGTCATATCCTTATTGTTATAGTTAACCTGTGCCCACAGTGTTTGCCAAGAGGGCGTAGAATCACAGCCACGGTAGCAGTACACTACTTGAATAATTTGCGAAATTAGGTCTATTACACCCTGACAATTAACTACCTACCCGGATATGTTTTTCAGTGCTAATTGTGCATCTTTTGATACTCAGATAAGATAAATTACGGATATGATGTTAAAGAATTTAAGTACACAATGAAAAATTTCGTTCTATCAAAAAGACATAAAATTTATGATGAACGTTACAAAAATATCTACTTTGTTGATTCGCTATTCAACTTAGTAGTGTATAATTCACATAATAAATGAACAAAAACAAATGTTTATTCTGGGTTTATTATTGAATGAATATTATTTCATGATTGTTTAAAACGACAAATGGTTTGTCAAAATTTCAAATATAAACAATACGCCTGGTCAGTGATACACTAAATATCCATGTAATCTTTGCTTATGGGATAGTATAGGAGACGCACTTCACTATCAGCAATGCTCATTGCTTAAAAAGACCTAATTTTAGATAGAAAAACCTTGTATCCCCTTTTTCTTCTGATTGGAAATAAAAATTAGTGAGGCTACATATCTGAAGGTAGCTTTTTGTCAGAGAGCACTAAAGTAGTGAGTTTAGTTTAATTTATTTGAAAAGTGGACCTGGGTTAATTTTCATAGGTGCCACTTGATTATAATGACTTTTAAGAAACACTTACTGATTATTAGTGTTTCAAATGAAATTCAATGTTTCCAGCTAATTCCACAATATAATGAAAAATGTTGAAAATTCTAAAAAATTGACAATTGTTTCGATAACTGAATATCATCGTGAGAATGACAGAAGTTACATTTCATTTGATGCCTACCTGATGTTTAGTAGTTATTTTTGGCTAGACCAAGAAGTGACCTAACTTGTGATTGGCTTAATATATGTTTATAGAAAAAAGAAGAAGATGTGATATTACAAATATTGAAGCTTAGATATTATTAGCCCTATGGTGATATCCTGGATATCATTTTTCCAATTAAGATCAGTATAACTGTGCAATGATATAGAAAACCAGGAAAACTATATCTGCTGATCTTTAGAATTATCACTTAAGAAGACAGTTTAATAGTGGAGAAATCCCTAGATTTATCTGTTCATTGATGACTTCATATTGTGGGTTTCTTAAGTGTCTTCTAATTTCCAACTCTTCAAGGAAATTCAGTTCTTGTTTCTTGTCACAAATATTTAGTACTTCTAGTTCTGTGTTAGGTGTCAATGAATGGTTGGTGTCAAGTAGATGTTTTGCGTAATTAGATTTATCTGGTTGTTTTAATATGTATGCTCGTAAGTGTTCACTGTATCGGATTTCAAAATTTCTAAGGGTCTGACTTTTATAATTGTGGGTTTGTGAACTTCACTTTTCTTAATACCTCGAGAAGCAAATGCTATGGGTAGATCAATGCCATCGTAATTTTGACTCAGTATCGCCGAACATGCCTATTTGAAGCGTCTGTATTTAAAATGAATTGTTTATTAAAATCTGGGTATTTTAAAATTGGTGGGGTTATTAAAGCTTTTTTTAGAATTTTAAATGCGTCTTCACACACTTTCGACCAATCAAATTTCACATTTTTTCTAGATAATTTATTAAGGGGTTGACATATTTTCAGCAAAATTCGGAACAAAGCGTCTGTAATAGTTAGAGAATGCAATAAATTTTTTAACCTTGCTAGCATTTTTCGGAATTGGGTATTGTTCTATGACTGAATATTTTGCTTTCTCGGGGGATTCAAGCTACATTACTGTAATTCCGACTATTTTTTCTCAAAAATGTGTTTCGTAAAAATTCAAAAATTTTTTGGAATATGCTCATCTATGCTTAGTGGCAATATATACCAAGTCCAATAAGTTCTAATTATATAAGCCAAAAGTCGATTTGAAAGTGTTGTAGTACACATATGCTACATGCTCACTTAGGTCAGTTTCAACATAACTTGGGAGCATATTCAGCAGAGCAAGGGCAACGCTTTCATCAAGATTTGTGAAACTTTGGACAACATGATAAAAGACATTTTGGGGCTAATACTAGCAACCTCTGACTTAAACAAAAGAAATACAAATTTTCCACACTTCTGTGTGTATTTTTTTGTATTTGTAGATTTATCTAAATAACATTTTGTGGATAAAATTGATAAACATGTGTAACTTGATGAACTCATTCTTTATATATAACTATTAGGAAATAGCACACTGGTGGAGTCCCTGAATCCGACTTTATCTTATCTTATCTTATCCAGACATTTCCAGTGAGGTCCATTGTTTTTGTGACCAGTCTTATTAGACAATTGAAAAAAGGATTCTCTTAAAATTTGGATATTCGTTCTGGTAGCGAATTTAATTATATCAAAATATGTTTTCATTTATTAGTTAGGCGAAGGTAATCAAAATGTAACGATTAATCTATCTTTCTGATGATCTACTCATTAATTTATTTGTTTATTGTGTTGTCTAATTATTTTGGTTAACATTATTGATTGGTAAACATAATATAAGGAGCGTTTAAGACCTCCTTCAGACGGTGTCATTTATTACCTCGCCGTCGAGAGAACCAGACGGTGAGTCTGTTTCAATGATAGTAGATATTTTTTATAAAGTTGATTTGAGTTTAATAAAAGTCAAAGTGGAAAGCCATAAAGATTATATACCAGGCGAAATTTATTTTTGACTGGTTTGGATTCGATTCCGTGCGTCAGACTGCGTTGTATTACAGGATAGGATTGGATTAGAATGTCAAGCGTTTTGGCGGAGTCTAATTAAAATTTTTTAATCAGATCTCAGAAAACTATTGCTGGAAAAGGGTCGTTGGTGAATTTATCCCCCTTGCTTTCCTTGCCGAATATTCTTAATTAAATTTGTAGCAGTAATTGAATTTGTATATTTATTATTTGTGGAAGTTATTGAATATACTCGCGCCCTATTTCAATTATAGCAATCTTTAATAATCCTCTCCACGCTAACAAAGCTAAGAATTGTTTAGTTTCGGAACCACCCCTGCTTGAGCTAGAAGTAGATGTCTTCTGGGAATGTTATTTAACTAGTATAAAACAACGAAGTGATTTTCAAAAATCAAACTCGTGTACATTGTTAGATTTTTTTCCACTTAACTTCAATCAATTTCATCCCACATTTTACTGATAAAAGGTAACTGCAGAGCCTGTATTAAAATCAAAATCCATGTCTATTAATAATATCATTGAACCTTGTATTAATAAGTCATCCTTATCTATTAGTTCATTTCAAAGATACACTCTAACGACCGTAACCTACTGAATTTCGCTTTAGTTCCATTCCATAGTAGGCAAATGAAATTTGCCACAAAGTGCAAAGCTATGAAGGAACTGTAATTTCTGATATGCCTGAAAATTTACTACCACTGCAATTCAGAACGCGATAATTTTGATAAACCGTACATATTCGTATTCATATTGCGTAAATTATTTTGAATGTATTCTACAAAGTTTGTACAATGTGCATGAAGAAGGTACATCTGATAATATGAGGTGCTCCATCTATGTTATATTCCGAATTTATCCTAACACCTGCTCCACGAAAGTTGATAACAGCATCGGTCCTTGTCTCTACAATAGCAGAGCTTTATCTAAATGTAGAACACAAATTAATTTGATCTGTTCCATTCCGGTATTTACCACGGAAATAAAATCCTAAAAAGTAATTTGAGTCGACATTTTCTGATAATACAAACTCAAGGTAGCCACTTCTTCACAAACTCATATTATTGTTATACGACTTAATTGTTAATGGCGTTTCCTCCTCACGGTGTCACGTGAATATTTGGTAAGGAAAAATGAGAAATTCGATGTAACTCTATTTTGTATATTCAGTTAATTTCATTATTTTTTAAGTTTATCAGCCTATCTATTCAGGTAATAACTGATAATAATCGAATAAATTGTATTTATTAATCTTACTCATATTTATCATGTTAAGGTATGCAAAATTCGGTAACTTACATCACAATAACTAAAATATTCAACTACTGTTTTGGACCACGTTATTTTAGGTCAAATCCTAAATTACTTCTTGTTCCTGCTGAGCATGTTTGTGTTTGCTTTCTCCTTTAAGTATCCTGTGTACCATGCGTCTGATTAAAAGAGGTAATCTGCTGTATCTCAGAAACTGTTGATCGTTCAACTTCTGGTACTTATAGAAAACAGATATTGAGATGCACTTTTTACCAATTTTTCGATGATTAACAAATGTTCAAGCATCGTCCCAGTGATCGTTACTAAAAACTGAAATCAATAAAACAGTGTGCAATATTTAATTGAGCATTGAATTCCCTCCAAAATCCATAAAGCGGCACAAAATTTATAACTGTTTTATTGAGTCATCTTTTCCATTCACCCCTACCAGTTATCTTACAAGATAGAGGGAAAAGTAAACTTACGTAAAATGATACGAAGATAACGAATATTTACATTTTGTGATACTGTTATGTTTTTCTTATTTATTCAAATAAACAAAGGGTGGGATAAAATTATACACACGGTATATCTACACGTAATTTATTTATACCCTTATACACTGTACACTTATGCTTAATTTATGTACATAATTATTTTCTAATTTGTATTAAATACACACTTAATTTATATAAATACTAATATTTATATTCACACGTAGCTGCTTGGTTGAATCTCACAGTATTTGACCATATCACTTCCCAAAATTGTCTAAAGCGGTTCTGATCAATTGCCTCCGGTTTCGTGTTGCCTTGGTGATTGTTTTCAAGATTGCGATGAAATATCTTCTGGTTACTAGAAAATATGTAGTTTTGCTCCTTGCGTTTCGTAGCCTCGTTGTATCGCCGCAGTCTCGCTCCCTTGACTTTGCTTTTTGTCTAGCATCGTTTTAGTAGTTCATGAGGGTTTCTTTCAACTGGGGACCATTTAAGTCCACTTGTTTTGTTCGGCATATTTTACGAATTTTGTTTTTGACCTTCTTGCTGTTATTGCCGTCTAGGTACTCTTTGATAATGTTCGCCTCAGTTCTTAGCAGATCTATTTGCTTTTCAAGTGTCATCTTCCAGGCCGGCTTTCTCTGTTTTTGAATGTTTATATTTTATTTGTTGGCTTGAATCGTCTGCCCATTTAGTTCTATGACAGTAACAGCTGCTGCATATAGAGCTGTATGTATAGATGCTAAGTTAGGATCTTGTTGTTCCTCCATCCTTACCTTCAATTCTGTATCTACAGATTTTATGTACTGCTGCGTATATTTATTGACTTTTAGCTTCGGTATTATTGGCCTGGTAAGAGGGTTCGAATCGCGAAATAGCAACAGATTGCTCAAAAGTTTCTGGCGTATCCTTTCTACTTCTTCCCTGTTATTTTGATTCTGGAGCTCTTCTTCATGAGGTGCGTTGCGATCCATTGGTGTCCTTTGTGTTACGTCTTCTATTTGTTGGTGTATTTCCTCGTTGTTTATTTGGGCTCCTGCCTCCCTTCGCAGAGTATCGATTTCAAGCTGCGTTAGATACTTCTTCCTAATAATTATGTTCTTTCTGTCTACGATATTTTGTTCGGAAATATTCTGCTGTCACGTCCAGTGCCAGCTCCAGACGTGCCCCGGCGCTCCCCAGGCAGCGGCTCTATAACATTTCCATTATTCTCCATTTTCATGGGCTATTGTTATCCCTCTCGCGTTGGCCCATCTTCTGTTAATCCTCCACCGGGGGATGGTTACCCGATCTTGAACTTCCAGAGATGGTTACTTGGATCTACCGACGTAGAGGAGGAATTGGTAGGAGAGGCTATAGGAGTCGCTTCACTACCCTTTAGACCCTTTATTATTATTATCATTATTATTATTATTATTATATAAAATAAATAAAAGTTGTTTGACGCTATTAGACCATAAATATTATACAAGAAATAGAGATAAAACCTATATGTTACCTAGAAGAGAAAAGTTAATCGGATAGCAGTGTCTCAATTACTTGTGCCCTAAACTATACAATCAAATCTCATTATACAAACAAAACATAAATAAAATATATTCATATAATCTACAAATTAAAACATGAATAGAATAAATTACTAAGGAACACATAACAGTATAACGAGAAAAACCTACTAACCCTCTCAGTGCTCGTTATAGGTATGCGGGTTGTCTCACGTGGTACAACCCGTGCTCGCCAGTCGACTAGCTTCGAGTCGAAGAAGGGGTGGATTCTTCAAATAATTATTAAGTATACAAAAAGGGCGCCAGAGAAGTTTTGGCAAGCACCCAAGACTTCTTTAATTAGCCCACAACTTCTCAGCGGGTTAACAACACTCACTACACACTCCAAAGGTTAATCTGATAGGTAAATTATCATAAGTAAATAAAAGTCAGCAAGTACACCCTGATTGAAATTTTAATTAGTCTTGGTCGACCAAAGGTCTCTTTTCAAAATATTTGTTACAATGTCACTACAACAATATCGCAAATAATGTCTGAGCTCAGCTGAAGGCTGTAAACACAAGATGTAGATGGGCTGAAGGCCGAAATCTACGTAAGTCCAAAAAAATTCCTAACTAACTTATCAGTTACAAACAAATAAATAACTGTCGAGCAGATTCTATAATTCTAGGGAAACGACCAAATAGTTCATGTACAATATCTCAAAAATACAACGATAATATATATCAAAAATCAACAATGTACAATTACAAGGGTTCCCCCTTCCGCAAATTATACCAATATCAATATAAATTGTTGCATAAACCTAAAATTTAAATAGCAATCGCGTTTAGCGTTGCTAGCTAAAATACAATTCAAAATTATGAACGGTGCAAGTTATATTCACAAAATTTGTCAGAAATAGGCAAAAAAAATAAAACCACTAAATAACGCAATACCAGGTACGTAGCGTAGTGTCTTAGCGTGTTTTCAAACTATGAGCAAAGATTTCAAATTTTTAAATACAAAAGTACCAGTGTAAGCAAGATTATAATAATTGTCACAAAAAGAAATAAAGCTTTAAATGTAAAAAGGTAATATGTGACGCATAAAGGTGAATTTACTAATGAGAATGATGAATAAAAAGGAAAACTATTCACTTATCCTTTTCTGGAACCAGAACAGGAACTGATGTTGCTCCAGACTAATCCAGTCCTCCTGGAATCTGGTCTCACTGACCCATTAAATTCCAATCAGTGAGTCACAAAAAAAAACCCCCTTGTTAATGAATCCTTCTAGCTAACGCCGTCTACGGATAATTTATCACCAATAAACAATTCCTGTAAATCCTTAAGGAACCCACAGGCATCGACCGTTTTTGGTTCAATAACTTATCGGGTCAAAGCTACCCGCTGTTGGTTCCAGCCGTATTTTTCTTTCTCTACGACGAAATTGTCGGTTTTTCTTTTCGACTTCTAATGGCTCCCAGAGGACATGCAAAAATTTAAGTTAATAAAGTGTGTGTACACTTCGACGGCAAATGGAGGACTGAAATTTTTAACTTCGTACCGACAGCGCTGTGACTTCTCTCAGTCGACAGGTTAGCCAAATTAAGTCTCCGACGGCTCGGCAAATTTTCGCGTTACAACAGCTCTATTCATTTCCCAGTGAAACACTACGCACTTACTTGAGACTTTACTTACATGATGATAACAACTTACCTAAGAGGACAGCTGACCCAATAGAGAGAACTTATCCAATGACGACAAATTTACCCAATCATGACATATTACTCAATACAGACAATTTACCAATCTTGACAAGTTTTCCATATTTATTTATTATATATTTATACATATATTAATTATTATTGTATATCACGTACAAGTTGTATGTAGCTTTGGTATGTGATTATGAAGGTTTATTTATTGTTTATAATTTTATATTATGACATTATTTTTGTAAACAAATATATTATATAAACGTTATTATTTTTATTATGCTGGTCTCTGTCCACCTCTTGAGGAAGCGGGTTACGTTTAGTTGCGGATATGACGGCAGTATCAGGACTGCAAGCCATATCAAAACATTTTGATGTATTCTGCATCCTCCTATTATGTGTTCTATTGTTTCTTTACTTTGGTGGCATCTTCTACAGAAGTCTGATTCTATGTTTTCTTTAATGATGTATTTTCTGTATTTTCTTGTTGCTATTACTCCATCTTGTATTGCCGTTATAAATCCTTCAGTTTCAGGGAAGAGTTCTCCAGCCTGCAGCCATTTATACGATAGTTGTTTATGTATGGTTGGTTGCTGCATGCAGTTTATATGTTTGCCGTGTATAGTTTTCTGTTTCCATGTCTCCATTTTTTCTTGTGTGGTTGGTATTTGTAAATTGTATCATATGTTTTCTTGACTGCTCTAACTATTGCTTGATGTAATATGGTGGGTTTGTTATAGAAGTAGTGTCGCAGGTTTTTTATTTGTGTATGGTGTAAGGTTTTTATGTCAATTAAACCTGTCCCCCCATCTGATCGTGATTGTTGTTCTTTCGATGTACGAGTTTGGGTGCATATACCGGTGTTCAGTGAACGTAGTTCTTATGAGCCTGTTGAGTTCATCTAGATCTGTGTTCGACTATTTTATCACTCCAAATGCGTATGTAAGAATTGGTATGGCGAAGGTGTTTATTGCTTTGAATGTGTTACGGGAATTAAGTTGCGTTTTTAGTATCGTTTCATTCTGTGTTTATACCGCTGTTTCAAATCATTTTTCATACCTGTGTGGTTGATTGTTGTATTTTTATCAAACCCCAGGTATATGTATGTGTCTCCAGATTCCATGTTCTCGAGGGCTTTGTAGTTGAGTGTTTTGGTGTTTTCTTCCATTCTTAATTTCCCTCTTTCGACATAACATTTTGCATTTGTTGATTCCAAATTTCATCCCAGTGTCCTTTGTGAATTCCTCTAATATTTTCAAAAGTGTTTGTATCTGTGTTCTGTTGGCGGCAAATATTTTGATATTATCTATATAGCGTTAGTAGCTTATTGTGTATTCTGTTGATGTTTCATTTTGAATCCTTACGATGTACTGTTTAAAAATTTTGAAAGTGGATTGAGGCACAAGCAGAACCAGAGGGCACTCAGGGAGTCTCCTTGGGAGATTCCTGTGTTTATTGATATCTCATTTGCTTCTATTCTTTGTTGTTCGTTGATTAAATGTATTAATATTCTCCATGTTTTCATGATGGTAAGTAGGAATTGGACTGTATGGTTGTCTATTTTATAAATTTGTAGTGTTTCAATCAGCCATGTGTGGGGTATAGAGTCGAATGCTTTTTTAAAGCCTATGTAGCAACTAACTGGGTTTTTTTGTTATTTTTCTGTTTGTTTCTCGACAATGCTATCTATCATTATTATAATTATCATTATTATTATTATTTATGTAAGGTGTCGACTGCTATGGTCATTAGCCTTTCCTCTGCCCATACTTAATAATTGTAAACCTTTCTGTTAGAAATCCTCATATAACAAAACTTCTAAACTTCTAGAACTTAAGCATAAAGTAAATTTGACTATTTTTTTCATATTTTTCAATATTGATTGGTCATTTTTAAGAAATCTATATCTTTCTTGTGATCGATAGGTGTAGAAAAGCAGGTGTTCAGATTAAGTGAATAGACATATCGTGTATATACATTTATCCCTCCCGTCGTAATAAGAACGTTTGAATAAATAAGAAAAACATTACAATATGCATAACTTTGTGCTATCCCCTACTCTGCTATCTATCGTTTCGTGCTCAATTTCATTCAGGACGTCATCAAGTAGTAGTTGGCAAAAAATTCATTGTGATTTCTGAATTTATGCGTTGAAAAACTTCAGATTTTTTAATTGAAAATAACTTTGAATTACTCTTTTTTAACCAACCGTGATATATCACTCCGTAATTTGAGATTAGTTACAAAGGGTCGATCAACTACGTATGACATTTCACGTGTCTGGTCCAACTTCAGAAAACCGGTAGAGGATTTTCTTTAAACACGTTTCGCTGACAACTAGGGGTACCTTCCTACGTATTATGCTTTCTGTACATTTACAGAATAGGGGTTCCTTTACAATAACGTGAACAGGAATTTCACTAGTATATCCATTTTAATGTAAATGTTTTAGCAGCAGAATTAGTAAATCTGTTTTAGATATGATTAAACTTTCCATTGTTTACCGAAAAATATTGATTTGACGTTTAATGTTCGAAAATATTATTCAGGACCTTTATTTTTCGTTAAGTTGTAAATATACTTTATTTGGATATATATGACAGATGTCATGATTAAATATGTTTTTTAAATGATTTGTAGCTTTTCAGATACGTTTTTATTTTATGTTCAGTTCAAACAGTTCATTATTTAGAAACAGTAAGTTTCATTTGAAAACAGTGATAGTTTATATTAAACTACGCAGGACTCATAAAGTGGAGGTGGTTGCACCCATGCCCTCCCAACCCCCTATACCATCACAGCATGTATTTACATCTCTAAGAAAAGTCTTTGTGCCATATATTTGATGGATATTTCTATCAATGAATCTAGTTTTGATCAAATTTTTTCTTTTCTTTTGATCACAGACCAATTTTGAGGAAGCAGTAACTTCTTTGACGGCTGTTTCTACCGCTTGAGAGTTCGATTGAAGTTCATTAAAAGTACACTCAAAAGCTATGTTTACACTCTCGGTTTCCACTAACCATTGCAAATCCTGATTTTTCAAATTACTTGTGAGATATTGTTCTGTCACATTCACATCATTCCCAACAATCGTATATCCAGATGCTCCAAAATTTATTTTCGGGATTTCAAACCGTCTTAGTGGATGGTTCTCTAGATCGAGTCTTAACGACAGTTTCTTTACATGATATCTCTTAACAACCAGGATAGCTATAAGCATGTTTTTATAGTGAGCAAAATATCCATTGTATTGAATACATTTGTGTACAATTTTCCAATTTTTCTTAGCTAGGTAACTGGCTTCCCATAAGTTTTGAGCTCCATTGTAAGCTTTTGGATTACACTTGATCTTGAACCAGCTAGGTGCAAAAACTATAACAATGAACTCTTTTAATGTTTGCGATAGGATTTGCGGTAGAATAGCTACATTTATCCTTACAATTCTATTAGCTGTAGTCAATCATCTCGTATGGGAGAGCTTCCTTAGATTTCTGTCTCTATAAACAGCTTTACAAATATAATGAAGGTATTGTTGTTGTAATAAACTCTATTTGTTCATACTGAACTATTTTCAATGCATAACATGTTGCTAAACTGGTCCAACAAATCCTTTTGTTCCGCTAGTAGGTCCATTCAGCTATCCCACTAAATGTCGTATTTGAAGTTCATTTCTGTGCAATAGGCCCGTTGCAGATAATTTTTGTATTGCATTTAAATGATCAGTTATAAGTAAATATTATCCCACAGGAATATTTTCAAATTATGTGAAATATTAACGTCGTAATCGTAATAAGTAATTGAAAATCAATCGGGCTAAAATACCGCCACAAGCTGAGCTTTGACATTTCATACGACGGTGACGTCACGAGGTATTATTTGGTTTTGATGCTCTGTTAAACTTAACAGTTCCGTCGAAGTTTTTGATGATTTTTTGAGTAAAAATGGTTTATCGTTATTCTATCGTGCCAGATGGCACAAGTACAACAATCTCCGTTCTTGGAAAAACATTCATTAAGCAACCATCGAAGAAAAACTATGAAAAATCTGGCTAAACGCCATGAGACGAGAAGATATTTCAATTTCATAAAAAAGCCATGTTTACCTACGCAAAGAGCATTAAGTTATTATTGCAAGTCGATGTTTTGTATTTTTAAGTGAATAGAAGTTTTTAAAAACAAAGTTCGTGTATTAACAATACATATATTTCGTGGCACAAGTGACGAAAAATCGCTCTTGATCCAAAAAGTAAAATGAAAGAAAACATCAATTATTATCCGTAATTTAAGTTTCCATTTCAAAGTTGAATATGTTTTGTTGTAAATACACTAACATAAGGATAAATGAATTATTTAAACGAACTTTTGATAAATTATTTCAGTGGTCAAATCGTCAGAAATGACTAAGTAGATTTTTAACTGCTATCATATTTCAGGGGACTCGTAAAAATAATTATTCGTCTCTCATAACAGTAGTAAATTGGTTGTTATACTCTGTTGGATTCTCATCCACTGATAATGATGATAACTTTCATATCACTCTGTATATGTGTACGATTCCTCCCGCATCTTCAACTATAATTCAAATAATTAAGAAAAAGTTACACTGAGATTCGTTATGCTCACCATTTAATGTTCTTTTTAAATCTCTGTCTACTAGTTTTTAGAATTTTATTAAGCTGTACATAAACCCCTTGAGCGTATTTAACCTCAAATATCTCCCAAAGGTGTAGTTTATCCCGGTTATGTATTTTAAATATTAACTTTAATGAGCATTCTGAATATCCTGAAATATATTTAATTAGTCCACAGGCGTATACAGCCGCAAGCTGTAAATATTGATAGATAATAAATGGTAAAAGAAAATATCAGTTTTATTTTTTGGTATTTAGCATACAGTAAAACTTTGTTAACGACGGAAACCTCTACTGAACGGACAGTTGTTATGTCACCGAACATTTCATATGTAGGTAAATGGGCTAAGACACTCCAGAACAACGGACCCTTGTGACAATTCTTCTGTGAAATTCTTGTAATTACATCTGAAAACAACGGACAATCGAGGCGATTAAAATTGGACCACGGTAACTCTAGAATTCCAGATAACTTATGATAGCCATAAAATAACTAGGTAGGTATTTATAGTCTTAAAATGAGGAAAATAAGTAATTCGATTTTGATTTGGTGAAACCTATTTTAGAATTTATTCATCCTTTGTATTCCTAATTTAGTTGCGATATTCTGATTTAAGTGTAACAATGTCTACGAATGAGAGAAAGTTTTTATGTTTGGAAAAAAAAATATCGGTGATAGAGGCATCTGAGCAAAATGATTATAGTGTTCGAGTGTTGGCCGAAAAGTTTCAAATGAGAAAAACTCAAGTTAGTGACATTTTAAAGAAAAAGGCCGACTTAAAAAAGTTGTATAGTGAAAATGGAAATCTACAACAAAAAAGAGGATTAAAACTGTTGCCATCTATAGTGTACCATCGGTTTTCTAAAGTAAGAACATTCCATTATCTGGACCAATAATTAAAGAAAAAACTTTTGAGGCGGCGAAAGAACTTAATTTGAATTATAAAGCTTCCAATAATTGCAGGATAAGTTTTGCTCAAGACATAATATTAAATTTAGAGCAATATCTATAGAAGCTACAAATGCTAGCCTTGTCGACATTTCAGAGTGGCAAATATAACTGCTAAATGATGGATCATTTTTTACATATTCCCTTTGATGTTGAATAGAAAAATTTGAATGAATAATATTTTGCTCATGAATGGCTTGAGGAACAAATTGTAAAATTTGCAAATAAAACTTTTATCTGGTTTGTCTTTTAAAAAGTGTATTACCGTAAACAAACAAGACGCGCCGCTGTTCAAAAACTAATTCCGCTCCTTCTATATAAAACAAGGCGTCCCTATCAAAATTTATAAGAATGTTGGAAAACAAAGGCGTACATGGGATTGGTTTAGAATAGGTCAAAACATCCCTTAAATTTTCACATTCACACAAATTCGCAAAAATTCAAATATTTAAAATAAATGAATTGTTCATAGGATACAATCCACATAATAATACATTTGATCGGTGTTGTGATACATTACAAGATATATATCATTTTGGTTATACTCTGTTAAGTTTAAGTATGATTACCCAAATCTTTTGAATTTCCAATTACGAAAACTTGTCTTTTTCTGCTACTCCCCACTACTCATTATGATCCCAAATTAAGCTTCCCACAGAAATAATGGAAAAATATATTATACCAACATTTTTTCGAAAGAGTTAAGGTTTGAATATAATTTTCTCAGTAATAGAATCAATTTACTTAATATTATTATTCAATTCTTTTATACCCTTAAATTTGACTTCTTTCAACACAACTTCAGTCTCATTTCTAAGTAGTCTAGGAGAAATATACAGTACAAATTAATGCAGAAATTCATTATTAGCTAAATAAATGGTAAGATCAAAGAATCATGAAACAGGTCTATTTTTGATTCTAATTCACCATTTTTCATGAGAAAAATTCATGATACAGGGTGAATAACCTTCGAGTGATGACGTTTGTAACAGTTTTGTAAAATGAAACACCTCCCTTTTCATTTCAATTTTCGGATCTCCTAAGCTGATACCGAAAATTGATGTCGCCTCATTTTGTCGAAAAAATGTTTTATTCAGTAGGTAATCAATACCAAGCTTTCATTACACGTTCCAATATTTGACAGTTCTTGGCAATATGGCAAATAGTAAGTTTTTTTTATTCTAATTAGAATTGTTCAATATTTTACGTAGAAATGTTAAATGCAAAAATCTTTAACTTAATTTTATTTTGTTGCTTGATCGGTATTGAATTCGTTAATTAATTATTTTTCATTGAAAACAGAAACGTGTGTTCCTTCGAACAGACAAACATTGTACCATTTTTTTTATAATGGTTATTAGTATTTTATTTAATTTAAGTCTCTTTCCAAATACTGTATCTTTTTATACAGTTTTTAATATCCAAATTGATTATCACTAGATATTTATATATTTGTGAGTTGATATTTTTGGTTACCTACTATTATGCCAAATCAATAGAGGATTGCTTATTATATTGTGTTGTGTAACATCAAGTGATATAATTCGGCCAGTGTATACATATAGTATTGGAGTTTATTTGACAAAAGTCTTACTAATTATATTTGCATCAAGTTGCTTGATTTGAGATACATTTCATTGATTGCAAATTTATTGTCACTCATTACTGTTGTTAGAATTGTTAAATTTTTCTTGACTTTGTATTCATTTGAATTATATATTTGCTATATCAACAAGCTCCATGTAACTTAACTATGGGATATATTGCTTAATTATTATTATTTACTTATAGTTAATACATTCAGAATTTAATTTGAAATTCAGGACTTGAAGTAGATAGACAATATAAAGCCTATTTTCTTTATTATATAATTAACGGCTGGTTTTTCTCATTTTCTTTCGAACTTTTAAAATGGCAAGTATTGGCCTCACCTTGCTTTTTGACTATGTTTTCGACGGCCTGACTACATGCCTTTCTATTCTTCTGAACTTCTTTGATTTTCATATCTTGCATTAATGAGATTCCCAAGCATATACTAGCATGAAAGTAGTGAATCAAGTTGTGTCTTGTATCGTTGAATTATAAGCGAAGGTTACGAGTGCAAGGTACTCGTCGCAGTCCGTGTGTTGTTGCGTATTGACATACATTGAAAGTATTCCTGCAAATGCTTCATTCAGTCTTCCGGTCAGACCATTTGTTGCTGAAAACAATTATCTCGAACTTGATAAATAAACCAAGGTGGGATGGTACTACCCACTGGAATTGGTGGGGGGAGAAGTCCTGGTTCTATACACTGTACCAAGCGATGACAAAGTGAGCTTAGAAGACCATAATATTGAACAACTAGAAGAGGGGGAATTCAAGGACCAATTAAAGAACCTCTTAGGTTAATACCAGGATGTATTCTCAAAATCGGTCAGGCGCATGGGACGCACAACCCTGACGGCACACACGAAATCGACGTCGGTGAAGCGGATCCTATAAAAAGCCGCCCATACAGGGTATCCGAGAAAGAAAAGGTATATAATAAACCAATAAATTAGGGAACTGTTAGAGCATGAGGTGATTCGGCCCTGCCACTCGCCCCAATGGTCCTTTGCAAGAAACGGGATCAGACTCTTACCGTTTAAGCGTCAATTATAGGAAACTAAATGCAGTAACGAAGAAATCTTCCTACACCCTCCTCAATATTGACGATATTTTGACTTATATGGGAGGATAAAAATACTTCTCTACCCTGGATATGCTTAGCGAATACTGGCAGGTACCCCTATATACGGCGTTCATAGCACAGGACCACGGAATAAACGAATTTAATGTCCAAAGTTTTGGACTGTGCAATGCGTCAGCAACCCTCTCGCACTTGGTGGATGAAGTGTTCAACTTGATGAAATGGAAGGATATCTTGATATACCTGGACGATATAGTAGTTTTCTCAGAAACGCAAGAAGAACACCTGACACAACTAAGAAGGGTATTCCAAAGGCTTGGAGAAGCAGCACTAACACTCAAACCTAGTAAGTGCAAGTATATAAAACCTGAGGTGAGAATTTTTGGGCACCAACTGAGCGATCGGGGATAGCGGCAGATGTGGAGCTGGTGAGAGCCATACAAGACTTCCCAACTCCAAAGAGGACCAAGAAACTTCAGAGTTTCTTGGGGCTTTGTAACTTCTAGAGTAAATTTATCAAAAATAGCACATCTCTACACTTCGCGAACCGTGAGGATAGCTTTATATGTGACAAGCCAAAAGAGGGAACGTTTAGAATTCTAAAAGAGTATATACGCGGCACGTCCACCATATACGACAATAGGTAATTTTATTCCAATGAACTGGGATAAGAGTCCCTCGCTTTCTAAGGACTATTAGGATTTAGTGTTGTGTGCTCACCCCTCCACAAACCCTAGTGACGTAACTTCTGAATACACCACTTGGGGCTTGGGTCAATTAAGTTACCACTATCTTAAAAAAAACTGAACATATATTTAATGGTTTTAGACTGCAACTGATACACTCTCAATCTGACAAAATAACATAAAAAATGCAATAAGCCTTTCACTTACACTAACATCTTTCACGGGCACGCCTTTCTCACTAGGCCGCGCACTTTGTCTGGACCGCGCTAAACATTCCTCTGGAAGGCTTTTTCTAACTTGGGCTCTAAACGATACAGTAAATTTTAGAAAGAACTTGTATGTATCTACATGATGCATATTTGCATCTTTTTGGTCCTGATGTATTGTATTATGTTATCCTGACATCCTTGAATATACTAAAGAGGATTTGAAGCAAAAAGCGAAAGCAGTGAAACGAAATTTTACAGATTGCGAAAACAATAAAAATTATGGAAGAAAATCAAAAACATTGAAACAAAACAAACGTACCGTTATATCTGAAAACCAGTTTTCTAAGAATAATAGAGCAAAGAAAACCCTCAGACCAAAATTCGATTTTGATGAAACATCGTCAGAAGATTTTGATGATGACAAACTGTGTGATGATGTTTCCCAGCCCACTGTATTTGGCGATGAGGAGACATGTTTAATTTGGGGTGCGTTTTGAGGCACCGATCTTTGGTACCCCGCTGTATTTGTTGCTCGAAGTGAGCTCATGCTCAATGCAGCGGAAAAGACAGCGCTAAAAATTACATTTGTGACTTCTGTGGATAGAATAGTAGGTTGTTCTTAGGTTTAGTTTTCATTTACCGTTCTACATCATGTTGTAAACAGAGTTATTTTTTCATATTTCCAAAGAAAATTTCTTATCCCCTAGAGCTGGGGCAGTTCCGTCACATTGCACAAAAAGACGTTTGCCTTTATTGTCGCTTTATCACAGCGAATGAAAATTTTTTCAAATTAATTCAAGTTAAAAAATAAGTTATTGAATCGGTACCATTTTTATATATTTCTTTCATCTCAAAATTAAGCCACAAAAAATGATGACGCCATTACCCCGCCCTCCCCTACTAAATTTCGTGTACTTACGAACTTGAAGGACCACTGTTTGACACATCATTCGCCTGAGCACGGAAAATGTGAAATGGACAGATAGAATATGAAACTTATGACCCCACTTTTGTATATTATAAATCAATGTGTGTTGCATACATGCAATATATCGGTTTCAGCTAGTGTTCTATAGATTTTTATTTGGATACTCATTAGCTCTTGCATATAAGCATGAAAATGCAATAAATGGTAAACAATCAACATTTATTTAACAGAATTCACAAATTTACCAAAAAAATTTACATTTTTTTGTTTTTGATTTGATGAAAAATGTTACTTGAAATAAGCATGTTCAATTGGCCTCGTGCCATTGGGATTTTTTAGTCACTTCTTACCAAATTTTTTGGATAATTTATCCCATAATGTGTACCAAAAATAGAAGATTATCATTTGAACATATGAAAACTGATTAATTAAACTTTTTTAAGCAGATGTAATACAAATTCTGATTGTGACCTTTTTAAAAAACAACTAAGAACGCCATTGCTACGAAATAGCTTATATTCATTCACTGATTTGTTCACAGGTCCCCAGAATGGTTGAAATACGTGCAGAGTTCAACGAAATCCAAGATGCGATTCTTAAATAGGCATTGTGCCACCCGTCAGCTTCACAATATGACAGCTGCGCAAGCAACTTTCCTTTTTTGCACTCTATTGCAGGCCATTTTTACAGAAGGTAAGATAATAAAATAAAATGCTTGTGGGTTACTTATAGCTATTACAATAAAATAATATTTTCTATTAGCATTATTTTTTGCATACAGTGTAATCTTTAAATGATTCCAGTTTGTTTCGAGACAAATGCAGGAAATTTGTGAAGATGTACCGGGTGTTTCATTAAGAGAAGTAACCCGTTGTATATCGGAAACTTTTAATTTATCGTACAACTTAGGGAAAAAATTGTACAAGAAAGTCGCATATGAAAAACCGCTGCTGGACACTATTTTCACGTTCACTACTCCACCGCTAGAGGGTGTAATGCATAATAATGCGATTATTTTATTATAATAAAAGCACAGTAATAGTACAACAAAATATGAATATTCGTAATCATCCTTAGTTTGTGTTGGTTATTAATTATCAGGAATAACTTATGACTGGACTTCAGAATATATATTTGACAACTTACAAAAATGTTTGACATACACATAAAATACATTGTGTTCATCAAATACATATAATAAACATGAAATATCACGTTGTTAAATTATGACCAACACCCCCTATCAACATGGATTGTCTTATAATGCCTAAAGTTTTCAAATGTTTAGATAGAGTAGGGTTGTTAAGCAACTTCTTGAAGATATCAGAAATCCTGTCTTGCGTTGGCATTTAAAGAACATCTATTGAAAACTTCTCGAATATAGTGTTACCGAATGTCAATAAGCTTTGTACGAGAGTAGTAAACAGGATTATAATTAAACTTTTGTGCTCCCAGATTATCACAGAACAGTACCGTTGGGTCATCAAACTCTATAGGAAATTGTAGCTAACGTAAAATAATTTGAAGGTAAATAACTTCCTTGGAGGCTTAATGATGCTGAGCAGATGACAAGTGATGCAGTTATGTAGATGAAACTTTAACTTCCTACTTAGATGGTCGCTCTATAAATTTGATGAATCGAACAGATAAATAAATGATATATTGATATAATATTTTCGTCAAGTTTTTTATCGAACAATAAATTGAGAAAATCTTATTGATGTTCACAATCTTTACTCTATTGGATCATTAGAGACTTATTGCTCAGTGGATAGAGCCTAGACTCTAGATTTATTTAGGTTAATTATGCACAAAACAGAAGTACTCTTGCCAAAGTAGAACGAGAATCATAACATAACTTTATTATACTAACATAAATGCAACTATAGACTAAAAATATGCAATACCATGCATGAGCCATGGGTCAGCGAACTGTAACTTCTCCATCCCATGAAGAAGTTTTGTCGAGGACGAACAAAACTGATGGTGATGATGGCACATCCTGATGTATTTCTGGTTCTTCTGGAGTTTTGCGTTGACGACCTAGGAGTTAATGTTATCCCAGTATTATACAAATACAAAAAGTGTGCCTGTGGGTCTGTCTTTTGCTGATTGGTAGGTATTGATTGTAGTCGTTCTTCTTTCCTGGTAAGAAGGTGGAGTTGGTCCAACGGGATTTTCTTAATCGTCAACGAGCTAATTGAGTCTGTAGGAAGGTTTTGATTTTTGGCATGTGAGGCGATGGCCTTATTGTGTCTTTCGGCATCTCCTTGATCCAAATTGGTTGATATTACTTTGATTCCCAAACCAAGAATTAATCCTTTTTTAAGTTTATATTCTGGGTAGATGCTGTGAAGTTTCTGCTTAGCAGCGTTTAGTAGGTATTGCAAAGTTTGGTCGAAATTTTGAAGCTGATCGAAATAAAGTTGCGTTAGTCCTTCTTGAATTTCTGATGTAACTGTTCGATATTGTTTTTCAAGTGGAAATAGTGGATGAAGTCGTGTTTACTAGTTCGAATTCTTGACAGTCTCAGCTTGAGTAATAGCATTCCTGGATTGTCCTTGAGACCATGGATCAGGACTTCTTGAGCCATTATGTGTATAAATCTGTAATATAGGATTCATATTATATTTGCTTGACTGGTGTTTGACGTTTTTATTGTGTATATTTGTATTTTTAGTGTCAACAAATTTACCTAAAATAATCCGAAGATTACGAATATTAAAATTTTGTGGTACTATAATTTTATATTTATTATAGAAAAATGACTATGTATGTTATTATTATCAACTACGCCCTCTAGCGGTGGATTAGATAGAAACTTGATAATAATTTCCAGCAGTTATTCGATCAATAGTTTCTGAGATACAGGCACAAATACATGAATATTTTCAAAATGTAACATTTTTCTGCAAGAAGTTAAATGAAATTTTGGTTTATATCTTATCCCTACTCTTCCATGAAGAAATTACAATATTTATAAATTTCAAACTATTCTAAATGCACAATATTGTTTGTTGTTATGAATTTTATATTTAGTTGATTTGTCTAAATAAAGGCATTACAAGTCTTAAATTTCAATTTTAACGGATATTTTTCGAATTGCATATTTTGCTTAGTTGGGATTGTACTGTCACCATCAAAAATAAAAGATTTAAACATAACGTCTGATGTAAATTCCGAAAACATCGATTCAAGATATGTAAAATGTCGTAGAAGTACAAATTGAATTGATTCAAAAGAATGAAATTCTTGTATACAAATCCGCGTCAGATATTTGTGACACGACTTTGAGAAATGTTTTATATCATACATCCAATATTTTTCGATAGAATCAATTTATTAGTATCAAATTTTATACATAGTAGTGGTTGGATAAGAAAAGATGATTTTCATCTGTGATATGATAAATGATATCGGTGTTATATTCACTATATCAATTTGATGGCCACATAAATTTTGATTACCAATATATAAGAGAACAAATCTATTACGATTTACTACCATTGAAATAACAACAGATACTTTAACCTTCAATTGGAACTGTCTTTGCTAAAAATCACCCCATACAGTGTGGTTTTAACTAACGAATGAAAAAAATGGAAAGATAGAGAATGAGGGTGTATTTGCAGAAACAGTTTGTACTATGCAGTTCTTGATAACATATAGCATCTAAACGGTAAACTAATCTAACACAAATTCCTGACTATGTTTGAGTCTCCCCAATACCAACAATTTAGTAAGGTCCATTCGTGTAGCATGCGAAGCAAATTACCTGTCTGAAAGCAATACAATATGAGGCGCCACGTGGCGGCTCATTTTAAAATAATTGTATATTCGCATATACCCGTTTATACAGGTTATTTCATAGGTATACCGACATATGTTAACTGTAAATAGATAGCACTTAGGTGATTCCAAGAGACCCGTAATTCATGAATATATATGCTAATGTTATTTAGCCTTGCGTGCTTTGTGTAGGTTTTGTTACTGTTTGACTTTGACAATTGATTCTCTTTATTAAATACGAATATAAAATGAAGGTAAAATTAAAACATTCCAGTTTATAAATGACACAATTTTTTGATGCTGCAGAGAAATCTATGTTCTAGGTGAATTGGCAGAAGACTTTGAAGAACGCTTATTGAATAGGAGATAATTAAAAACTTTCTGAATGAAACATGTCCCCACGTTTTTACGGCTTGTAGGATTGCAAATGCTTCCGCCCGTGTAGATGCTGCATTGTTCTGGAATTTTGTAACTGTAGGCAGATTTACGTTTTATATAGTGGAATTTTCAATTATATTTCGTTTGATTTATTATGCTCCTGGAACTGTGAAAGTGGATTGACGACGGTAATAAAAGAAAAAGCGGCAGTTACCATACATAAATACTGCTGAATTTACCGCTTACGTATAATCATCTAACAATAGAGTTAAAGTTATTGTATCTGTTGCTTTTGAGTTTTATACTATCCTAAGATGAAACGGCCATTTCCTTTCAATTTGTTAAACAACCTACTACTGAGTCAATGATAACAATTAGCTATTTCATAATAGTCGTAGAAATGTTTTGGCGATAAATATTATAAAACAATATTTGTCTCGGAAATGTTTTGAAAATGTTTATAAAATATCTATGAACACAATAGGCAATAGCTGGAACAATATTATTTTGTAACAATTCTAAATATTTTTAACTTATAAATGAGTTACTTGCCACTTTATTGCTATTGTAGCAGTATTAATAAATCAACTTTGTTCTATTAATATCTTTGTTAAAAGCTAAATTGTTTTCAAATAATTATATTCCAGAGTTGTTGGTGATAATATAAATAACATGAACAGCACCAACTTTAGAAAGAAAATAAATATGTCCGACTTTTGTCACTTAAATTTGATTTTTGTGCAAGCGTTAGATTCTGACGGAAACAAACTTTTGATGTGTAATAGATTTTATTGTGATTTATATGGTATAAATACAGTAAATTTTTCCTGCGCTCCAATTTTATCAAGGTTTTCTGATAATTTTAGAAATTAAAAAACAATTTTGGTAGCAAAATAATTGAAATTACTAGTTGTATTCTTCTAAATTTGTTTATACTCGATGTTATTTCCACATAAAACTATTTTTTAGAGTGAAATATATTTCAATCTTTAGATATATTATTAAAATTTTATCTAAATCTGACTTTTAACATGGCGGCCAGTAAAATAACAGTTTATTGGACATAGTAGATTTTATAAAATAATTTATCAACGTTTGTGAAAATTTCAAAATTTTTATAAAATATACTTCATTTTCAAAAAGACTCTACAAAACAGAACCGTATATCCAAAATATAATGAACAAAGGAGTTGATAAACTGATAAACAAATTTAACATGATTATATTATTTGGTTAAGCTTTTTCTATGACATTTTTAAGTGTAATTACGGCTAAACGGAGGGATGTCAGCAGCTGGATAATATTATCTGCTCTTAAATATTCAAAAGCAGAAGGTATTCATACAGATGTGCGTGCATAGGACGTAGGGCAGATCATAGGTCTCGTGTGGAATGGGATTTAAATTAAGTTCTATCCAGCCTTTTTAACAATTGACAAAACTAAAATTGGTAAATTCTGTAAAGGCCAAGGTTATCGACGATTAAAAAAAACAAACATTTCATCTATACATTTTTAATAACTACCCCTTCAGGCAGAAAAATCTGAAAAAAAATTCAATTTAATCAAAGTTCTAGCAACATTGGATGACTATTGTGAAGTTCGAACATATTTTCCATGTGTTCATACATGATTTTCCTTTAGATATATAGGTTTTTGTAAATTTGCGATAATTCTGTTCAAATATTTTGGTGTAGAGCCCCTTTTATGTGGCCACTGAATATCGGCAGACAATTTTTAAAACCCTCTTATTATAAAAAATACGTAAGTTCACAATTTAGAATTTGTTGGTATTTTTAGAAATTAGAAAACAGCAATCACTTTTTAAATCTAGTGCATTCTTATTATTATTTTTCGAAACGCCAGCCTTAGTCAAGTATTTTAGGAGGCTTCATGCACAAATTATAATTACATACTATTGTAAATATTTCAATTGAATAGTATTCAAATTTTCCATTATGGTTCTGTTCGGTAAACTCAGGCCATGGCACATAGTGAATGCGGAATCTTAGCTGATGTATCAACGTATTTTGTCAATGTTTATCGAATAAATCACTTTCTTTCGTGTCAAGATAATTTTATAAAAACATCAACCAACTCAATTTCAAGCAGACATTGTGCTCATTGTTGCAGGCTTTTTAAATTTCTAACCTATAAATTTATTGTGTATTATTTGGCGGATTGAGCCATAAGAATAATTTTAGCTTCTTCATCAAAGGGTTGTAGATATGCTCACAAATCTGAAAGTTTCCTCTGACCACAATTAATATATACCACTAACCACCGGCGTTACTCCAGGTAATTCTTTTATATTAAAGAGAATGTAAATACTTGTTTTCCCTCAGTAACTGTCAGCGACTATGTTTATGACGTCATTGCATTTTTGGTCTATGGCAGTAAAAACGTAATTCTTGTTTGACTGAACTGTTATCAAAATTAAGGTCACAAAATTGAAAAAATAAAATAATGAGTAAAAAAGATTCCTCTAGCGATATACCTATACAACAACAGACAGATAGATCATGAACATCTAGAGCTTTCGACAAAATTAGAAACAATTCCATCATATAAATCCAAAGAAATCAAACAGCAGCATTCTCAGAAGTCAGCAACAACCCAAGTTGCATCAACACTTCAATTCTAGTACTGCACTACCAACGCAGCAATGACGCAACACCTATGGTGATAATTTTCAGCATTTGCAGAACCCAAATACTATATAGAAAAGGTTGAATGTACCTTTTTCACGACAAGAGATTACCATTGCATTGGATAAACCGAATATCTTCTTTTTTCTTTCTCTTTATTTTTTGCCTAATAATATTATACAGAACAAATGCTTGCTCGGCATTCATTTTACAACTAGATAACTGCACTGACTGAGTTTCCTTGGCGGTCGATTTTCTTTGTTCCCTTCCCTTGCATCGGTTGTTCTTTAGTCTATAACAAAGATAAATTAGGAGAACTGTAACGCATATATAGATGGAGGTCATCCAGAAATAGTTGTGGATGTGGCTGAGGCCGTCTTCTATGGCTTTAGTAACTGCGCTTGATATTGATTATCGATGGTTTTAATTTCCTCCATTATGTTGGTTATAATTTGAAAAAGTGTACATCGTACGTGTTAGAACGTATCTTTGCTTGTCCCAGGTTGAGGGGAAGCACTCCTAGATTTTCTTTCAAATCTCTCATTTTGATTTCCTTTCCCATTAGGCAAGCGAATCTGTGAGGAAGATTTAGAATCAGTTTTCCTTTCGTATTTGTGTTGTATGTTTTTCTTATATACAGAAGCTGTCGGAGTGTATATCGTTATAGCATTATCTGTGAGCACTGTCTTGGGTAAAAATCTTGGTAATAGTTTATTTCTTTTCAAAGTTTTTCTAGTGTAAATTTTAGTAGAGGGTTTGTATAAGATAAGGGTTTATCTCGTTTTATTTCTGTTTTCTATAATGGCCTTTTTTATTTTTGGAAAGGTGTTCGTTGATGTCCTTATAAATTTCTTTCGTGTTCTTACGATGTTCAATGTAAGGTTCTTTTTATGTCTATGTCAAAAGGATCTCTTGCATTTAGGTGTCCGTTTAATACTTCGATAGGTTTTAGTTTCGTTCAGGAATGGACGGAGTTGTTGTAGTCTAGTAAAGCATATGGCATTTGTTCTTCGATGGATAACGTTGTTTTTGTGTTTTGGAGTATTCTTAGGTGTTCGATTAAAGTTGAGTAGAATCTTTCGATCAAACCGTTGTACTGAGGATTGTCTGAGGTTGTGTAGTGGATGGATACTTTATGGGAATCACATTTGGTTAGTTGTATTTTCAGTCTGGTATATAGGAGATGTTGAAATATTTTGGCGAGATTAACTATGTGTTCCTGTGAAGATGTGGAAAACACGATAATATCGTCCATATAAATCAAACATATTTCGCCTTGGAGTCATTTTAAGACATTATCCGTTGGAATGTTGCGGATGCGTTTTTAAGCCCGAATGGCTTTCTCACACACTCGTAGTGTTCGTTCTCGATACTTAAAGGCCTTTTTTGGAATATCTTGCTCGGACATTTCTATCTGGTGGAAACCGCTCGCCAAATATAGGGTGGTGAAATGTTGGCATCGGACTAGTTTATCCATTATGTCTGATATGTTGGGTATAGGATACCGGTCGTCGATGGTTTTTTCATTTACTTTGCGGCAGTCAACAATGATGCGCCATTTAATTTTTCCTGAGAAATCGGGTTTTCTTGTCACTATATGTGTTGTAGCTTGCAACAAGCGCTACCAATTGCGACAAAGCAGTCGCAACGGCCAACGCGAACGATGTATAGACGACTAGTGAGTCGCTGCGACCATCAAAATCTACTCTTTTGGGTGGGAGGTAACGTAGTGACGGCCTGGGCTCTATGAGTTTGCATTTTTATCTCCACGTTAACACAGTATTTTTTGTGATTTTTGCTTGTCATGGCATTGAAAATATCTTGTGAATTTGATTCTGTATTCATTTCCTCATTTTAGCGATTTACGTAACGAGTATAACAGCTCATCCGAGGATATGTTTAGTTCATAAACATTTCAGCAAATCGCTTAAACGTTCCATTTTCACTTCGTGTTTATATCTAAAGATGCACCCAAAACCTTCTCTTTTAATTCGTTTGTCTCAGCAGATACACAAAACTTGTTACTTGATTGATATTCATTTTGCAACTGCTAGAAACTGGTCATTGAGCCCGAAGTACCTGGAAACACAACCATCTCTGGTCGCAGGGACCTGGCCATTGCAACCTGGACGCTTAGCGCGCATATGGCTTAGCAGCCCCCGCGATCAGGGCGCTCCGACACGTTCGCACCACGAAAAATCAAAGCGGCCAATCGACCGTGACTGTCAAGGAAAAGTATTCAATCAGTGCAGATCTGTAGTTGTGAAATGAATGTCAATCAAGCATTTGTTATGTAGTATTTCAGTAAGCAAAAATATGATATTGGGTTCATTCAATGGTGACGTTTGTATGTTCAACTTTTTTCTATGAAGAACTGGAGCTGCATTACGAGAAGGCAAATTATAATAATTCATCATTGAAATCATTGAAATCATTTTAGGGAAAAGTTTCTAATAAATCATAAACTTGTGCACTATATGTAATCCGTATACCGAAAAGGAAACGCATAGTCAGATCTTTCTGATGGCGATAGTTCTGAATTTGGAGATGTGTTGCGGTATTGCTGCATGAACGGTGCAGTACTAGCGTTGGAGTGTTGAAAGGTTGCAACTTGTTTGAATGATGCTGTTTGATTCCTTCGAATGATGGAAATTATATCTAATTTTGTTAGAAATTAACCTTCCCAGAACGATTTGGTCACTGTCGAGTTTATCTTTTTTGAACACATTTAAAAATAGTTTTATCAAACAATAATGATGACGTTTATAGTTGGTCGCATGCGCGCGAGAGCTTGAGGGAATGTCTTTCATTTCTGGAAAGTATATTTGCTCGAACGAGATATGGAAGCACCCCTATTATTTTAGTTAATGTAATTGAAATATGGAACTGCTCAATTTCTTCACAGCTATTGACTGTTGCCTTCTTGATTTGTTTTACCGTGACTATTTTGTTTTTTGTTGTTCACTAACTTTCCTTTTTTTAGTGGAAACAACCGTAACAGCCTATTTCTGTTGACAAATTTTGTTTCCTGTGCAATTGTACTAGGTTACTTATTAATGAAAATACTATAATAATAGCGGACATTTTCCAGATATGAAATTTTAGATCGTTGTCGTATCCTGTAAAAGATAATAATGGTGCAGTCCCAAAAGCTGAATAAACAATGTGGGAAGACAGCGAAGCACGAATTTTATGTAAATGTTCATATTCAAATATTAGCTTCTCTAATTAACTCTGACCTAAAAGCTATAAAAAACTAGGACTCCACATGTAAGGCAATTATACAGCTTTGTATGATACGAATGGAAATTTGTTCGCTCTCACTTCTAATTTTTAAACCAAATCCGAGTATCTATGACTGCTAGAATAACTAATTCGTATAATAAATGTCATATTTGTGGACTTTTTATTTTACGTGCGTAATTCTGAGGATAATAGAATTTAATTTCAGTGTACGGTTGGAATTTTTAAATTGTTGCTGAGAAAAGACAAAAAGTGAAAAAGCTTATATATCAAATATCAACGCATTTGAATATATTGTGATTTTCTCATTTGTTTCTACTAATCTCAATATTTTTTTCATTCTACCACTTTATTGACACTACTGAACATTCACTTAGCTCCCTCTAACATATTCATTTCAAGGAATATCTGTTAATTCTATCCGTAGCACTCCGTAGCACCACATAATTGTCCCTCCTTTGTTGTTTTTAGATGAATGAATTTGTCTGTGTAAATAAGGCTTGGCATGTCGAAACTAAAGGGGTAGGTATTAATTTGTGAGAGGATTAGAACACCAACAGGATGATTCCCGATGTTTCTCTTCTTCTTTTCCTTAATAGACCTTAACATATCCTCAGTACAGAACCGATGTAACATCGCTCCCTCTTTTCTAATTATTCGTCTCGAGTAATGTGACTGGTGGGGTCTAGTTGAAGCCAACGGGGTGGACCGGATCCGCAGTGAGGGACTTACCTTTCGACATGGATCACCTTGGGTTTACTCCTCACTGACAATTGGATGCGGTAAACTAGGTCGTTGATTTTCTTGAGAAAGGTGTAGGTGCCTTCCCAGTTTCGTTGCAGTTTTTGGCACAAACCTTTTCTGCGCTTGGGATTGAACAGCCATACGGGGTCATCCCTCGAGAAGTTTGTGTTTGTAGTATGCACGTCGAATGAGTCCTTTTACTTGTCGTTGCAGAGCTTCAAACGTTCTCGAGCAAAATTATGGACCTTTTCCAATTTTTCTTTCAAGTTTCCTATGTACAACTCCGTCACCAGTAGGAAGTCTTCTAAATAGAAGATCGCGAAGAAACTTCGTTTCTCTACCAGTGACTAGCACATATGGGCTATAACCGGTTGATTCATGTTTAGAATTTCTACAGGCTAGCAGAAATAGAGGAACTAAATTGTCCCTGTCTTTTTGATTTTCTGAGAGTTACTAAACAATTAAAATTCAAATATAATTTTAAAAATTTCAACATTTGATATATTTTCTCATTTGTAAAATATACTTATATAGGTTGGCGACTTGTTGGACTCTGGAGGCTGTATTGTGCTAACAAACTGAAATTTCTCAAAAAATTACAAAAAGTCGTACTTTAAGTACCATAGCACCCGTTGTACTGGCTCTGGTGAGCTGAAAATCAATAGGGTTAATCTGTGACATATCCTTAACAATATTCAATCATAAAATTGTTAACATATTGCACTCCGAAGGCTGTATCGTGCTAACAAGACATGTAAGGAAAAGTAGCCGACGACAACGACGACGACGACGACGACATACACACAGGATTTTTTCTCTAAAAACCGTTTTTTCGTGTTTTTGGTGATGGAAAACGTAAAAATAACTCAAAAATAAATTTCAAAATTCCAACATTTTTAAGGGTAAACCAATACGTTTCTCGCATATTGGATAGGTTGGGCGGAAAAGTAAAATGTCCCAGTATATACCACTATAACAACTACCTTCCTGGCTAGTACCGCGCAGAATATTGTATTACATCCCCTTAAAAAAACGTGACGTCGATTGAGCCTTTTCTCTATACAGACATCTGTGTTGGTTCGCAACTGTAAGAAGAAGGGCACATTACGCTGACAGGTTTCGACCTTTTCGGGTCGCTTCATAAGCGCTGTGATGCCTTCCAGTTCGGAGTCTGATCCAAACTGAAGATTCTGCCTTCCGACAACCTCCATTTGGCTCGTAGGATTAAACACTTACAAGAAGTAGTTAGCTGGCGCCATTTCCACTTTTCCAATTGCGAACCACCACCTCAAATGAATACCTATTCGACCGTAGAAGAAGTCGTATGAAATAAAATAAAATATCATAAAATACAAGATTTGTCATATGATAGATAAATTGCGGTTATCTACAATACACCTATGTTTGAATCGAAATTTTAGTAATTTCGAAATATCAGTCTGACTGTTCTTCGAAGAGAACAACTACTTCCTGGATAATTCCACGCAGAATATTGAATTATACCCCCTTCTGAGTGATATTAATCACATAGACACACCTCGTATTTTATGAAATTTTATATATGAATACATGTAGTTCACGTATAACACGTGTATAATTTATTTCCATTGATCCAGTAATATAAATTCATATTCACATGTTTCGTAATTTAAAATTGGTTGCTTGTCACCACCACATATTTAATTCATTTTATTATGGTACTGCAAAATTAATGTAATCATTATTTAATTAAGTTGTTTAGTTTCCAATTTTGTATAGTGAAATAACCATAATAGATAAGTTTTTCTCCGTTAATCTCCCAAAATGAGAACAACTTACCTATTTAAATAGGGAAATTTACAAATTGAACAATTCTGTTAAAGTAATCTTCAACGTTTTATTTGCTTAACTTTTGGGTATTTCTAATTAATCTAATGGGATGTTTGGTTGGGGTTAGGGCTGCGTATGTCCCCAGAATGACTGGAAAACATTTATCGTGATCTCCAAAAATAGCAAAGAATCGAATTTGTGAGATAAAGGACTATTTGTCAACCCAAACTCTTCAAACATATTTTATTACGTAGGGATCTACACAGAATATATATAGGATTCCAAAAATAAGGGAATTTTTTAATTTGAAATGTTACAGTGACGGCCACATTATTATTGAACTATTTCATTAAAAAAACATAATTATTAAAATGACAACGTATGCTGTTGGGTAAACACTTTAAGACGATAAGAAAAAAAACTCATGTTATATGTCAATAAAGTATTGAAACACGTCAAACGCTATGGATTGTGACAGATATTTCTTTAATATGCTTTTTCACTCTCTGCATATGATGAATTTCACAATATTTCTCAATAAATCGTCTATCATATTTATATATACGGATTGTCCTAGAACATATTTTATAATCAAAGGAACTATTGACATATTACTTTTTTTAGTCGCCTATAATTATTCCTTGTTCACGATGCAAATCAGAATACATAAATATACATTAAACAACGTATTTCGCTAAGAACTGGTCAGAGTAAACATTTACATGGCGTTTAATGCCATAGAAGCCAATTCTCGATTCTGTTATTAGTATATTATTAGTGATATTTATGAAGAAGTAAATACAAACACTTTATTAATTGGAAGTTATTACAAAGGGATATGATTGATAACTAACTTATAATGACAAATCGTGCGACAGTTGATATTGGACTGTCATGGCTAAAGATTCGCAGTCGTATGTTTCTAATAACCTGAAACTACAGTTATGGAACCCAAACATACATCACACACACTTGTTAAAAAATAAAAAAAAAGAAGTTCAAATTGAACAAAACATAAAGTAACAGAACATATTGGTAAACAAAACAAATAAGATATATGTATATCTTCTCCACCTACCCTATCAAATGAAAAGAAAAAAATTTAAAACATAAAAAAATTATAGACTTACTTCACATTTTCACTATTAACATTTTTAAAATATCTAACCATTATAGTGGTTTAACCATACGGCCACTTTTAGTTGCTACAAATTAAGTTTTGGTTGGGGTAGAACCATTTACAGATAAATCGTATACTACATCACTTTCAGCAATATACTCTTCATCATAACCTTTGAAAGAAGACTGATGAGACTTAGACTATGACGGTTATTACGATAGTTAGTATTATTTAAATTACCAATATAATCATTATTGGGTGGTTTTTCCATTCGTGCATTTCTTGCTGTAATAAAATTGGCTTTCTAGGAGCTAAATATGACAGATTCATCGTGATAACTATTTTGCTTCATTTGACATTCTACTAGTTTTTTATGTACTTTCTGAACGCCAGGAAAAAATAGTTTCAAAATTGTTTTTGGAATCGGAAGTAAGATCTTTAGCCTTCTACCTATTAGTATTATTACACTGGTGGCAAAAAAATTGGGTTTTGGTATCGAATTGTAATTTAATATTGCCTAAAATGGGTCTTCATAATTTTGTAATGCTTTCATAAATAAACCTGTGACAGTCTGAATACTGCGTTCGACCATGCTATTACTTTTAGGATACAAAGGACTGGAAGTACTTAAGTCAATTTTGTGTTTCCAAGCAAATGAGAAAAATTCCTGAGAATTAAACGGAGGACCATTATAAGAGAAAATTTCTTGAGCAATCCCATTTCGTGAGAATTATTTTTTATGGCAACTTATGACACTTTGTTTATTAACCACAACAAATTTGCTGAAGAATTCCCTTATCACCACCAAATTATGATTTTTTATTGCCATGAAATCAACTCCTATCTTTTGCCATGGGAGCTCAGGGAGTATCTGGGGTGTCTATGGCTCCTTCTGATCACGTTCTGAATGCATTTCACGGATAAGACAAGAGAGAATCACATTTTTTTACCATACATTACTCCATGGTAAAAGATAGATTCTCTGGCTTTTGCTTTACAAGAAATAACATCTGGATGTGTTGGATGAATTATATTAAGGAACTCGACTTTTGGAGATTTTGGTATTATTAGCCTTTTTTGAAAAAGCTACACGTTTTTGTATAAATAAATGACATATCGCTTTTATGTTTTGGCCACCCTCTAAGTGTGAAGACTTTGACCTGCTGCAGAACTATATCCTGATCCATTGTTTTTTGTAACCTATACCGATTTTTCTCGGAAGTGGAAATGACAGAAAATACATATATGTTGTTATCTAAGTAATAAGTGGATATATTGCGCGACAATGGATCTCTGCTAAAGGTGTTCCGGTATACTTAACTGTTTACCAGGCACATATACAATATTAAACTGATATCTAAGCAGTCTAATAGTGAGTCTTTCAATTATGGGGAATATATAATCTAGTGGCTTCTTTAAAAAACCCAAGAGTGGCTTATGATCTGTATGTAGCTCAAACCAAGACCCATATAAATTCTTTTTCGATATGATTATATTTCTGCTGTGTAGGTGTTAGAGACTTTGATTTCCTGAGAAATAACAGTGCCTAAACCAATAGGACTAGCATTCATGGCAAGAGTACATCTTCTTCTAGGGTTAAATAAAGAGAAAGTTGTAGCTGAACCAACGCAGTTTTTAAGGCGATTAAAACAAGTCTCTTCAGGATCTGTCCAAACCCATTCTACTAATTCACTAAGTAGTTTTCTTAATAATGTTTGGGACAAGCTTGGGATGAATTTGGATGAATAAACTATCAAACCAAGAAACATTTTTATATGCATACGTACAATTGCTTCAGTTTTGGCTGAATCTGAAGAAACTCCAGTTGAACTGATTAAGTGTCCCAAGAATTTTCCATGCTATGAGTAAAACCACTGGCTTTAGTTTTTGACAGAACCATGTCAAGGTTTTTGTTGTGCTCATATTTGTCTTTCCCAAAGACAAGGATATCGTCAAAATAAGAAATGACACCAGGAATAGCTTCTAGTATTTGTTGAATAAATCGTTCAAAGATTTCGGGAGCTGATTTTAGTATATAAGGAAGGCGAAGATATCTGTACTTTCCGAAAGGAGTGATAATTGTACATAGAAGAGAATCATAGTCTAATGGGATTCGCAAGAAGGCAGATGATGCATTCAACAAAGGAAAATTGTTTGCACTAGATAACAGTGAAAACAAAAAATCGGGTGTTGGTATGTAGAAAAATTCACGTTTAATAAACCCGTTCAGGTTTTTTGGGTCCATACACAAGCGTATAGAACCAGAAGATTTGGGAACAACCACAATTGGATTTGTACAATCTGAAGGTTCATCCACCGGTACCAATATTTTATTTTTTACAAGCCAGCTCTTGTTTAACATTGTCTCTTAGACCAAGTAGTACTTTACGACAAGCAGGAACACGGGAAATTGCATTATTCTCTAAAATAATTTTTTTTTGTCGATTAATTTTACCTATACCTGAGAAAACACTTTTTTATTTATCAAGTTTTTTTGTATATTATCTAGAACACTACTATTGCCCGAGTTTTTAAGATTATATACATTGGGGCATATTATGTTATCAAAAACTGAATAAGATTGAATAGATGAGGCTTTTACTTGATGAATATCCATACTGAATGATGATATAAAACAATATAATTTGTTTAAAACTTTTGAACTAATGTTCAATTTATCTATTTGGCGCGTTTCACTAACACAGTAGCTTTCTCAAAACGAATGAAGGTATAATATAAAAATGTTTTAATATATACAGTGCATAGATACAGAATTATATTATACTAGTGTTAACAAAAGGTATTAAAAGATATTACCTGGAAATTCATTCACTACAAACATTCCTAAGCTATCTTCTAGGTAAAAAGGTTGAATAAAGGAGAGTGATAGATATCTATTTGGTTGTTAAGAAGGTTACATGAATATTTGATTTTATTTATCTCTAGAGCTTCTAATAAATTTAAACTAAAGGATTTACCGACTACATGTAAAATTTCAAAATTTGGGTCAAAAATGTGTTGGTTTTCTAATAAATGATTTGAATAGTTAGAATTTAATTTTTTGTTGTCATAGCTACGCTCCATAATATGATTTACAAACGATGACAAACCGCATGCTAAAAATACTGCCGTTTATTTCACTATCTAATTTATTTCACGTTATATAACTCAAAGGAGACAGACACCTTTTTCAGTTGTGCAGTCTTAATCTGTGTAATGTTCTGCTCTATAAAAATAATTCTCACTACTTGATTTAGATTGACAATCATCGTAATTCAACAAATTTTATCACATAATGTACGGTAGCAACAATATGATTGTAAGAGTTATGTCCACATTCCTTAGAAAAATGACAAAGCTTCTATATGGAATTAGAGCTTAAATCAATACAAAATCTGTGTTGTGAACCACTCACTGACCAAACAAACGCGTATTGTTAAACTATTGTGCCAAGATTTCCTTTCAAGCAAAATCAAGTCGTCATTTAAGTGGACACTTCAAAATATACGACAAGAATCAACTGTTCATGCTATTTGTGTCCAATACAAAGATGCCGCCTGAAATTAATTCGGAAATGTCGCATATTTCTTAATAAACTTAAAAGTTTTATAGCAATTATCATATAATTTAATCTGTTGAATGTAATTTAAATGTTTATAATTACTCTCTATCTGGTGTCGATCTCATTTGTAGCGGATTAGAATGGCCCGTCGAAATTAATTTAATTCTGTCGTAGCCCTGATTTTGTTTTCGATTATTGTTTAGTGAGTTAAGTTTGGGACTCAAAGATAACTGAAAGTTAAAAGAAAAACAGAAATTATTTTGAGATTAAGGATTTCGATAATAACCTTCATTTATATTTCAAGCAAAATAAATATTGATATGATTATGACATGCTTGCATTAAGCACTGAAACACGTGGATCTTTATTGTACATCTTTAAAATTTGGTATTGGTGACTTTAAAAGGACGGTGTCGAATAGGGAAGCAAAAGCAGAAGAACATCAACGGCTTGATCCGTAAAAATTAGAGATGGATTAGCGTTAAAAAGATCCAAACATATTCTTGTAGTTTTAAAATATTCATAGAGATAAACATTTTCATAAAACGATGTATCTAATTACATAAATCTTCATATCGTTTCCGAATTTTTTTTTTGATAAACAGTATATTCTCAATTTAGGACTTTTTTTATATTTTCCATCATAATTCTAAATTTACATTTATTCATACTGAGAATCAATATACTTTTGATTCACTGGCCGACACGACTTTTGTAACAATGTTAAAATAATTATTTTTATAATTCTAGTACCTTCCAAATAACAGAAAAAATATTCGTAAAGTCCTGATACGTACCACTATTCAATATGTTCTTTTGATCCTTTTGTGTTCGCAAAAAATTGTATGAGGGGTTATTAAATTGGGTGGTAATTAGAAGCAGAAAGATTCCATAGAATGGGTTATTTATTCTATAATTGTGTTTACATTTGAATTTCAAAGTGAATGATTTGTGTAGTTGAGAGAATTTTTTAACGGCAAAAATGGCAAGTAATACGCGCCGCAGCTGCAAAATTTCTCCTGTTTGTTATATTTCTGAAGAATTTATGGTGCAGTCACAAGCCGAACCAGTTTCTGAAGAAAAAGGCTTACTTCATATATGTTGGTATTATAATCGGACATTATGACAAACAGTGGGCTCCACATGTGTGCTGTGTCAGCTGTAGCGTGTCATTGGTTCAGTGAATGAAAGGGAAGTTAATGAACTTTTAGATTCCTATAAACCCCTTGGCTGCCCAATGTTATTAAAAATTAATTTTCTTCATTTCCTTTTATCATTTTCTCCTGAGAATTTGGGAGCTATCAGCGGCGAGCTGGGTCAAATGTGCCACCAAGATATCAGAACAATAGAAATTCGGTACTAAGGTTGATGGAATCCAGCCATGATGGGTGATTACTGCTGGTTTTTGAAGAGGGAAGATATGACCCCCCAAAAAAGGAGAAAATAAAATGTGTTACAAATAAATAGTTTTGATTAGTTATATGTTAGTTCAATAGCAATTATACAAATATACCCGTTAAAAAACCTGTATTTCGTTTTTTTTACTGCAACAAAAAAACCTTACGAGATACAGCTATTTTCTGGTAATTTTCGTATTTAGTTAGGTTCATTCTATTATAGTATGCTATTCAGCTCTACGTTACATCAAAAAAATTATTTTCGTCAACCAGTCGTTTTAATAATTATTAAAACATTTTTCAAGTTCACTAATTCCCTAACAATGCTTCATGTTTACTCATTACGACTGAGTTTTTGTTTCTATACTCCACATCCTTACAAAAAATTGAATACTTTTGAAATGACTTTTTTGTATTCTTAAATGTCAGTAAAATATAACGTTTTTGAACCCATTTGTTGATCCAAAAGTTTGACTTTATGACGAATAAACGAGGATTTACATTGATTCAAATGATATTTTATGAATAGTTCCATACTTCTGTATTGAATAATATCTTATGAAAAATAATAATCGATATAGACTTAATGGGTATTTAAGAAAGGGTTACATGAATGGAAAATAAATCATAGGTTGTAGAATTGTATATTTTATGTATATTAATAAGTATTTTTTCAACAAACGACAATTTAAAAGCATAGAATTGCCAGAATATTAATTGTCTGAAGAAATAGATAAAGGAAAAAAACTAATAAATTGTAATAAGAGACAGTAAATGCATATAAAACCCTAAGATTTGCATTATATTAAAAAAATCAAGTAATATTTAAGGAATACTTAGTAACAAAGGTTGTTACAGGAATAACAAAAAGGAGTTAAGAACGCGATAGCGTGGAGAAGAGACGGAAATTTGTAACAATATGCCATAAAAAGTATAAATAAGATCAATAAAACGAATGTAAATTATTTATAACTTAGTGTTTTAAATGAAACTCACGGTTTCTAGTTAATTCCACAATATAATAAAAGTTATTGAAAATTCTAAAAAATTGACAATTGTTCCGATAAGTCAATATCATCGTCAGAATGACAGAAGTTACATTTTATTTGATGTCTACCTGATGTTTAGTAGTTATTTTTGGCTAGACCAAGAAGTGACCTAACTTGGGATTGACTCAATACATGTTAATAGAAAAATGAAGAAGATGTGATATTACAAATATTGAAGCTTAGATATTATTAGTCCTATGGGGATATCCTGGATATCATTTTTCCAATTAAGATCAGTATAACTGTTCAATGATATAGAAAACCAGGAAAACTATATCTGCTGATCTTTACAATTATCACTTAAGAAGACAGTTTATTAGTGGAGAATTCCCTAGATTTAACTGTTCATTGACAACTTCATATTGTGGGTTTCTTAAATGTCTTCTAATTTCCAGTTCTTCAAGGAAATCCAGTTCTCGTTTCTTTTCACAAATATGCAGCACTTCTAGTTTTGTGTTAGGTGCCAATGAATGATTGGTGTTAAGTAGATGTTTTGCGTAGTGGGATTTATCTGGTTGTTTCAATCTGTATGCTCGTAAGTGTTCACTGTATCGGATTTTAAAATTCTTAAGGGTCTGACCCAAATAGACAACATTACATTCTGGACATTTGAGTTTATATATACCTGACTTCTTTAATAGTGGTAATTTTGTTTTTACATTTAACAATTGTGTACTAACGTTACTTTCTGTTTTAAAAGGAATTGTTGTATTCGTTGCTGAAGATATTATCTTTGAAATATTATTAGAAGTATTTCCTGCATATGTGATGGTTTTATAAGTTTTTATTTCATCAGCTTGTTTAGGAAATATTAGTTGTAATGCCACTTTTTCCTTTTTTTATGGGCAGTGAACGACAATTAGATGTATTTTTCAATCACATCAATAATTTACACCCAAAAATTAAATGTTCTTTAGAAATTGAAGAAAATGGCTCAATCAATGTTTTTGATTTAAAAATTCAAAGAGTTAATAATGTACTTGATTATTCAATTTACCGAAAACCAACACAGACTGATGTGACAATTCCATTCAATTCCAATCACCCTATGTCACACAGACTAACGGCATATAATTCAATGATACATAGAACTTTTCCAGTTCCCATGAACAAATGTAATTTTGATAGAGAGATTAATACAATTGGACAAATAGCAACATCCAACGGTTATCCATTAGATATGATAAATAAGCTAATTAGTAAAAAAGAGGAAAAAGTGACATTACAACAAATATTTCCTAAACAAGCTGATGAAATAAAAATTTATAAAACCATCACATATGCAGGAAATATTTCTAATATTTCAAAGATAATATCTTAAGCAACGAATACAACAATTTCTTTTAAAATAGAAAGTAACGTTAGTACAAAATTGTTAAATGTAAAAACAAAAATACCACTATTAAAGAAGTCAGGTAAATATAAACTCAAATGTCCACAATGTAATGCTGTCTATTTGGGTCAGACCCTTAGGAATTTTGAAATCCGATACAGTCAACACCCACGAGCATACAGATTAAAACAACCAGATAAATCCCACTACGCAAAAATTCTACTTGACACCAATCATTCATTGACACCTAACACAAAACTAGAAGTGCTGTATATTTGTGAAAAGAAACAAGAACTGGATTTCCTTGAAGAATTGGAAATTAGAAGACATTTAAGAAACCCACAATATGAAGTTGTCAATGAACAGTTAAATCTACTGAGTTCTCCACTAATAAACTGTCTACTTAAGTGATAATTGTAAAGATCAGCAGATATAGTTTTCCTGGTTTTCTATATCATTGCACAGTTATACTGATCTTAATTGGAAAAATGATATCCATCACCATAGGGCTAATAATATCTAAGCTTCAATATTTGTAATATCACATCTTCTTCTTTTTTCTATAAACATATATTAAGTCAATCACAAGTTAGGTCACTTCTGGGTTTAGCCAAAAATAACTACTAAACATCAGGTAGGCATCAAATGAAATGTAACTTCTGTCATTCTGACGATGATATTGATTTATCGAAACAATTGTCAATTTTTTAGAATTTTCAATAACTTTTATTATATTGTGGAATTAACTAGAGACCGTGAGTTTCATTTAAAACACTAATATGAGCAGATTCCACGAAGTAAGGCAGTTAATTTTATTTATAACTTACCTGCAAGTTTTATTTGGTTGATATCCTGTTTGATGTAGTAGTTTGTGCATCGAGGTACAATTGAATAAATTTATTGGAGCTTATCGTGACTTCAAGAGATACTTCATATCAACTCTTTAGCACGAAGGTTAGTGAACTATATATTATAAGTACCAATATATCGCGAGATCATTAAGAGGTACAATTATAATAAATGCTAAACTTGATTCACTCGTGAAAATTTGCAAATTACAAACTTACCGGGAGAAACAGCAAATTCCATTTGTATATAATTAGGAGGTTAGGATTGATTTATAGATAACGGAAGTATCATAATTGTAATGGAATATATGTAACTCTTTCTATAAGTGCACTATTGTATCATTAAATTGTTCACATAAGTATTTTCAATTTCAGCTGTGTATAAATACCTACTTAATAACTTTCAAGGAAGATATGTCTAAAGATTAATGCCATGGGCGTAGCAGAAATTTATTACACAGATTGATCAAAATTTCTAAACCATAGTTTTATCATAATTTTTTTTATATTTCTGTAAGTGAATATGAATACTGAATACAATCAACTACAAAGGCCAAATATGATAAGTGCCAGAACCCAAAGAGCCAAGAGTCCTCATGTGCCGATGTACGTTATGGATTGTTTGTTCTATTGGTTTTCGTAGAGTAATAAGAGTATTTTATGTTTTGACGAAGTTCGTGACTGGATATTTTAATGTATATTTCATCAATTATTCTACGTTTGGTGTAAGTAACAAAGATTTTTGTTTTATTGTATCTCTTAGTGAAGAAATCACTTTATTTTATATGTAGATATATTTTGGAAAAGGCTTTAGTAAGCCTAAACGTCAATAAATGATGGTAATCCCAATTTAAGCCGTTTTTTTGTATTTATATTTTATAAAAATTACCTAAAACCAAGAAAAACTTTAGACAATATTTCATCAGTTTAATATTATTCACTTGAGCTTTTACTTACAATTATTTGCATGAAACACCTTGTATTAAACAATGTAATCTACAGTCTTGAAATTATCACTCACTTTTTTCACTGTATTTTTAATTATTCAGAACTGATCACACAAAGGGGTGTAAACCATAGTTGCCAGGTTCGAATAAAGTAAATTGTTGGTGATATTTACAAGTGTCGCTCATGTGCGTTTCTATTTGAAAAACCAGGTTTTAGTTGAAAAACTAGAGATTTCAAAATTTAATCGCTAACACACTTCACGAAAATAAAAATATTGCCTTGAGAGCAATTTTTAGTCAATTGTTTATAGCCTATAGATTAGACAACCTCACAGTCACCTACGATAGAAACAGTATTCAAAAAAGTATATTAAACTGGCGTCAGAATTGACATATGATAAATAGAATGAACCCACCTTAATTTCAATAACATAAAACAACCCATTCAAAGTTGGGGGTGACTCATGTCTCATTTACACCCGGTATAGAGATTATATTCTTGTGAACCACTACTCACAAGAAATTTTATTGCCATACTAAATAAATCAAACTGTATATTTCATCCCCCCCTTTCCATCGATATTTCTATTATCAAATTCAGAATTGATAATTTTCACGAATGTTAAATTATTTCATTGTACGAATTCGGATATAATTGTGAGATAGCATATGAATCTAGGATTTTGGTTTCGAGATTATATGATAGGAATTTCTGAAGACCGAGCTAAAATGCAACTACAAACATTCTTAAGATTTGCAAGTAAATGGTCCAACATAATTCTAAATGAGTGAGGACCCCTGGTTTCAGTCGATATTTCAGGAATTTCGCCATTATTCAAACAAAATATGTAGGAAGAGATGCGAGTACCGATGGCTGGTTTATCCTAAATATTTCATACTTAATTAAAATACCAATTTGCATTCAGTGTCATTGAATACATTCGAGAGCGAAAAAAATTATAGCCGTGGGTGGGGTCTTTTATATGAGTTTGAGATGCTTTTCACGGTTGAAATTAAACATTTTCATTGACATACGTCACAGTCAAATATTTTACTGATGAAGAATGAAATATTTTTAATTAACTGGGTAAAATGGTCACTTTGAACAGATGTCCACTATATGGGGAATTCTTAGACAATATATCTTATCACTTCCATAGTTAACACTCTTTAACGAGAAAACACAAAATAAAAAACCTCAATTGGAGAGTTTATGTTAGATTGTCGAGTAAGCAATCATTACTCACCGATGACTAGCTTCGAGTCGAAGAAAGAAGGGGATTCTTCAATTGATAATAGAGTTATCAAAATGGGCGCCCAAGGAGTTTTGGCAAACACTTAAGAATCCTAAAAACAACTTCTCAAAGCTCTAACGATACTCATCATCATTACTTGGACTTTGAAAATGTGTTTTCTACTAAAAAAAGTACAGGTTATCAATAAATTATAACAAATCAAAATCTGATTGAACATAGCAGAAGGCTAAAGGTTCATTGACCTGCTCAAAGGTTTTGATATTTCTTCCACAGATATCCTTGTCACTTTTGACATTGTTTCCTTATTTACCAATATCCCTATCGATGAAACTTTGTCTATATTAGATACTAAACATCACATCACCTCAGATTATCTTTCCCTAATCAAACACTGTTTGTCCCACACCTACTTTATATTCCAAGGTAACTTTTACAGACAACTGAAAGGTGCCCCATGCGATCCCCCATCTCTTCGGTTATGGCCAACATTTTCATGGAACATTTCGAAAATTCAGCACCATCTTCCTCTCGCCTTCGACCAAGCTGTTGGTTACAATATGTTGATGATACTTTCGTCATTTAGTCCCATGGAAGAGATACTTTACATTCCTTCCTTCGTTTACTCGTGTTTAGGAGTCCAAGGGCCATATTCACCACCTTCTGATAAGTGTAAGATATCTTATTTACAACTTTTGTCTATGTCACATGACATAAAATAAGAAAGGACAAAACTTACGTTTAAGCTTATCCGATACTTATTTGAAGGTGGTGAAACTGGCCCAAATAATTAGGTAATTTACAAGTACAGTATACTATTTAAAAAAAAATGTTTCGCTCATTCTGTATTTTAGATTTTGCGTCTGATAATATAATAAGACATTTGATAAACTAGTATAGAACTGAGAATATACATGGACCTCAAGTTTTGTCAGTTAAAATTTTGCAGAAACTTAAACTGGAACATTTCAAAATATTTATGCAATTTTACTGGAAATATCAAAATGAACCGTCTATATAATATGAGGTGTAGGTATTTCTTTTTGAGTGACGATTCTAAAACATTTTAGTTTTTCGAACACAAGTATTGGAAGTATACATGTTCGTATTCCTTACCATTGTACCTCGTAAATGTAAAATATTCTCGTTGAATTTAAATGTTACGAAAAGCGATTGGTAGCGTTTGAAGTCATGCAGAAAAAGCAGAAGATTAATGTTATTTCAACAAGACACAAAAAAGAAAACCAATGAATTGCACACGGAAGTGCTTCCTTAAAATAATCATTTCCGATTGGAATTTTTGTTACAAACATTGATTCCATTGGGTTGAATAACAATATATTTAATTATTATTATTAAAGTATAATATAAAAACGCCAGGGTATATGTAACTGTCTGTTTTGCTTATAGTTATTTTTCCACTGATTTTAGTTTGTGATTCTATCGTTCAGGGTATTTTCTTAAATGTTTATTTTTGAGTTGCATGTACTGAATCTTCTTTTAATCCATTTTTAATCCCATTGTTCCGTGTCTAATAACTGTTCTGTTATGTTTTTGAGTACCGACATCATATGCGTACGCTAATATCTGGTGGGATCTGTTGATAAGGGTTCCATATCTGTTTATTTTACTGTTTCTAATGACTGTTTCAACGACTAAGTTAAAAAAATAGGGTGGATAACGGGTCTCCCTGTCCGAGTCCATTTTGGATTTCGAATTCTTCTGTTTCCTCACCTCCTACTCTTATTGCACACCTTGTATTTTTCAAGGTCATGTTTACTAGATTAGCAAGTTTCGGTGTTACTTTTAAAGCGTTTACTATTTTTTGTCCATTTACCGTGTCGTATGCGCTTTTAAAATCTATGAACATGATATGGGTCAGTATTTCGTATTCATAGCAACTTGTGAGCACCTGTTTTATAATAAAGATTTGATCAGTCGTTGACCTGCCCTTTCTGAAACCGCCTTGGTATTCTCCGATAATGTTTTCTGCTACTACTTCTACCCTTTTTTATTAACGAAGCTAGTACCTTATATGTAACTTTCAACAAGGCTATACCTCTATAGTTACCACAATCAGCTGGGTCCCCCTTCTTATATATTGGCAGTATTACTGCTTTTCTACATTCAAGTGGCATTTCTTCCGCTATCCATATTTGCCTGATTATTTCTATTATTTCTTGAATTAGATATTGTCCTCCATATTTTATATTCTCTGAAGTAATTTTGTTTGACCACGGGCATTTATTATTCTTCATAGCAAGTATGAAAGTTCATCAATAATTTGATTTAATTCAAACATTTCCAAGATGTTAACAAACCTCAAATTATTTTAGAAAAACACTATCTGCAATTCCATGTGGTTTATAAATTACTCCTATACCATACGTTTTACCATTTATAGATAATTTTATCCACAATTGTTCCCAAACATAAGCTACATTTCTTAATTTTATTATTATATTAACTTTTTATACATCAATACACAAACCTTTCCCTCTAGCGTTTCTATCCTCTCTATATAACATATAACCATTAATATGCAACACATTATCAGTACCATGTCCAAATAACCACGTTTCACATACCATACAAATGTCATAATCATACTTTTGTACTATATTCTTTACATGTCCTAGTGGTGGTAGAAGGAATCAAACATTAAGAAAGGCTAGGCTAAGAAGATTGATTCAGTAAAGAATGCCTGTTATTTTAAATTAAACTAAAGTTAATTACACTCCCAATATCTAATATAAAAGCAAGTACAAGCTAATTATACACCTGGTAGATGAAAGAACTAGTAGATTTACTACAAATATTACCAATTGCACATGGCTCATACAAAATAATATATTTTGAATCAAAACAAAAGTTAAGCACTATATCTATGCAAAAAAGATTCCCAATAAAACTAATAACAGATTATAACGAATACATAATTTACAAATATGCTCACAATTTGAATATATATCACCTACGTTCAGAATTTTGCGAATTTCCTCTTTATTATTGTATTTCAGATAAACTTTATCATTATTGGACCATGCTCTTTCATTCTTTTTCATCTTGAGAATCGCTGTTTTCCTCAATTTTAAGATATTCATCGATAAATCCTCTCTTAGGACTACACCTGATCCTTTTAATTTTTTTGTTATCAAATACTAGCTTTTTGACATATGTAGTACATAATTGTAAAAGAATAGGCTTTAAATTATTTTTATCAGGTTTCCTCATCCGACAGCAGTCATTAATACAAAACTGATCTAATTTTTAGTATAGTTTGTTATTTATAATATCTAATATTATATCAATAACATTCTCATTATCTGCTTCTTTCAACCCATCAAAAATTATATTTTTAAAATGTCGAAAACTGTCAAATGATTCCTGCTTTGTCATCCATGTCTTGATTATACTTTCATTGTTTTGCAGTATTACGGTTAACTTTCCATTATCGATTTTTAGTTTTTCTAACTCTTTGTCATATTTGTCAGCAACAATATCTATAATAGCATTAGACAGCTCAGTTACAAACTCATTGGAAGTAACTAGTTTGTTGACCATATTTTTAATAAATGAGTGCAGATGCATTGACACAGGGAAGGGTTCAATACGCTCCAATCTTAACTTTCAACTGAAATACAATAGCTTTAGTATCGCCTCTGAAAATGTACGATGTGTATAATAGTTTTAGTATCGCCTTGGATAAAAGAGTACTTTGTCTCAAATTCCAGTTAAACATCGTAATTGGTGAATTTATGGTTTGGTATAAGTTTTTTTTAGAATTGGCTCTCTCGAAAACTTTCTACAAAAAAGGCTGTTTTCAATAGAACCTGTTCCTTATCGAATGTGTAGGACGAAGTTAGTTTCACGTCAATTTTTTTTCAACAGTAATAAGAATACTACAGTATCAGAACTATTTTATTATGCTAAATCCCATCATCTCGTTTTAAGGGTGAAAATAAAAGTAAAAGACATACCTACTATAAACTATAATAAATTATTTTATGCATTTATGCATTAAATGTAAATATTTGATTATTAGTGGATTTAGTTCAATGGTTCATATCATATCAAAATTAGAACAAAATTTTCGAGCACACAATGTTTGTACAGGTTACTTTTCCACCCTGAATGTGAATGTTGGATAACATATATTTATCAGTGTACGTTTTAATGTTGGCTATGATATATCCTGTAATTGGTAACTGCACATTCATTAGAATGTAAAAAATAACTGTTGATGTGCCCCACCCCAACACTGTTACGAACTATCTGTATATTTCTGGTTCATTTGTTTAGATGTCTCTGCTGTTAGCTATGAGTTACCGGCATATGTAAGCGTTTGAAGCCATAACTCACTGTCGTTCCAGCTAAATCAACAAATTAGTATTGCAGTTAAGCCAACATTGCTAATCCGGGATTAGTGTAGGCCACAGTCACGAAGACCGACGTTTAGTAATGCACTATCCTTTACTTATTCACCAACTTATTTAATACTTTGTCCTTTGAGGGAATCGGTACGATTAATTAATTGCTGGGATTAATCCTACTCTTTTTTTATTTGCAGAATAAAAAACAAAAGACGTGAGCAGTTAATATTTTAGAGAAAATATACCAAAATATACTTGAAAAATAAGTTGAAATGCAAATTGAATTCGGTCATATCAAAAAAACTCATTATGTTTGAGATATTATTGACAAAGGTAAAATTCTCATGCCTAATCATTGAGCTAAATATCTGATATCAATGTGATCTGCAATGTTTCTCGATCGGACTATCCTACAATGTGGACATATCAATTTGAGTTCTCTTGCTATAAGTGGTTTGTTTGCCTGGCAGGTTTTTATTATCATTATTTTCAATGTTGTATATTATTAGTGTGGCAGTGATGCTATTAGTGGTTTTTTCTTCTCTATTATTTTGCCACGGCTCTGAAGTCCAATTGTCCGGTGGCCAATATAAAAAAGGATGCTGCAAGGACCAACCTCTGTGATCAGCGAGACGAAATTGTCCTAATGTACGTGTTGAAGAAGTTACATTTTCTGTAGATATTGATATGGATCATAAAAATAGCCAAAATACGATACACTTAACAATTAATAATATTTCAAACGAAACGGCGAACAAAAGCAAAGCTGATACGGCATTCGTGAAAAACTTATCGATATTTTCTAATGCAGAAAATAATGTAAACAGTGGTCGTAGGCCTGTCAATATAGACAATAGATTTCTACCGACTGATTTCGGTCCATATTGAACAGTTGGATATAAATTTTGGATGTTTACATCCAATGAAATTAGGCGAAAAGCTGTAAGCGCTATGAAATTACGAAAATAATATTACTGAAATAACTAGCATTGAAAAAAATTGAAGTAAATTCGAGTAGCTATACAAATAAATTAGTAGAAAAATCATTTTTTGAGAAAAATAACCTGATTGCTTACATACATAATTACTTAACTGAAGAAAGTGGTATAGTAAGATGTGTTAACACCTCTCTGAGCGAAAATACTCTTCTAGATATTATAAAATCCAATATTTCAATAAAAAACTACAACATTTGAATGAAACAGTGAAAAAAGTTGGCGTTACACAGAGACAGATAATTACTGAAACTTTTGTAGGCAAATTTATCCCACAATTGATTTACATTAATAAAAAATTTACTGTCTTGACCCTTACTTTGTGGAATGTCTAATATTACTGTTTTAAATGCGACTAACTGTTTCTAGATAAATATACAATATATTGAAAAAATGTTACGATGGATTTCTTTTCATAATCACTAAAACGATAATTTGAATTATCTAATAACAATATCTCTTACATTATCTGAAATTTTTTTGTCGGATCTTCTCTAAGAATTAGTTAATCGCTAGATTCTATGAAGTTATATATTTTTGACTTAAAATCTTCCAGTTTTTAATAAAACAGTGGCGTTCCCCTTGTGAGATTTATTTGGTTTCAGGAGCGTCTCGATTAGAATGAAAATATCTGGTTTGTGAGTATCGAGAATGTGTCTGATCAAGTGGAGTTTGGAAAGTACTCCTTGTATATTACAACAAACTACTAACAAACCGAAATTTCTCCAAAAATAACCAAAAATTTAGTATATCTAGCTTTATAGGACCCGCTGTACTCGCTCTAGTCAACTGAAAATCAATAGGGTACATCTGTGAGACACCTTGAACAATATTCAATCATAAAATTGATCAATCGTATACTCTCTGGAGGCTGTATGGTGCTAACAAACTGAAAATTCTCCTAAAATGACAAAAATTTGGTACATCAAGTACTGTAGCACCCGTTGTACTGGCTTTAGTGAGCTGAATATCAATAGGGTTTTTCTTTGAGACACTCTGAATAATATCCAATTATAAAATTGACCACTTGTATATACTCCGGAGGCTGTGTCGTACTTTTTTTGGGGTAAACCAATACTTTTCTCGCATAATAAATAGGTTGGGCGGTAAAGTAATAATTTTGAAATTATATCGATTTTGAGAGCCTGTTTTACCACCTACCTGCCGAGATGTCCTAGCTGTCTATACCGGCGACAAAGTTGTTGTAGATGGGGTATTTCTCGAGGTTAGTTCTAGCTGATTTCATCTGCTCTGTCGAGTCTGTGATTGCTCTGGTGAGCTCATCTAAATTTATCATCTCTTGCCGTTCTCTGAATTTATTGTTTGATTCAGAGAAGTTTTTTAAGTTTATTAAATTGTTTGGCTTGGCATTTCTGTTTGTGCTGGGAAAATCAGCTTGATTCTTGCTAGTGCATGTCTACGGGTTTATTGTAGGCATGGGAGCTGGGATGTATTTATTATTAGCACGCTGACGGAACTCAAGCCGGTGCCCATTTTTAAAATTCAAAAAAGTAAAACCAGTGATGACCCAAATATTGGCACCTCTAGGAATTCCACCGAACTAGAGTTTTTGGAAGGATCGCTTAAATTAAGCATTATGTAACGGCTGTATAAGGAAGAATGCATATGCAGTGGTAGAAATTTGGTTAAACAACAAAGTTTAATTTAGGATTTTTTGAACCAAAAAATTATTTATGCCCTGTCTACAAAACGTTTAAAAATTTAAGTGGCGAAGCTAAAAAAGAATATTTTGATAAGCACCATGGGGAGAGGATTCTGTCTCGTTTGGAAAAGGCAAAAGATAAAAATTTGGCATTACAAGATGAAAATAATAATATCATATTATGTTCTCATGATTTATAGGCTGTTACACCTCTGCCTAATAGTAATATTTCAACATTTTCCTATAAATGTAAACGTTTTCAATTTCACGAATTTTAACATAAAATAAAAATCTGGGTTTTTTGCAATGAAGGAGAGGCCAAAAGAGGATTGTGTATTTCAGTTCTTTCAGAAGTATGGCATAGAAAAAAAATGTATTCTACAGTGAAAATTGTTCAACTAAAATAAAAACAAATTTTGGATGGCTTTGTATTTGTACACTGTGGAAAATTATGATATAGAAGGAATCACCTATAAATATCGTATCGTTGGACACACGGAAAATGAAGGCGATGTAATGCATTCATGTATTGAAAAAGAAAGAAAAAAAGTTCCTAAAAATGGCACGCTTCATGTTCCATCGGAACTATTAACCATTGTGAAATCGGCAAAAAGACGAGGTAAACCATACAAGTTACTGAGATGTCCACTGAAGATTTTGTAGATTGCAATAAATAAGCAACCAAAATAATGGGCACCAACTTTAATATGAATGAAAACAAGGAAAATGTTTTATTTAACGATAGGAAAATATTTAAAATAGAAAAAAAGTAACCCAATAAAATTTTTTACAAGATCTCTTACATACAGGAAGAGTTTGACATTATTAACATTAGAAAAACAACAAGATCACAGTTAGGAAATTTAACTTTAATCCCTGCTTATGACACCACTACCAATTAATAGAAAAAACGACCTGATTAGTTTGTACAATGATAAATTAATACCGCAGAAACATCATTATTTTTTTAAATCACTGTCAACTTCTACTAGTACCACTTACGTTGAGTGTGATTAAATCTTCTTAACTTTTTTCTCAAGTTTTCCTCAAAAGTTTCGTTGCTTAATTTTTTTTAATTTAGTTAATATTGTATTTTTTTTCAATAAAAACTTAAATGAAAAATAATTTTTATGTTTGCATTGTTAAAAATTATAATAAAATTTAAACATGTGTTTAGTGTTACACTAGATCATCTAACAGAAATACAAAGATACCTTTGAGAAATTAAAAATCTTTTAATGCAACACTAAGACCAGTAACTTTGTTTCTAATTATTTATTATAATTTTTTTATTTTTAATGCAATCATATGAAGCTTAAAAAGCTATGTGACTAACCAAAGTTTTATTAAAATTTATTCAAAAATAGAAACGTTATTGAAAAACCTAATTTTCGCAGAATCTGTACTTGCATTTTTGTCAAAACGAAGTTTTTCTACATGTCCTACTATTGTTCTGAGGTGACGATATATATACTACGATTCATACTTTTTGGAATTGCTAACGTTCTATGAAGTTAGGCAATTACTTTCTCCATTTCATCGCTTTTGGTTAATCTGATCGACTCGTAACAAGACAGCCTTTTATCGTTATTTTTCTCTTGAGGATACAACGCTGTTATTTTTCACCTTATACAAAAAAATTGCAATCAAGATAGTAGGACAGCGGAGTTTCGTTTTTCGTAAAATGATACTATATGTGTTCTGTATTGTATTATTCCCTTTTATTTAGTTCAAAGAAAGTAAATCGATCATGGGCATTGTTACTGAAAAACGCAAGAACATTTTGAAAATAATTAGTTGAATAGAAAACAAAAAAGAGTAGAAATAAATTGTCTAAAATATATGTGGTGAATAAAATATATGAGAAACTATATCTATATTAAGAGTCCCAACTAATATTTGCACCCCCAAATATTCCAAACTTTCTTCAAAAATTGAACAAATGCCAAACCTACGGAGTATGAAGTTTTATCGTATTTTCAAACTTCTTTTTTCATCCCTTTAGCGCACACGACCACCCCTTTTAAAACATCAAAAGGCTAGGGGTATCAAGTAATACATCATTTTTAAGCTGCTTTTATTGTTTATGCAACCCTGTTATTTTTTTTATTTTGAATGATATTTTTTTGAAAAACACGAAATTCTATCAGGATTATTGGGCCTTCGAAATTGCCAATCCCGAATATTCTCGTTCACAGTTTTAACAAGTTTTTTGTTATGGATGGAGTGAAACATGTTCTTATCTACACTAATTGTTTTTAGTTTTTCATATGACAAAAAATTATGGTTGAAGGTGATAAAAATAAAATTCTCATGTTTACCCACGGTTCTTGATCAATATACTGAAAAAAAAATCCATTAACGGTTAGCAAACATTGAATAACAGTTATTGAAAACTTGACTGAAATCGGCATCAAGTTAGTTCATTACTACGGTTATTAAAATCACTTTGTTGGACACCAATGAATAACTGTTATTAAATATACTTTTTAAGACTTCCGTACGACCGTTATCGAGCACTTAATAAGTATTATAGGATTTTCTAACAGCAACCATATTGTCATATAGTAACTGATAATAGGTTTTCAAATAAAAAACATTGTTTTTTATAATTTTTATTGAGTGCACTTAATAAATATTATAGGATTTTCTAGTAGCAATTATACTGTCATGTAGTAAAGGTTATTAGATTCTCAAATAGCAAAAGGAATTTTGTACAATTGGAATTGAGTGCAATTAATTTATATTATAGGATTTTCTAGTAACAATTATTATATAATAATAAATTATTTTGCCTGCAGTTTTTCCGGAAAAAAATCTACAGATTTATTGTAGGAAGAAATGAGGGATATTTTGTTCAGAATATATTCAAACATCAATCGACCTATCGTACATCTAAGATTCAAACCTTTGAATAATTATCAAGGAAGCGTTTGTGTTTGGTTAGTTGTAAAAATTCGGATTAATTTGAAAAAATAGTTTTTTAAACCACGACATACCAAAAATTTAATAAAAAATTTACTTCGTAAAACATTTTTACTCGTAAATATTAAACTAAAATTTACCCAAGGTCTTCGTAATTTTTTAAAGTAAATTTACGATAACTCGAAAACATAATCAAAGATGACAACATATATTTCTTCTTCTTTTTTAGAACTAGAAACTTGACCAGCACAGTAGAAAACGGTCCATAGGCATTCGCGGTGTGTTGAAATCCGGAATTAATCTAGAGGCACCCTTGCGATTTCATGTACAGTACATGTACAGATAATGCTCTAAATGTACTGCAATTTCTATTCACTACAGAAACATTTCCTTATGTTTTTTATTCGTAAAGTTGATGTGAATGAATTTAGTTTCATTCAACCTAATACGCCATCTCTTGGTCCAGTTCTTAATTTGGTCAATGGATGTTTGTAACTTTTTAGCAGCTTCTTCATGGGTATCTCCCACGGCCATAACTGCCGTGTCATCAGCGAAAGTAGCTATTGTGTGGTGTTTAAGTTCAGGGATGTCAGTAGTGTGCAACAGATAGAGCACTGGTCCAAGTACGCTACCCTGGGGTACTCGTGCCTCGATTTCTTTTAAATCAGAATACGATTCGACTTGCTTTACTCTGAAATACCTATCTGACAAGTATGACTTTAGGATTTGGGAATATTTTCTTGGCAGAACCATTTCTAATTTGTTGAGTAATCCTTTGTGCCGTACGTTATCAAAGGCCCGTGCCACATCTAAGAAGACAGTGGAACAGACCTTTTTTTCTTCAAAAGACTTCTCAATAATGTCCGTGATACTTTGAACTTGATTTATGGACGAGTGATTTTTCCTAAAACCAAATTGATGGACAGGAATCAGTTTTTTATCTTCTATTATTGGCTTAAGCTTCTTATTGAGCAGTTTTTTACAAGACTTCGAGATAACATGCAGCAATGAAATCGGCTTGTAGAATGAAACTTCATGAGGAGGCTTTACTGATTTGGGGATCTTAATGACCTCTGCAAGTTTCCACATCGTAGAAACATACTTCAATCTGAATGATGCGTTGATAAGATTGGAAAATTTTACTATGGCCTTTTTTGGCAGTTATTTTAGAACTTCGCCAGGGGCTTTTTTCGGATCGAGGTTGGTTCTGATCACCTCAAAAACTTCCTTTGGAGAAGAAGGTCTGATTTCTACATCTTCTAGTTCTGGTTCACTACAATCTTCAGGATCTTCTCCGTCATTCGATTGGAAGGTCGTTTGTAGATGTTCTACGAATCTGCATGCTTTTTGAATATTGTTTCGAGTCCAGATTCTATCTGCATTTATGATTTGTGGATTTTGTAGAATAGGTCTTTTCAGTCGTTCGGTAGCTTTCCAAAGTGTATATATAATTTGTCCTGTGATCATAAGTCAGTTCACTCAATTAGTTACCAATAAATTCATTGGATTTCTCGTTTTAGTTGCTGTGTTGGCTATAGTCTGATGCCATTTTTTTTAGGTTTTTGTTTTTCAGAAATGAGGTTCCTGAATTCCTCTTGATAATTATTTCCTATTGTTCTGCGGGATATTTCTGGGGTATTTTCCTATGCTCCTTGTTGGATATTTTAGAAGACTTTGATTTATTCATCTAGTTGTTCTTCTGTTCTTAAAGGAGCTGCAAAAACAATGCATTTTCCAAGTTTGATTTTAAAACTTTGCCAATCTGTCATTTTATTAACTAGGCTTGGATGATTTTCTTTCTGAATCACAGTGTAATTCAATGTAATAAGTATAGGGGTTTGATCAGAATTCATATCTCATGCTTCATCAATATGAACGTAATTTGACGAGATATTCCTCACTACAAAAAAGTGTCCGGAATTTTGTTCGGGTCATTAGGCCAATATGTTGGCTTACCAGTTGATAAAATTTCACATTTAAGCTGATTATGTGCTGCTAAAAGTTCCTTACCTTTAGTTGTGGTTAGTCTAGATCCCCAGAGAGTGTTTTTTGCATTGAAGTTACCACCTACAATGAATCTGTAACCTTGGCTCACGAAATCTATATATTTTTTATATCATGCCTTGGTTGAGAATGTATTGCAGTTATTACAACATCGTAAGTTTTTGTTTTGATATTTACAGATGTGGCTTGTATTAATTCGGATTGGTAACTCATTTCTTGGTGGTGCGAAATGGATCCTTTTATAATGATTTCGCTTCTACCTTTGGCTGCATTGTCAGGGTGAATCGTATGGTACACCTTAAATCCTTTAAATCTGATGTATGACTCTCTGGTTAAGTGGGTTTCAGCAATGGCATATATGAATTTTTTCTATGTACAGAACTGTATGTAACTCTTGTTGGTGTTGCATTCCATTCTAATATTCTTAGTTGTTTCGCCATTTTTCGTTTTAGGGATCGCACCTTGAGCACGTTTTTCGAAATTTATAATACGCTCATACATCTTGTTCAATTTATCCAAGATTTGAGTGGAACTGATGACGAGAAGATGATCACCTTTAATAGGAGATTAAAAAAATTAAAAGAGGTGTTCCATTTAATAAATGGGATGGATGACCATATGGGCAGGGCGAAAGTTATAACCTTTGAGCAAAAACATGTTCCTTTTTATACGACTTTAGACGTATTTTTAATTTTTATATGAAATGGATAGTTTCGATTTAAATGCTTTTTATATCGTATTCCTAACAATGAAGATGAAGAGGAAATGAGAATTAAGTCAAATTATACGACTAAACTGTCAAATACATTGCGTAATCGCATACCTAATGTTTTTGTAGGAATATATATGTAGTGTTTCATCAAACGAATCCATATATCCATAGAGTGACAAAATAATCAAATACTTTTTATTGTCACTTTTATCTTATGTCATACATATGAAATTTATTTAATATTAATGATTTTCTGTAAAATATACCAATTTAACTAAATAGCGAAATAAAAATATACTATTAACAATTTAGTCGGCAGAAAATTGAAACTTCTATTTCCTGAAAAATTGCTTTTTATTATCACTTGATCCTGTTTTATACAACAGTTGCTGTGCAATTCTATTTACGTACCACACTAGCGACAGCTGGAATTATAACCATGCGATTGTTTCACTTCCCTTTTGTTTTTTCCTTTACCATTGGCTAACACAAAAAAATGTACGTTTTAAAATCGAAGATAATTTCTGTTTATTTCGAGGGGTTTTAACCAATGAAACTGGCAACACAAAATGGTAATTTTGATATGGAAAAACTATTTTATTTAATTTAACAATTTATATACTGAATACATAATCGGTTTAATGGGGAATCTAAATATAACTTTCACTATTAACTTATAGCGCGTCATTACACAATTTATATGATATAAAAGCTTGTCTCGAGATTTAAGTTCTCTTATTTACTCAGTTTGGAAATTTTAAAATTAAAAATCAATCAAATGATGTGATTTAATTTATTTGTTTATCTACACAGGTAAATCTCACGACAAGCTTTTACATTATATTAATTTTGTAATGACGATACTACCAGAACTATCATATACGGGTGTCAGTAACACTTTGCGCCATGTACACGTCCCAAGTTACTCTAGAAAGAATAACTTAATAAACAATTAAAGTACCTAATCAAATTTAAATCACAAAAATTTTTGAAATCACGTAAAATACCATGTCGTATATTAAATTTATCCACCTTTTTCTATTTTCAATTGATACTTACAAAGAAACATTCTTCCAAATAATTCTCAATTTATTGACTGAAATATATTTAGATGAAATGTTTATATATACATAGGTATTTTCCAACTAATTTTAAGCTAATCTCGAAAATCATTTGGCAAGAAAAAAATTTATGACTTTGCCCAATTTCCGGTATAAGGCTGAAACGATTGTTAAATCTTTGGTGAAGCCAAACATACTTGTGTGGATGGGTCGTTTAGCAGGTTTTGAAAATTCAATTAGCAATTCTGCAATTAACATAAGTTTCCAGATATTTGGAGACGAGTTATAATAATACCTACACCACGAAAATCTTGTCTATTACCTGAGTCTTATAGACCAATATCACTTACATGCAGCACATGTGAGCTTCTTGAAAAAATTATAAACCGCAAGCTATTATGGTGCCTAGAATCAAACAACCAATAATATGCAGAACAGTCAGCCTTTCGGTCAAATAGATCTACATTAGATAACATTATAGATTTATCAAGTAAAGTAAATGAAACCTTTGTTAATAAACAGAAATGTGTCGCAGTATCTTTTGACCTCAGTAAGGCTTTCGATAATGCATGGCATCATCAAATTTTATTAAAACTGCAAAACTGGAATTATCAAGGAAATATCTTAGCTTTTTTTCAACATTTTCTGAGAAATAGAGTTTTCCAAGTAAGAATTAATGGTACATTATCGAGTACCAAACAACAGGTGAATGGAACCCCATAAGGGTCAATAATGAGTCCCACACTATTTCTAATTGCTATTAACGACAAGCTCAAAACAATTCACAGACAGTGTAACCACCCTACTAAAAAATCAAATAAAGGAGCCAGAGAAATGGACTAATGTAAATGGGTTCAAATTTTCATCTGAAAAAACAGAATCCATAGTATTCTCCAAAAAATATACACAATTACAACCAAAAGTCACTTTCCATGACGAAATTCTTCAATGTAAAGAAAAATAAATTCCTTGGGATTAATTTTCGATCAAAATTTAAATTGGAAAGCTCACGTTAAACAACTTGTTCTATCATGTCAGTCAGGTTTGAATCTCCTAAAGTATCTAGCAAACAAACACTGGGGAACTGGTGGAAAAATACTAATGATGGTATATCGTGCATTAGCTAGATCAAAAATAGACTATGGTTGCATTGCATACGCTTCAGCAAAACAGTCAATCTTGAGGCCCCTTAATGTTATCCATAAAATCAGGCACTAAGAACAATGCAAGCAGCATTTCGCAGTAAATAGTTTCAACTGCGAAGCAGGAGGAGCAAGTCTAAGTGATAGAAGACAGATTCTGAGTCTATCATACGCAGCAAAAATATCTAGCAACGCCCAACACCCAACCTATGGGAATAACATATCAATAGAGTGAATGTAAACGACGAATACTCAGTGTGTATATGTTGTATATGAACATATACACACTGAGTACTCGTCGTTTACATTCACTCAATTTATATCTAGTGTCTACACCATACCCACAGACAGTTCTAATACCATATCAGACAGATGTCCTTCCTCATTCCAAAGTAAATACTGGAACCCTTCTTTTTATAAGTTTGCAGATATTTGAAAAGTCACAACTATATCTCGTTTCCTTCAACCTTTTCAAATAGAGTCTCTCAAACAGACATTCATCCTTGTGCACGTATCTCTCCCAAAAATCAATACTAACTAAACCGGTCTCAATAAACATGACTATAATATTCATATTATACATCAAAAACTTGAAGAAATCACAAGCAAATATTATGGGTACACAGAGATATATACAGATGCATCTAAAAAGGGTCAAAATGTTAGAGCAGCCATTGTAGCAAATACTATCTCTGAAATAATGAAACTACCTGGCACATACACTATCCTTTCTGGAGAACTATATGCAATATACAAAGCAGTAGAATATGCTAAACATTAACAAGATAAAAACTTTTTTCTTTTGACAGACTAAACTCACTAAAATTACTAGGAAAAATATACGAAAGACATCCAATAGTCAATTTAATAAGGAAAGAGTGGGAACAATTACACAACCATAACCAAAATATCAGATTAATTTGGATTCCATCGCATATGGGAATCAAAGGTGATAAGGAAGCAGATGAGAAAGCACAAGCAGCAACTTATCAAAACAGTCCAGCTTGTAATCTGTCGACATCAACTGATTTGAAATCATACTACAAAGACAAAAGAATCTGAATCTAAACTAAAACACTTAAAAGCTAATTTCGGACCTTGGCATATACCAACAAACAGGTAATCATCACCCAGCTACGTCTAGGAAAGACAAGATATACGCATGAGTACTTAATAACAACGGAAGATCCTATGTATTGCAATCTCTGTGATAAACATTCCAGCGTACATCACCTAGTAATCGATTGCGCGATGTATGATATACAACGAAGGACCTACAAGATATCACGAAATATCAAGGAAATATTAGGAAATGCCTCAGACCCATCAATTGTTATAGCTTTTCTGAAAAGTGCAAAAATTTTACATAAAATATAACCATTCTACCGTTAGATAATATACTTAAACTAAACGTTAATACTGCATGGAGAAACATGTTATTTGTTGTTTATTCTATTACTTATGAAATGTGTACCATATACCGCTAATGCATTTTTTTTGTTTCAATATCTACCATGTAACTGTTAATTTATTTTTTATCAAGGAATGTGTACTATGTAACCGCTAATGACCTTGTAGGTCGATGCGGAGAAATAAAAAAATATACCTACAGATAGTTATCAGTTAATAAAATGTATAATACTAAAATGGGTTGTTCAAATTCGCACCTCATCTGCTTTTTTTCACAAACAATCCTATAGTTTAACTGAGAATCAATTTTATCTTGAGTTTATGTTCGGTTTTAGAAAGGAGCGAGCCGATTAAGGACTCACCTGCTAACCAATTTTATATTTCCAGTTGTAATAAATTGTGAGAAATCCGGCAAATAAAGACGAATGGTTTAAGGAAGATTGATAAATGAACTGAGGTTTGATAGATCACTCTAATTTGACACAAAATATGGAAATATTCGAGAAACTTCAAATAACTGTAAGAACTTGATTTAATCTCATTTCGGTTTGAAGTTTCAAACTGGGTAATACATACTGACTCATTTTTATTTCTTGTTTAATACTGAATGTTTTCTGGTAACAATACTAATCAGACGCATCGGTTTTCCTTGTATATGTTAGCAAACTAATCTAATTATGTTTTATGATGAACTCAATTTTTATGTGTACATTTATCTCTGTGTATGGACTATTGTTTAAAATTTTAATCCTTGCATTCCATTTCTCATAGGATCTGGAACAATAACATATCTACAACTGTTTCTATTCCGTATCTATTTAGTTACAGTTTATTTTTGTTAAAATTTTGCCGGTTTACATCAGATACTTTCAAAGAGAAGCTTCGAAATACTATGGGTTCATAATCCATTGCTTTGTATAAAATAGATGCATGAAACGGAATTGAGACTGACCAAAAATTTCAGAATAAAATAAGGTTTTGTATTCAATATTGAAATAACTCACATCATGTATTCCATCACTCTAGAGTTTTTGTAGAAATATAAGATGATTCACGAAGTTCAATGCAAAACATCTCAGATATAGGGAGCTATTACGCGACACTATTAACAAAGGCAATAAGTTGTAGATTTATTATAAAGAGAAAGACTATCAAAATTTTAATTTCAGCTCAACTTACAATTACAAGAACAACAGTCAATATCAGAAATTTCCAGTGCTACTAGAGATTATCGCAGAAGTGTTTTCATAATTTTACGTAAACGCACTTTTTTTATATTTTCTTTGAAATTAGAAATTAGAAATCACGTCATCCACTGCCACTACTGGACACTTAATACAGCTGCAACCCCCTGCCAGATACACCTAAACTTTGATAAATAACTAGAGGACCCGTGCTGCTCCGCAGCATTAAGATAGGCATAAAATAATTTTATAGTACTTCCTTCCAGACAATATTAGCAGTGCGTTGGCCGCAGTATTTGGAAAAAATTGAAAGTAAAGTTGATAGTGCACACATAACTTTCCTCACACTCAACGAATTTAAACAGTTAATAGCTCAAAAGAAAGGACTTGATCCACTGAGTGTTCTTAGACTTGTGTCAATAGCCTACGTTAATTAGAACTGTAGCTATGGAGGTTTTAGTGAAGGAAGGCCTCTCATTGGAACTTCAGCATTTTGCATAAAAGTGCTGGGCATTCGCAAAGCAGTTGTTCTGCAGTTTCAGAGCCCTTTTCGCAGTATCGGCAACATTTATTCTCTGATTTGCCCAATTTTTTGAGATGATACCTCAGTGTCCAGTGAGGAGTCCCCTAACCAATTTCAAGTCTTTCTTGTCTTGTCTAACTCAAGAATCTTTTTAGCCTTCCTTGATGAAAAGCTCACCAGCCTTCTCGCTTGTCTTTGTCCTGGTACTTTAGTCCGGTGAGATTTCAATCGTTTCCCCAGCTTCGAAACTCGTCTTTTAAGTGGTTTTAAAGAGTCCACAGAAGTGTTCCGGGCCAAGGAATTTAGAGTTTGCTCCTACTTTGACAACGCTGTCTGCTACCTCATTGCCTCTAACTCCCCTGTGAACTAGCACCCACATCAGGGTGACCCGGTTGGTTGCTACCAGTTTTCTTAGGAATTGTTCACAGTCTCAAGTCAGCTTAAACTGGCCTGTGTATGATTTCAGAGCTTTCAATGCTGTCTGGCTATTTTATACCATATGGATATCTGCCCCGAGTGTCCCTGTTGAGGTACTACTCGGCACAAATTTCTATAGCATGTACTTCTGCTTGATATATGATTGGGATTTCTGCCCCCAACGGTTACAATTAAGTCATCGGCGTAACTATGAGTCGTAAAACCCGATTCGTGTACTTTAACTATCAGGCTGTCGACAACCAGTGACCATGCAGAAGACACAAAACTCCCCCATGGGGACAACCTCTTTCTACTGTCATCGTGAACGTCTCCCTCCAAATGTCACTACAATGATTCTACTTTTAAGCGTAGATTGTATCTATCTGATCAGGGAGTCGTTAATGTTCCTCTTCCCTAGTGATCTGGCGATGAAGGCATATGAGGTGTTATCGAAGCACCTTCTATGTCAATGGAGGCACAAAGAGCCATTTCTGTTGCCCCATATGTCTGTTCAATGCTTTCAACTAGTCACTGTAGAGCATTCATCGTGGATTTACCTGCTTGATAAGCAAATTGTTTCTTGTGGAGCGGCCTTAACTCAAGGAGTTCGCTTTTGATATAATAGTCTATTATTTTCTCCATTACTTTCACGAGATAGGAGGTCAGATATTATCTTAGTTTCTTGGTAATTCTGTTAGTATTTTTACTGTTATAAGATCATTATTGACGATTCATTTTAGGTATTATACACTTTTGGAATATTTTCTTATAGGCGAATCCTAAAATGTTCAGTGTCTTTTTTCATAAAACCAGAGGGGTGACAATAGAGAGGACCGGGGTAGGGTTATAACGCGTAGATAATAGCTAAAATATTTTTTATAAAAGTGTTACATTTATATTTATAGGGTGTATAGTTTTCACTGAAATGCTCTTATAAGTTTAATCTCATATATTTCTGTGAAATTTTATTATTACTTACGAAATCTTGTTTTATTTTTCTACGAATTTTAAGTACGGCGAATTCCATTTTATCCTCTATATTGTTAGTTATTGTAGACGCGAAGATGACGTAAAGTAACAAATAAAATTATAGATATTGGATGGCGTAACTCTGTTTCAACTGCTCGAGAAACTTCAACTTACTTGCGAACTTTTCGTGAATATAAGAAATAAAATGAAATTAATCATTTATATCAGTTTTATTCTTTAACATCATTGTTTTGTATCTATCGGAAACTTATTTCAGAATTTTTGGTTTATTTGTCATTCGAAATTAAGATGTACAGAAAATTTAAGTTGCGTATATCAATTGAGAAGTATTGGAAAATGTCAACTAAAAAACATATTCAATATTAAAGCAGAAAGGTACCTCATTGAAATCACCTATTGATGGGTACCAAATACTATATCGCTAAAGAAATATTGTTGGGTAGAATAGAAGGCTAGGTTGGAAACAACATGCATGGCTCAGAAACTTGGGTTATTCGCAACTGGATTCAGTATGAGCCAAAATATACGTGGTCCATTTATTGAAATACATGTCAAATTCTGATAAAAAGTTTTTAATTCAAGTATTAGAAAGTCCTAGTCACAGACAAAACTCATAATATTTTACTTTTAGAGCTAGTTTTCGAAAGATGCTGTATTTTAATTTATAGTTTTCGGTTAATTTTCAGTTGCAATTCATGAAATAATACATCTATAAAACGATAACCGTTATGCTTTTCTGTTTTGCACGAACATCCTCATGCTTGTATTCATCAACATTTATTAAACAAAAAAGGTAATGGCATTCAAAGGAGTCCCCAATAACTAACTCATTAACCACTGCTAAGCTTTTCGTATGTTTAAATAGCAATAGGTACTTACTTGGGAAATATTGGTTAAATTTAAAGTATTCCGGATATTTGTGTTACTAAAGTTATTCAGTATCATTCAAATATCGGGATGAGCTTATTAATAACAGCACATCAATCAATCTGATTTTCACAGTAACTATTTTTATTAGAAATTAAGTAAAAATGTTAATAATACGATAAGTTTGCTATAGCACAAATAGAAACAGGCTATAAATAGTGCTCGGAGACATTTAAATGTGTTAAAAATCGCGAGTGTCTCAGTATTACATATGTTTTTAGTTAAATGTAGGATTTAAGCTCGTAGATCCTTAATGCGAGAGTAGTTCAAGCCAATGCCAGATGATTTTCTAAACAAGGTAATTTAGAGCTTATCTTTCGACAGACACGTTTCCTTCGTACACAGCAATTTCTTAGTCTAATAATGGGCCGGATTGAGTGATTTTATTCATTTAGATGGTTAATTAAGTTAACATGTAAATTATCTTTTTCTTGTTATCCATATCCTGTCAAAGATAGTATAATTCTGTGAAAATTCCAATATCACCGCAATATATTTTGAGAAACACATTAGATTTTTCCATTTACGCTCTAATTTCCTGAAAAAATCCAATGTCAATTGAATTTCTCTTTCATTTTTTCATATCAGTTCTTCCTCATATTTAGGAAAATATTGTAATTATTTGTAATTCATTATTTCTTCTAAATTCCCATATATGTTGAAATGTCAAAGTTGATTCCTACTTTTCTTTTATCTATATTTACATATCCTCCAATCGTTTTTCTTTGTATTAATGTAACCCGCACATCTATATTTTTCATAAGATTTAGTTACAAAAAGTCTGAGACCACGCGTTAGTGGAAATAATAAATTGAAGTTAAATATTGCACAAACATACTTCAGCTTAAACATAGATGCCCACTTGAAATTTTCTCTCGAGAGTTTCCTTCGAGAACTGATCTTAGCGGCTTGTAAATTTGAGAGTAAACGGATTTTTCTCTTGAGACATTTTCTTCTGAGATTAGTCGCGTCAATGCTCGCCAGACCGTGTCTATTGCAACTGTGTATTCGCGAGCTCAATTAGAAAATTTTAATAATGCGGATGTGAAAATCCGTCATTGTTTGCTACAAACTTTTGCAAAAAAAACAAAATCCAAAGTTAAAAGGACGGTTTAGACTACAATTGGGAGATTACAATAATTCCTCTTTCAAAATATGTAATTTTCTCTTCTGGACCACAGCTAAATGTCCACCGCAATTTGCTGCATAATTTGTTGTTTTCTTTCTGTATTGAAATACTTTGTACATTTTGTAACCTTTAGAATGAACTGTTCTCCATAGAATTCCAATTAATTTATAGATTTCGACAGTTGAACACTGCTTTTTCGGCACCATAATTACTAAATAATTAGTACACTCTTCCAATTCAAACGCGAGAGTAGCTTATACACCATCAAGAAACTGCATATTCACGTGCTAGCAAGTCTTGAATCACCCACTCTCTCGATAGTTTCTTGTATTCTCCGATAGTTACTATCAAAATTATGACTATTTGCAAAAAATACTGGCTTTCGAGAGTTTTCTCTCAAGTGGACTGTTACGGGTTCATTTTGCATTATGACATCCTCTCTTGTTTTAACATAGTAATGTCTATAATTCTGTGTCAGTCCGACACACCCTACATTTTATTCTCCATAGAAGTTAGCTATCCCTAGTTTCGGTTTAAACCTACTTGAACTAGGCGAGTTCTCAACTAGTGGTTACTTTTTTTGCAATTGTATATAAAAACCACGACAGAAAAACCTCTGTTTGATAGTGCCATGCCACACCGACACTTAGCTTCAAAAGTATTACTTTTTCTGAGGGCTGCTAATAATTTAATCTGCTGTAAAGAGATTACTTTGTTAGTCCAGTTAATATCTATTATTTCGGGATTTGCTTTCTTGCAGCATAATTCAGTACACGTGTATTTTGGTAATAAGTTTTGCAGTGTTGCATATTTGAGCTGTTTTTGTGGCACTAGTACTGATAACCTCCATTGAGGGATTTGTTTAATTAAACTATCACCCTACTGTAAAGACATATTTTTCATTTTTATTTCACTGGGTATTTGGTTATGCTGGAATGTATTTGTTTTGTTGGAATTGCCAACATCGGCATATGTTATTGAATATTCTAGAACCCAGATCGATAATGAGTACCTTTAACAATCGGCATAAATTTACTCAATTATTATTTTTTTTAATGAGATTTACATAACCTTATAGCCAATCTTTATTATCAAGTAATATTAGTGCAGTGGGTTGTCCCATCTCATCAGGGTGGTTTCGGATTTCAACTGGCGATAAATCCGTGGCGCACCGGAAAATTTAATCCGATATTTCAAACATATCGGGATCCATATATTTTATTGTCGAATACACGTCCCACTGAGCTTCCTGGGTAGGTTATGGGCGTGAAATATCTATCGCACATTCACTGCTCAATTCTTCTAAATTACGCTTCTAACAGGACACCTAGCTGAAGAAACAATTTGGAAATCTAGAGAGAGATATTTTTGCAATAAATCTATCATCATAGTGATCTGTAGATGTGAACGAAAAAGTATTCAGTCAGTCGCTTGAATTAAAGCAAGTCAATTGATACTGTTTAGCTATTCAACTACTTAAGAACAGGAATAAAATCTCCAGAGAGATTCATTGGTGTTGCCTTGTGTGTGTAAGTTGAACAATCTATCAAATAAACTATAGTCCTATATAAAGCTGGCATGTACAACAAATATATAAATTTTAAGTTCAAACAAGGGAAATATACATCAAAGTATACCGCTTATCAAGAGGATTCAAGAAAACCTGAAAAGTTGATGAATCTTACAGTCTTCTAACCTTAACATTTTATCTTAAAATCCTTTTTGTCTTATCGGTATACATTCATAACTCTTGTGATCATTACTGAGTAAATTTGAAGTAAAGTTGCCTATACACAATTTTCTGTCGTATAGGGAAGGGAAAATAATCAGACTGTAGCTTTGAAATTATTAAGAGATGAGATTTTATGGAACAGAACCGAGCTCAAATCTCAAATAGAAGCCTCAGAAACTAGTTTGTTGATGAAAATAGAAGATTTAAAAAGCGAAGTGACAAATAAATTCAAAAAGAGGAAGTGGAACTATTAAGAAGCGAAAATAAAAAGAACTCAATAGTGGTCTTTTGACTAAATATCCTGCTACCAATAGGAATTGAATCCATCTGTGCTGAACTAGAAAGTTTGCTGGAAGTTCATATTACTCCTAACGACATTAACGACATCTATCAACTGGGTAAACACACGAAGTGTCCTTAAAGGTTGAATTTTTAACCAACTGGAAAAAGAAAAAAGTGATTATAAACTGCATTAAATTGAAAGAAAAAGACATATCAATTGCAAACGACCAAACGCAACAACAAAGAGAAGAGAATAAAATCCTGAGAAAACACTTGAAACTTGCAAAAGAGGACAATAGAGTGTGTTTCATCAAAGGTGATATTCTTTACGTTGATAATAAACCTTACAGAATTGAAGACTTGATTGAGACGAAAATTAATAAAAGTATTAGTGCACCACCGTCACCAGATCCAGTCAAAAAACCAGTACAGCTAATACAGGTAGCATCTGTAACGAAACCTAAAGAGAAGAAACTTTTACAGAGGAAAACTGATAAACCCAATGTTGTCACACATTTTCGGGGAAATAAAAGCAAAACAGACTCTGCTGAAAATAAATTTTATAGTGTTTAAATTTTTTAGTGTGTAAATGTATTCAGTAATTTTTACATTTTAATTTAAAATTCAATTACATAAGACTAAGACCATCTTCTGAAATCGTTGATGAAGGGCCAAGTATTCCTAACTCATTTTCATTATATCTTACAAATGAGAACGAGGTTATGGATATCATACAAATTTAAAAAACAAAAAAGCAACAGGGAAAGATGGTATATCAGCAGAAATCTTAAAGTTTCTTTCTAATGAAATATCAACTCCAATTAGTTACCCAATTAATAATATTTTCGAGAAAGATTTTTAAAATTGCTGTCATAAATCCTGTTTATAAGAACGGACATCATAAGATCTCTTCCAATTACAAACCTATCTCTGTAATCACAAATATTCAAGAAATTATTCAGTCACCGCATAAATTATACTAAAAAATTTTAACTGTCAAACGACAATCAATTTGATATCAGAGAAGGAAAATATATAGAAGACGCTATTAACACACTAATGTTAGAAGCATATCGCTCTCTAGATGAAAGAAATAATTATTTTATTGGTGTTTCTTTGGACTCGTCCAAAGAGACCACAATATGTAAAAATTGGACACTATATTGGTGAACCACAATATGTTGAATGTGGAGTTCCTTAAGGAACAGTTCTGCGACAGATATTTTTTACTATGTACATAAATATAGCTTGTTTTCTATCAGATTTGTTGGAAAAATAATTAGTTATGCGGATGATACAGTAATTACAGTAATAAGGACACTTCGTGGCAAAAATTGGAAGAAACGACAGAAAGTCACCTCTCTCAGTTAATTCATTGGTTAAATAATGAAAGGTTATCAACAAATTGTAATAAAACTGTATTCTTGTCTTTTGCTCTTAATTACCTAATTATTTGGGACTCCCAGCATTTGACCAATTAAACGTAAATTCCAATGGCCAAACTCTCAGCATATCCTCTACGGATAATATGAAATATCTTATTGATCGGCACTTGAGATGGAAACACCACCGTAACGAGGTAACAAAAATATTAAGGATTCTCATATACAAATTTAAATACTTAAAAAATACCTCGATTTGAAACAATTTAAAATGCTTTATAATGCATTGGTTGAATTAAGAATCTTATACGGTCTTCTTGTATGGGGTGCCATTTAAGGAAGTTAGCAATATTACAGAAGTATATTATTAAAATTATTTATGGAAAGCCCAAGTTATATTCTAGTGAACTATTGTTTGACTAATGTAAAATTAGGTATCCTAGAAAATGATACTTTTATAAACTATCATCAAATTTTCACAAAAATAGACATATAATTAATATAATTGAACATAAATATTCAACACGAGCTAAGAACGATGGCAGAGTGAATACACATTATTATTATTATTAAATATCACGAGCGGAAAAGACAACGATCCGGATGGCGATTATGATTACCAACATTCGCGAATAGGAAAAAATGTTTGGCTGCTTTCTATTTCGTAGGTTTAGCTAAGTTTTATTATTGACCTTGTTTTCTGATCGTGTGAGCTTTGATTTAGGCGTATTTCATCAGATGACGTAATTTTTTACCTTTTGATACCTCTGCTGCTATTTATTTCAATTATTCATTGCTGTCGAGGTAGCAATAGTTCATTTCTTGAATATCTCATTCTATATTGTATCTAAATATATTGAATGTCTAAAGAAATTTATGTACAAACTTAAAAATATTCTGAATTTGTCAATAGCGTACTGTTTATACTAGTTTTAAGACTTTTATACTCGAGATCATCAATTTGCGAATAAATATCGTATTGTTACTGGATTCTACTAAATGTTTGTAATAATTTATGATCCATAAAAATTTAGTCTTACCATCAAAGCCGAACCTGTTCAATACACAGAAGCTAATTCTGTGATATGCTAACAATGTCAATTGTATCATACACTTACTTCATCTCTTCACTCTTTGCAATGAATTAATTTGGAAATTGCTAATTCCATAGTTATATCGTCTATTGTTCTGGAATTATCCTCATTGTTATTTTATAGTCGTATATTCTGTTAACTAGAATATAGATAGTAAAATGTATAAGTGTGAAATACCCAGAAATAGTTTGTATAAAGAATTCATTGAACAAGCGCATAGTTTTTAGTAATAAACATAGATTAAAGTATGAATTTCATCTTCGCTTCGCCTTCTACATTTTCAGGTGTCGGACGAAGGTTCCCGTTGTACCCAATACTTCCTCTCTTTCCTGTCTCTTGCTAATCTTTTCATCTCATCTAGGATTTTTCCTTTCTTATCCTCTATCTCCCTTAGTTGGTCTAAACCTTTATTGCAATACTTTCTATTTTCATTCTGAAAATATATTTATACCAATTTAACTGTTTTCTCTTTATTTTTCTTATTATAGGTTCTTGTTTTGTTATTTGTCTTATCTCTTCATTTGTCCCACTTTGTATCCCCGCTATTCTTCTTACATGTTTCATCTCAATTGTGTTCATATTGGCTTCATCCTTCGTTCTCAATGCCCAATGTTCACTTGCATATGTTATTATTAGTATCATTATTGTATTGTGGATCTTCATTTTCACTTCCATACCATTATCGCAATATTATCTTATTTAGTATATAGTACAATCTCGTTGATTTATTCTCCCGATTTGTTATATCTGAATCTATCAATACATCTTCTGTCAATATTGTTCCCAGATATTTATACGTCCTTACTCTTTCCAGTGTCTCGTCTTTGCATTTTATTTCATTAGTATTTTGATCCCGTTGTTTACAATTTCTGATCATCACTTTTATTTTATTAGTATTGACTTCCATTTTCATGTTTTTTTTATTTTTTTGATACATATATTCACTAGTTTCTGCATTCACTATTGCCGGCATTTGCTATCAACATCACATCATCTGTATACAGGGTGATTACTGCACCTACTTTTAGTCGATATTTCAATAATTTCGACATATTAGCCTGACCGTTCTTCGAAGAGAAAAATAACTACATTCCTGGCTAATACCACGCAGAATATTGAAATACATCCCCTACGAAGAGGTGAGGTGGTGATTGGCAACTGAAATTGAAGATGGCGCCAGCTGATTACTCCTTGCACGTGTGTAACCACACGAGCCAAATAGAGGTTGTCGGAGGACGAAATCTTCAGTTCAGATTAGAGTCTCTGAACTAGAAGGCATTACGGCACTCTTGAAGAGACCCAAGAAGGTCGAAACCGGTCAGTATACAATGCCCTTCTCCTATCGGTTGCGAATCACCACAGATGTCCGTATCGACAAAAGGGTCGATAGACGTCACTTTCTTCGAAGGGGATGTAATTCAATATTGTGTGTGGTATTAGCCAGGAATGTAGTTGTTTTTCTCTTCGAAGAACGGTCACGCTAATATGTCGAAATTATTGAAATTTCGACTAAAAGTAGGTACAGTAGAAAATCGAAATTCATTTTATATATATATATATATATATATATATATATATATATATATACATAACAAACGCTGACGCTGCATCTTCTATTTTTGTTATGTTAGAAATTTCTGGGCCTGTAACTCTTGTTAATTTTTTTTTATACAAAAATCCTTTTTATCGGTGTTCAACATCAAAGGTGAATATATTTTACAATTAAAGGGCTTAGAATTCATCATTAACCATCTTGATATTGTTACCAACTTTTCCATAAATTCTTCCATTCGCAGACCAGACTTGATTCCCACATTTTTGAATTGCAGCCTTACTAATTTAATAAATATTACTAGTGAGTTGATGAATATCTTCTTTCCCTTAAGTTTGTTTTTGGCTTTATTTTCTTCATTGCGTTTAAGAGCTGGGTCAAAGCTGACTATAATATGGTTCAAGATATTAAATGTGTTTGAGAAGATCTGGCTTTTCCTATACGAAATATATGATTACTTTCAGTTACCACACATGACACATTAAAGTCTTCAGTTAATAATTTTGTTGTTTCCTTCAACAGATTCTCATACAACACATTCTCGATACCAACTATTCTAAGGCCATTTTATTTTAATTTTTGTTAAATATAGTTTATAGTGTCACGATTTCTTTTAATGCAATTAGCATTTTCTTTCGTCTCATCTTCTAACTTTGAAATTGTTGTTACTAGATTATTCAATTTCCCTACTAATTATTGGAACAGTTTTGTTAATTGTTTTTACAACTGACCTTCTATATTATTAACAATTTCAGGTGCCAAAGTCTCTGCTAAAGTATCCGATGAGCTTTTGTCCAAACTGGCACTATTACTTCGTGTTTCACTTGCCGTGACAAAATCTGACAACGCTGCTGCCTATTTCACAATTTAAAAAAAAAACTAATTTTCTTACTATATTTTTGTAAAGTTTTTCTAAATCAAGTGGAGATCAATCACTTTCTGTTCCAAAAATTGTACGAAAATCTTTGAAAAATTCACAAACACACACACACACACACACACAGAAATTTAGAGGTCGCTATTAAAGATGTTCACGCCAGCATATGTACCAGAATGATTTATTTTTTCAAATCAACGAAAAGGGCCTATGTTATAACCGATTTAAAAATATGCAGCTATTTTTTGTATTTCGTTAAATATATTCTCTGTACTTTCAATAACATTTTAACAAAATTCAGTCCTAACCACATAACTTTTGTATTAATAGATATTAAAAATAACATAATGACAAAGAATGGATAAATTATAATGAGTTACCCTGTATATATAGTCTTCAACATATATAATTTTTCTGAATGTTTTTCAATTAGTATACATTGTTGATTGAAATTCATAAAATTTATACCGATTAAACATTTTTTTCAAGAGTTAATGTAATTTCTTTCTTTTTCAGGTAAGTCTGCTATTTTAGGCGTATATCAGTAAACGTAAGTTATTTCTTTCATATATACCTAATATATTAGCAGTTACATAATATATAATATCTGCTTGATACAATAAATACATTAGCGGTATTATTCCATTCATTAACATGTAAAAAGTCAAATGAATTCAAATAATAACTTAATTAACCCTGATATATTTGAAATATTATTTACGCATCTGGAATATTGAGCAGCAAACTCCTAATAAACTAAACACAAAATAAATTTGGTAACAGGAAGATAAAATACTACTCTATCCTGCTTCACCACTAGATTTTTGGTTAGAATGTAAAGTGACGTTGGTTTCAACAATAATGTTTATTAACACCCCCAGAGAGGAATGTTTTATGATATTACAATCTTATCAGGAAGGGATCAAACGAGCAATATTATTCTAACCTAAATTACTAAGAATAAAAAATTTAAAACTAGGGTCTTACTCACTAGTGGACCTTTGAGTCTAATGTTTTGATAATATTAAAACCAGCGTGTTACGCTTATCCGCACTATGCTCCGCTTTCGCACTAAGCAGTTATTGCACTAACTCGAAGGGTTTAATCCTCTTAAGTCTTCTGGTCATGTATGTGTTGTCTAGGAGCTGGATTGCCTCGACGTTCACATGTTGAAGCAGCCGATGTTCATAGCTGCTGGCAAATGTAGTTGTGATTTGGTTAACAGTATCCATCTGAACATCCCGATGAATATCACTGTTTCGGCAGTACCAGGGTGCATCGGTAATATTCCCTAGTATCTTATTCTGGAATCGTTGAATAATTTCGATGTTACTTTTACTGGCACAACCCCAGAGTTTTATGCCACAACTCCAAATGGGTCTCAATATTTGCTTGTATAGAAATAGTTTGTTGTACGTGGTTAATCTGGAACTTTGTCCTAGTAGCCAATACATCTTTTTATATTTATTATCAAGCTCTTCGCGCTTCTCTTTGATATGGACTTTCCGGCGTCACGTCGACAGTCATACTCAGATATTTTGCTGTATTAGCATAAGGAATATTAGCATTGTTCATTCTGATAGAAAAGTACCTGTTTTTTTCATTCGTAAAGTTGATCTGAATTGATTTAGTTTCATTCAACCTAATACGCCATCTCTTGGTCCAGTTCTTAATTTGGTCAATGGATGTTTGTAACTTTTCAGCAGCTTCTTCGTTGGTATCTTCCACGGCCATAACTGCCGTGTCATCAGTGAAAGTAGCTATTGTGTGGTGTTCCAGTTCAGGGATGTCACTAGTGTATAACAGATAGAACACTGGACCAAATACGCTACCCTGAGGTACTCATGCCTTGATTTCTTTCAAATCAGAATACGATTCGTCGCTTTACTCCGAAATATTTATCTAACAAATAAGACTTTTGGATTTGGGAATATTGTTTTGGCAGAACCATTTCCAATTTGTGGATTATTCCTTTGTGCCATACTTGATCAATGGACTGTGTCACATCTAAGAAGACAGTGAAACAAACCTTATTTTCTTCCAAGGATTTCTCAATACTGTGCGTGATTCTATGAACCTAATCTATAGTCGAGTTATTTTCCCTAAAACCAAATTGATGGACAGGAATCAGTTTTTTTTATTTTCTATTATTGGCTTCAGTCTCTTAAGGAGCAGTTTTTCATAGAGCTTTGAGATGACAGACAGCAATGAAATCGGCTTGTAGGATGAAGCTTCATGAGGAGGTTTTCCTGGTAGGAGGATCAAAATGACCTCTGCATCTTTCCACATCTTAGGAACGTACTTCAATATAAATTATGCGTTGATAAGATTGGTAACTTTTACTATGTCCTTTTTATTAGTTGTATTAGAACTTCGCCAGTAATCAGATCTAAGCCAGGGGCTTTTTTCGGATCGATGTTGGTTCTGATCACCTCAAAATCATCCTTTGGGGAAATAGGTCTGATTTCAACATCTTCTGGTCGTTTGTAGATGTTCTGCGAATCCGCATGCTTGTTGAATATTGTTTTGAGCCCTGGTTCTATTTGCAATTCTGATTGGTCAATTTTGTGAGATAGGTCTTTTCAACCGTTTGGTAGCTTTGCAAAGTGTATAATCTGTCCTGTGATCATAAGTCAGTTCACTCAAGTAGTTACCAATAGATTCATTTTTAACACGCTGGATTTCTCGTCGTAGTTGCTATATTGCGTTATTTAAGGCTGTTCTATCTGAAGGTACTCTAATGTGATACCATTTTTTTGGATAATTATTTCCTTTTATTCTGCGGGCAATATCAGGGGTATTTTCCCATTCTGCATTTTGGATATTTTTTACGAAGACTTCAATTTCTCTATCTAGTTGTTCTTTTGTTCTTAAAGGAACTGCAAAAACAATGCATTTTTCAAGTTCGATTTTAAAACATTGCCAATCGGTCATTTTATTAACTAGGCTTGGAGGATTTTCTTTCCAAATCACAGTGTCACTCAATGTAAGAAGTATAGGTTTCTGTTTCTTAGTAACTTCATGTAATTTGAATCCTCTTATTCCCATTTCCTTAGTTATTTCTTCAGGGTTACAGGAGTGATGGAGATTGATAGCCATTACTTCAATTATTATTTGAAATCCAGACATCATTTTTGTTAGAAGTTCACGAAGTTCATTAATATTTGTAATACTGTCTTCGATTATGGAAGCGATTGTTGTACTTTTGGCTGTCCTTTTTCTTTTTCTGAGACCGTTGATCTTTGCTGTGGAGGTGTAAGTGACGTATCCATTTTTTTGTCTTCTGATTTTTCACCCTTATCCATTCTGTCTCTTTTGCACGTTTTTCTTCAGTGAAGTATGGGTCTGGCTTTGATTCCTCCGTTTGTCAAACTTTTTCCAGCCCTGTATATTTACTTCTCAAATCCAAATGATTTTTTGGCATTTGTTTGATTTGTTGTTTTATTGCTTTAAGTTTGCTTGTTAAGCAACTTTTCTCATATTCAGAGTTCTTCCAGGTATTATATAACTCTTGTTCATTTTGCAATCTAGCACTATTTTTCTGAAACAGCGCATTATTCAGCTCTCCTCATTTGGCGTCGCAGGTACCGATGTTTGTGGGTACATTTGAACTGTCACTTGATTCAATCAAATTAATTATTTGTTGCACGATACTGTTTTTGTAATGCAACAAGTAACAAAATGAAATAATTATATGTACAAACAATAATGTAATAGTTACATGTTTTTCACCTCTATATCTATCGTTGAAATGATGCTACACACTCTTCTGACCTACTCTATTAAAAGGAAAGTCGATACAATAATGCATCTCAGTGTAGGCAAATTCTAATTACTTCTGTAAGATTAGAACTCTATTTTTTGGAAACTGTGCATTAAAAAATTTTGAATCAAGATACCATTAGAAAGAGAGTTAAACACCCATAAAAATGATGTGCCACTTAATCCCCCTTCCATTTAGGATTCTAAGGATAATATCTACCCCCCGGCCTAGGAGATGAAACCACGAGAACTACAAATATTCGTTTGCAGTGTGCCCTCCATTAACATAAAATTGACTTGTTTATTCGATTATTCTCATATTATTTACTATTATATTAAGGGTGCGAAGTTTTCTAATTGACGCCCTCTATAAACCCTCTATATAAAGTTACAAATACCTAATTATATTTCTAGTAAACAAATTCAAAACGTCTTGATGCAATTGCGAATGCTGTAATTTCCTCAATACTCTTTTGCGCTATGAGAAATTGGGTGTCTTTTCATAACAAGAAAGAACGTTAAGGGACTTTATATATTTAATTGCACAAATAACTATAAGCAGCCACAGCAGGAAGCAGATTTGCACAGGAGCCGTTTATTTTATACGCGTGACTGCAGGAATGTCACAAATACTCGTGTCAGTTAAATGGAAAAAAGTTTAGAATAGAATCTTCAACTTTCCTGCCACTTTAGACGTTCATGAGAAAGTTGGTTTCATCAATTTGAAGTATATTATTCTCAACGCAATGAAAGTTTCTATCTATCGAAATTTATATGAAGTAGAAATAGAAGAAATAATATTCGACTCAGAAGCAAATGCGAGGACGTATTGATAAATAGAGATATATTCTTTCAGCGTTATGTTCAACTTCTCCCATCGCTACAATCTACAATAATAATATATTAAGATAGTATGTTTTACCGATCGAAAACAGCACCAAATGAGGAATGTACAAAGTTCATTCACATTATTTTTAGGTTGCAATAATATTAGGGATATCCGGTACCTGCAGAAAGGGAGAGTTTTAATAAGTGTCATGTCCAGAAAATGTATGGTATTGTTTTGTTCTGTTTCTATTGTGAATTGAAGCTTTGGATGAAAATTATTGAAAGCAGTCAATTCACAATAGAAACAGAACAAAACAATACCATACATTTTCTGGACATGACACTTATTAAAACTATAGAAAATAAAATAACAACAATACATTTTATTAAAGAAACATCATCAGGTCACTACTTGAATTACCATTCCCACCATCCTAATTCCCAAAAAAACAGCGTAATCATAGGATTAGTAGATAGAGCCATCACACTTACATCACCTGAATATTGTCCAGAAATTTTATATCAAACAAAAACAATATTACAAAACAATCACTATCCTTCCAAACATATTGAGAGAATTATTGAACAACGCACAAACAAATTTTACAATAGTCAAATCCAATCAACACAAACCAATACACTAGCCCCTCGTACATACATCGCAATGCCATACACAAATCAACTATCAGAAAAACTAAATTATATATTATCTAAACTTAAATTAAAAGTTTGTCATAGGACACAAAATACGCTATCACCATTGTTCTCCAAACTAAAAAGTCAAATAAATGCTTCAAAAAAATCTAACGTTATATACTCTATACCATGCTTAGACTGCTGCAAAAAATATATAGGTATGACAACCCAACATCTTGAAAATAGACTTAGTGGCCATAAATATACAAAAAAGCCTCCACTGCGCTTCATAAACATGAGAAAAATGAAAAACATAAATTTAACTTTAATAATACTAAAATAATAAACCAATATTCCAATTACAAGAAACTAACAATAAAAGAAATGATACATATAAAAAAGAGAACAATGCAGTAAAGGATAAACAAGATATCAAAAATCTAAGCCAGATATACTATAATTTATTATAATAATAACATTAACTTATTGAATGTCCCTTTTATATTGTAAAGCGTTGTTTCTAAGGCAGGTTCTTTCGATTTTATTATTTTATTAATTACCAGTTTTTGTCGTCTCCGTGTGTACATTTAATTTTAATCGTTCAATCGTTTTCAATTTATTGTTTACCAACATCGATGTAAAATTTTTTGAAAATGCTCCGAACTAAGGAGTGAAACGTTAAATAAAAATTTAAATTGATACAGAATTTATGGTTAACCTAATGCCCAAGAAAATTGAAAAAATTTTATATACAAGGTTAAAGAAAAACAAATAATTTATATATATATATATATATATATATATATATATATATATAATTTCATTGTGAAAGGTCGTATCTAATTCAATTTGTTTTTTACCCTACTTGCTATTCTATTTATAAGACAAGTAACGTCAAAGATCGCACGTATTACATAAAATTTATATGAAAATCAAAATAACATATGGGTATCTCGAAGTGCCACTTTATCTTGCTGGAAATACTTGTTTCTGTGGTGGCAATATCATCTCATGTGATAAGAAATATTACTTTTCAGAATAGTCATTTCTCGTGCGAAAAAAGTGCTTTATTTCATAGAATATATTGAGTGACTTCCAATTGATCTAAGTTATAAATAAGCATATTGTACAGATACATTCGAAAATCAAAATAACTTCTAATTTTATATTATCTGATATTATATAAAAATGAATAATATTTTGTTTCGCAAAGGGATTAGTACAGCAGTGTGATTTTTATAACCACTTCTATAATTGTTCATGCAATCTATTATGGTCTTGTTTCCATTTGGTAGGACATTAATGCTCGTAGGTAAATTAACAAAAACATTTGACTGCCATTTAGTTACATGATTCATCGGTGCAGAAAATTTTGAAGAGCTGTTTTCTCATTGACCCTTCCATTTTCAGGATCTACTTCTTCCTGTTTCCAGTTATTCATTAAATCTATCTAATCCTTGTTTCCTTCTATAAATATGCAACACTTCTATCTGTTTCTTTGTACTTGTTGCTTTTTTTATTGCAAAGTTCGCATCAACCAAAACTGGTTATAGAACAAACAATAAACATTAGATTCATGTTGTGAGAGTTACTTAAAATCGCTGAAACGGATAATTGAGGAACACGTATGGTTCTGAAGGCATCAATTGTTCATGTTGTTATTTGGTGTTGTTTTTGACATTTTAACTGTATAACAACAATTCTTCTTTTTTAAAAAATATTGGACTAATATTGATATTGACAATAATTATTTTTATTATTTTTATCTATGAACGGTACACGCTTATTCGATTAAGTTTGAACTTGTTGTAACCATTTAATTTAACTTATTTTTCAACAATTTCCATTAAACTATTTTGATTATAATAATAATAATAATACAAAGTGTCCAGAACCTCTCCTGCCAAATGGAAACTACAGTTACTAGAATTAGTTTTAAGTCGATTTAGCTCGAATTACCTTTATCCGAAAATGCTTCCTAAGGGAGCTACAGCCCTTTGAAGAAGACGTCCTCATATGAGTTTTTTTCAAATTACTCAAAAATACCGTTACTTAAAATATTCAAACTTGGTATAATCAATAAACAGTTAAAAACCAGTCGTTTGCTGTAATTAATTTTTTTGCAGTTCTATCACAAGCGTGTCAGTTGGGGGGACCTACAGGTATTTTTATTAAAATATTTTTGTTTTCAAGTGTGTTTGTTACATAAAATCATGTTGGATTATAATCTGTAATATCAAGTTGGCTTTGAAAAATCAACAAATTGTACTGGTAACAAAAGTCGTAAGTGTTAAGTTGCTTACGTTGTTTTAGAAATTTTAAATTAATTTTATTTCGTGAGGAAATAAAACAACAATCAACATTTGAAAAAAAAAAAAAGTTAGAGATAATTATACCAACAGAAATAAGAGAATTAATTTCACAGCAGATGCTCCACATGACGACCATTTGTCTCAATACACAAATTTAGTCTTTTCTCTAAAGATCGTCTAATTTTTGCAAAAATTCCTGCATTATTTCTAATTTCCTTACAAACGTTTTGAATTCTTTGCCACAGCTGATTACGGATTTCTATTGGAACAGCATAGACTCATGATTTTAAATAACCCCAAATACAAAAATCACAGGGGTTTAAATGAGGAGATCTTGGGGCCCAATTAACTGGATCACCTCTTCCAATCCATTTATCGTAACAGTTATTGTAGAGATATTGATGAACCTCTCTACTAAAATGAGCTGTGCAGCCGTCGTGCATGAACCATAAATTATTTCGACTCATCAGGGGAGCCTCATCTATTAAATCAGGTATAACATTTTGTAGGAAATTAAGATATTATTGTCCTGTTAAACGGCTAGGAAGCTCTACGAGTCCCAGAAGCTGATTACCAATTACACATATCCAAACATTTATACTAAATCTTGGCTGGTGCTTTTTCTCTACTGTTGCATGAGGATTATCACCAATATAGGCATAATGATGTGCATTATGTAAATTAAAAATTCTGTCTCTGGTAAACGTAGATTGTTCGCAAAATAAAATACTGGATCGTGATTTTTTTTGTTACGCAACCAGTTTGAAATATCTATGCGTGCAAAAAATCAGCATCTGCCATGGCATGAACTTTTTGAAAATGGTAAGGATGAAGGTTAGTGAATAATATTCCATATGGAAGACTTGGAAATGTCAGGATACATAGCAGCGAGTCTTCTGGTGGTAACCTCAGGATTATTTTCGATTTCAATCAAAATATCGTCTTCGTTTTCCATTGTCACATCAGGTCGTCTACCAGTTTCAGTATTTATAGGTACTACTGAGCCACTTTCTCTTAATCTTTGGTGTACGGCTACAAATGTTACGCGAGCAGGATGCCTTCTGTTTGGAAATTTTTCCGCATATCTTCGCTCTGCTGCACGAGCACAAGCAAACGACTGGTTTATAACTGTTTATTGTTTATACCAAGTTTGAATATTTTAGGTAACGGTATTTTTGAGTAATTTGGAGAAAACTCATATGAGGACGTCTTCTTCGAAGGGATGTAGTTCCCTTAGGAAGCATTTTCGGATTGAGGTAATTTGAGCTAAATCGACTTAAAATCACCTCTAGTAACTGTAGTTCCCGTTTGGCAGGAGAGTTTCTGAGCATCCTATATGGTTAATTTCGTTTGTTGGATTTGTATTAACGATATTAATGTACAATTTCTTGATCCATAGGCAACACACATCTCTTTGATTGTGTATTATTTGTTTCTAACCATTTAGTTCCTTTAATTAAATTTCAAAGATGGTTCTTTTAACCACTGCAAGGAGGAACATTTAAATATCTTCCAATTTGGTATAGTTTCTAATTGTATATTGTCATTTTGAAGTATGACAGTTCTCGTATTAACAGTTTCCGTTTGGATATACCTTCCATATTGTTCTTTACCTACGATACTATAAGTCACATTGTGTGGGTTGAGTGTTTTTCGATTTTTGTGTTAATTTCATTGTGTTGTTGGAATAGGCAATTTCTCTAAACGTAATGAAATCCTTGATGTTCTTCAGTTTAACTTTTGTAATAATGATCCTATTACTGATTTGCTTGATACAGAACGAATTCTGTTCCTAAGGTTATCCCTTTCCAATGCTTCCCCCCAAATTGATATTAATTGTGGACTCTTCCCTTTGGGAATTGAAACTGACAATGCTGGACTCTTCCTTTCAGGAATTGAGGGTGACAGAATTGTACTCTTCCTTCTGGGAATTGAAGCTAATGATGTTTCTTTAAATAGGAATTTTCCGTCCGTTTCCTCGAGTTCGTTTTCATATTCACAACCGTGGACAGTGTTTGATGCTCACCCTCTCCTTAAAACACTTTCTTTCGTGATCATTGATCACTCACTTTGAGTTGAATTTATTATAACCAATTTAATCTCAACCCCTTTGTAATATATAACATTTAATATGAAAAAAAATTTAATTTTTTAACATCAACATTTTTTCAAGTATCAATCTTCCAACCTCTAACATCGATTTCTCCTAAATTGCAAATTTAACATTTCTGAGGATTCATGTGTGTTACCTATTGAAAAGTTCTTTATCAGGAAATGTTGGAGACTTTATAATTGTTCCTTTTACTTATATCACAATAACTTTTTGTAGCCTAAAGATGGCCCTTATGTAGGCCGAAACATTTAGCTGTTTGACAATAATAAAAAATGCTTAACATATTGACTTTGAGTTTTATTCAAAAATTACTGTCCGTCATATTCGTGTTATGGATGATATTTATCTTTTATATAACCTCGGGATTATTTATGTTTGTCTCAGTATTTTATTTGTGATTATAGCAGTGAGATGATTATGACTTTATAAACTGACTACTTGACTATATTTTCCTCTGATCAAACAAACATAATCTGTCGTAAATACAAATCAAGCAAATTACAACATAACCGATATACAAATGAATGGCTTTGCCATTTTATGTATATTACAGTTGCGTGACAATAGTTATTTGTCATCGAAAACTTCCGCTGTTGGTAATAATTGCACATCATTCTGCTTATAATGTGTTTAATATAATCCGTATAAAATTTTAATGGTGGAAAATTCCAACCCAAACATTTTTATCCGATCCACGGGTGACAAAATTTATGTTTGCAGTAACTTTGTATTGATTTTACAATGTCACATTATCATTGGCCGCATTTAAAAATGTGAGGTGTAAAACTGTTGGCCAATTTTGTAATGTTAGCGTGATAACCCTCAATTTTAATAGACCTGTCATTTATTGAGCATTTCAACACTGGAATCTAATCAAATAATTTTTTCTGATGGTTAACTTGTCAGTCATGGAAACTTTTTAGTCTTGTGACGTCAAAACCTTGACCTTATTATAGCAGCATTCAGAGTTTATACCTTACGAATTAGTTAAATTAAAAAGACGATTAAAAGCTTATAGAGAAAAGATCACCGACGACTACCAATGTGGATTTCGTAAGGATAGTAGGAACAACTGATCAAATTTTCTTACTAAAACAAATATTAACAGTCTGTTACGAATACGAGATTCCAACATTTATGCTGTTTATCGACTTTGAGGCAGCATTTGATACAATAAATAAGACTCCGTTACTAAGAGTCTTTGAAAATTTAAGATTCCAGAGAAGTTGTGCAGATTGATAGTAATGACACTAAAGCAGACAAAAAATGTACTAAGAGTTGAAGTGGAAGAATCGGAAGAGTTTGATCTAACCCAAGGACTAAGACAAGCATTGAAAGATGTGATAAGGAAGAGCAAAATCAATTGTAAGTACAGGTGGGGTAATGTTTATCTTATGGCAACTTTCTCCAACATCCGGGATTTCATCTCTCTTCGTTACTTCCAGTGGATAAAGACGCTGAAGGGGACGAACAAAAGTTCCACCTTGGGTCTTGGTCTTCCCTACCCTCGCCTTTCTATCTTTTCCTGGAAACAGTTCCTCGATGACTCCAAGCGACCATTCAAAGCGCTTTTTTCCACCCGATCCCACGAGCACAATGTCTCCAACTTCTACCGGCAGCATTTTCCTCTCGCTTGCCTTCATCACAAGCTGAGACAGGTACTCCTTCCGGAATCGCATCTGTATTTGATCTTGTACCCGCTTCATGCTCCTATAGGACTCTGACAGGAAGTCAGCATCATTGGTCTCATTCAGAAATCCTGTCATCTTTCCTCTCATGAAAGTGTTGGGTGTAAGTGGAATGAGATCTCCGTTCTCTCCAGTCACAACTGTCAATGGACAGTCGTTGATCATACCTGCCAAACAAATGCGTAACTCGTCATATGACAACTTCGCCCGACCTAGCATTCGTTTGAGGAGATCTTCAACAGACCGGATCAGTCTCTACTACCATCCTCCCCACCACGCTGCAACGGGCGGGTTGAAAATCTATCAAAATTGCTTAATGGTGCTTAGATCATTGAAAGAGTTCCAATCTAATGTCTTAAATAAGTGGTCAGCTCCCATGAAGTTGGTACCATTATCGCTGTTTAAGGTACATGGGCGGCTACAAATACTTATGAAACACGCTCAAGTGCACAAATGAACGCCTCTGTACTTAGACTTGTCACGACATCTAAGTGCACTACACGAAATACTGCGCATGTGAAGAGAACGATCAAGGCTTTCGTTCCATCCTTCAGGTAAACTGGTCCAGCAAGGTCGACTCCGGAGGTGGAAAATGGCTCGCTGCTTTTCATTCGATTTTCGAGAAGTGCTACCAGGTCAACTGTTAATGGAACTGATGTATGTCTCTTTCACTTTATACATTGATGTACTACTTTCGCAATGCTTCGTCTTGGTTGCAAAATCCAGTATTTTCCTCTCAGGTTGCTCATCAGGAATTGGATCCTGCCATAGAAGTAGTAGTTATGAGCACTTGTACCATCTGAAACGCTTTCCTTTTGTCGGCTGATTCTCCATATTTTTTCTTTCGGAAGCGCAATAGTAGTTTCGGAATTAGCTCTAGCAAGTTCGGACCCTTATCAAGAGTGTCGTTGAGGGAGGGGAAGCATCAAAGACTGGTTTAACAGGCGTCGTAACACTCTGTTTGAAGATTGGTCTATGCGGTAAATAATAGCCAGTGTCATCATACTTCTCCACTTTCACAATGAATCTTTCTTTTTCCTATGCCAGGAAAACATCATGGTAATCTTGCACTTTGTTTTCTTTCTTGAGTTTCCTGGTGGTGGTTTCTGCAACTTCTTTGTTGGTTGGGGACCTTGAATACAAACTAGTACCGTAATCCTCCATTTGCTAGATAAAGCCGAAAAACTGCGATGCTTTCTTTTTGGATGTCTCTGTACTAAAATTTTTCCGAAAGGTCAGAGTTTAATAATTTTGTTATTATTAGTAGGTCTGGGAATGTGTACGCAGTACAAAAACACGTTGATAATTGATTGGGTCTTTTGAAGTTTTTGTCATCGGTGGATTTTTAAGAGTGGTAGAATAATGGATTTCCAATTCCAATATTTATAGAGCTTAACAAACAATTATTTCGCGAAATTTGCCCTCTGATATATCACAGCAATACTCTGGATCGGCGCATAATTTTTGAAACGATTTATTCGCGTTCTGTTGTCCTTATTGGCTTAGTAATGGCGAATTTATTACATGTTTTACATTTAAGAAGCAGCTCGTTCACTTAGGAATAAAACAAGAAGTAATGACACTGAATTGTCTATTTTTTCATTTTATCTGTTGTAGTGATTAGGACAGAACTAAAATTGTGTATTTGCATCAAAGATTGGTAAAATAATTTAATGATACGAGCAGGAAGAAATAATAGACGCTATTTTTATGAAAATATAAAATAACCCATAAGAAATCATCATAATATTCAATCTCATTGTGAATAGTTTGATCAAATTCTCCATGTTAAACTGTCCAAGGTTATCCATATCTAAAACGGTTTTATTTAGCTTGCTCCGTTTTCTGTTGTTATTTCTTAGGTCAGATGTAGTTATTGAAATTTCATTACCTTCTAGTTGTCAGATTGATCTGAAATTTGGTACACACGTTTGAATCCGATGACAATACAATATCATATATTCACTCTTTTATTTATTTTTTTGTAAATTTTTTTGTTGCAGTTTTCAGGTATAGAACCGTATGATAGGTAACTAGATAAATACTGAAAACTTGAAAATAAAATAAGTAAACAAAACTTATCAAGTAAAATTGTTTCATCTTCAATATCCGTATCTATGTCACTTACGCTTTAACTTGTTTGTAATTGATTGTAGAAGTCAAGGCAACTACTGTCAACTATGTGAAGAATACTTAAAAGGTCTTTCTTTTTTTCCTGACTTATGGACACATGCCGCTCATAACATTTCTCAGGACTCAAAGATACATTTGCATTGCCCCTTCGACAGAAAGAAATGTCTTGAAATTCGTTTGTGGTGTCTAATATTGTTTTAAATTTAATTACACCCTATTCGTATTGGCCGCTAAATCCGAACCATCCCACACGAATTTCTCACCAGATGAATCTACTTTTCGTAGGTGCAATGGCCCTTTAATTATTATGACGGAAATATTTGTACTCGTCATACTTACTAGATTATACCAATCTCTCGGTACATGTATAGCCATGTCAGTCCTATATTTCGATTTGCGCATGGACAGAATCGCACTCCATGACACTAAAAACTTATGATCTATTAGTAGCAAATCTGGTCTCAGTTTGCTTATCCATAAAAACATAGCAGCGACGTGGCTATTTTCATTTTGCCCACCACACGTATCGGAGTAAAAGGTTACTGCATTTACATGGGGTGGCAAAGACATTAGAAAATGAAATTGGCACGACGTTATTTGGTTACCTCCACGTCCTCCATCAGCTTCACTCCATATGCAGCAAAAGCTTTTTTCACCGTAACAATCGTAAATTGTTAAATTGAAAGTCCATAGAAGTTGTTTGTAAAAAACGATAATAGTTATTAAATTAAAAAGGGGGTTAGGAGACATTGCTGCAGATCAAAACAATAAACTTTTTAACATCCCTGAATTCTTCTTTGTCTTTCTTTTTCATTGAATAAGTTGAGTCACCTTCAAGTTGGTGAATCTCAAGTTCCATCTTCATATTTTCAGAATCTGACGGCACGGCAAAGATGGTTTTTTAAAAGACAGACCCATTTAACGAAAAAAATTTCCAAAATATGTCTACGATACGGGATAAGCCACTTTTTATTTGTACATTTGAAATGTCAGTGAGAGTCCTGTGGGTAAATATTTTTTGTCAGTATGACTTCGGCTATAATGAGCTTCGTATAATGGATACGAATTTATGTGACTCGTTATAATCTGCATTGCTTCATCCCCTATTTTATTAGGAGGCATATGTGATTCAAGTTCTTGAGGGCTCGGAATTCCTGATATTCTAACAGATTTCTTCTATATTACCACATCCATACATTGATTAGAAACTTCAAATGTTTTCAGAAAACAACCCTTACAAAATTCAATCATAGTGGCATTTACTGTTAAGTTGTAAATATGATTCGCACCTCTTAGTTTAGGTTTGCCTGATATATTACGTATGCGTTGGGTCTTCTTTGGTATATCTAAAATTAATCATGACAAATACGCCGTACGTTTGTTGTAATCACCCAACGCCCATAACTCATCAAAAAGTCCTTTCTGGTTTTCTGAACTGATTTTTTCGGAACATTTTTTACGGCAAAGGGGTGCAGATGTAACTTGTCTTGACGGAATTATTTTACCTGATTGTGTTTTATACGTTAATCCTTTATTTCTTTCAATCCTAATTATTTTCCGAATGTTTGTCCCCATACGTTTCCTCCATTGACTGTGTTATCTTCAATAGTGACTTCAACATCATGGTTGTCATTTTCGTGAAGTGGTGCAATATTCTCAGAAGAAGAAGACTCGTTTCAGGAACGAATGTCCGATCACGCACGCTATCATCAGAGTTGTAGTGAGCTGGTTCGGTTGGCTCTGGGGTAGTTTAAAGAGTAATTTCATTCTCAAATGTTGCATGAACTGTCGTCGTCGTTGTCGTCGGTCACTTTTTTTGTTAACATGATACAGCCTACGGTACGGAGTGCAACAAATCACCAATTTCATGATTGAATATTGTTCAAGACATCTGCCAGATGAACTCTATTGATTTTCAGCTCACTAGAGAGATCACAACGGGTGCTATAGTATTTGAAATACCATATTTTATGTCATTTTTGGAGAAATTTCAATTTTTTAGCACGACACAGCCTCCGAAATGTATACAAGTAACCATTTTATGATATGATATTGTTCATGGCGACTCACATATGCGGAAAAGTTAGTTTTGATTATTAAAAGCTTTTATTTTTTATTTTATAAATTTTTGCTCAACTCTTGTTGTAATTGCATGACTTCCCATACCCGGCACATTCAAATAAAGCTTGTAAAGCAAGAGGGAACTCAGTTAAGGTAAAACAGCGGGCTCTATGCAATTTGAAGTTCTGTCTTGTCAAATTTCTCTGAGGCGCTTGAATATTTACACTCTGATGTTTGTTTCTTTGTTACAAAATAGTATCTTGCCAGTGCAGAAAAATGCAAATATGTTTCTACTGATATAAGGTCTCTATTGAGGTGATTTTTTTACGTTATGATTACTGATAACCTACATAGAATGATGAAAAAGTGTTTGTCCAATTTATGGCACACCATGCATTCTCATATATTTTTGCAGTGATGGATGGAAAAATGTGTGCTGTCAGACTTATCGACATTGAAAGTGAGGAATCGAACTTACCTGATGAATATTATAGAAGCCCTCCAGTACTACTGGCACCGGATAGCGACTACGAGGAACAATATGAGGTTGAAAATGAAGTTGACAAAACTGTAATTTCTGAAACAGATTTTTAAGATGATAATATCCCCTTATCAGTAAGGAGAGAAGAGCTTCGTAAACAGAATAAAGAACGTCCTCACTGGCTAGAAGGCAATCTAAGAAAACCTGATAGACAAATAAAATTTATTGGCTCAAAAGAATCGCCATGCACCATTTTATAGCTGGAAACTCTAGACCAATTTTCCAAGTTTTTGTTTCCCGATGTTCTTATAGAGCATATTACAGAGCAAACCAACTTATATTCAGTCCGAATAAACCAGCCAACATAAAATCTCACTAAATTACTCAATTCATAGGTATTACACAATTGGCAATAACTGATGCTCTTTGCAAAGCATGACAATCAGCCAAACTGAACAAAGTGGGAACACCATCAAGTGCAAAGCTTCAGCAAATGTACGAAAGAAAAAGAAAAAAGAGACCAGCGAAAAGAACCCAAGAAGTAATTGCACAAAATTCCAAATCCCATCATGTCTTAATAAGGACAGAAACAGTTTCTTACGTTTCCATACTGAATGAATTATAACCATTTGTGAAATAAAAATAATTTCTGTTGAAGTGGATTGTAGTATTGTTCTTTAGCTGCATGATGACCCTTATATGGCAGAAAGCAATTTTTTTAAATTTCTATAAATCTAAGCTAATTTTTTTTTATATTTTTACGTCAAACAGAACTGAAATTTCCTTCTGAATAATTTTTTCATATATAATACCACGAGAGTGAAAATTTTGTCGGCAAAATTTTTCGATTGTCATGAAAGTTTGTTGCTTGGCAATTTTGCGAATGACATTTTTAACAATTAAATGTCATGAGCAAAATTACTTAAAAGCAACAAACTTGAATACGACAAGAGAAAAATTTTACCTTACAAAATTTTTAATTGAGTGGTATTCGACATGACTATTTCACGGGAGAAAAACTAAAAAATCATATGTTTAAACGTTTTATTTATTGCAAACTTCAATTATACAAAGCCAAAAAAAAAATTACTTATTTATGTAAAAAGTACAATTATTATAATTGTACGTTGTAGCATTATTTTGGGGATTGTTTTGCATCATAACCTGTGATGAATTTAAGTTAGAAACTGAGGATTCCTTTTCTTTATTTTTATTTTTTCGAAGGTTCTCTATAAGTTGGAAATGGTGTTCTTCATTTAATTGTAAATATGGTTTCAAAGAATGTGCAGAAGAATGTCCTGTAAGCTTAATTACTTCTTGTTCACCAACTCCTTATTTTGCTAATGCAGATATTGCAGAAGCTATATGTGAATGATTGGTTATTTTTTGTGTGTCTATACCAATTGATTCTGCCGATATTTTCGTCCACTTTGAAATTGTATTAATTCCCAATGGTGAATTTTTGTACCATATTCCTTTCTCCCAATTTGGATGTACTGCTAAAAATAATCTTTGTTGTTAGATAAGGATTGGATTCTCTTTTTTCAATAATTTTTAAAAATAAACGAACGGGACACAAATTGTTGTTAGCATTATTTCTTACCAGCCACTTACTGCCAGATAAAGCTTTTGATCCTCCTTGTGTCGTTTTGGAAAAGATTGGATTATATTCTACCCTGCCAGTAAAATTACCTTTATTATCATATTATTTTTTAAAGTAATCAATATCACAATTAGCAGCTTCATTTCCACGCCATGCTAATTCAAACGACCATAAACGAAAAAACTTTTTTTGTAACCCATCAGGATTATCTTCAGAATAGCTTTCTACCATTTCCATTAATTCTTCTTTGGTAAACGCGTTAGAACTTCTTTTTCTGGTTTCAGGTTCAGCCTGAAGCTTTTTACGTTTTGTATCCCTGGCCAATCTAGCAAATTTATAGGTAATATCTTTAAATGGATCAATTTTGATGTTAAATTCTAGAAAATATTTTTCCTGAACCATTTCAGCAGTCGTATTCCAAAGTGTTTTCACACTAGTTTCAGTATAATCAGTTCCATCTCTTTTTTTCGTGTTAAAACCATAATCTTCAAGAATTTTTGCTATAACTTGTTCAGAAGTATCCTTTTCTAACGTATAATTACGTGCGTCCAGAAACATTCTAAACTGTTCCCACGCAGACTTTTTTGTTTTCATTGTATTTCGCGGTATACTTTGCTTAATTGTACTCTCTATTTCATTTATTGAATTATTTCCAAATCTTGTATTTTTCATGTTAATAATACTTATTTAAACTTTTGAAACAGTTTTAATAATTTTTAGACAGTTAAATAAATAAATAAATAAACAACTTAGTGTCCTTAGAAACCACTAACAAAGATTTTATATTGAATTTTATCACAAAGTGATAGAATTTTATACACATAGATTTGATATATTAATCGTCAAAAAATTGCCGCGACAAGACAAAAAATTGCCAGTTCAAATCCTTCAAATTTTGTCAGTTATCAATTTACTCTAGTGAAATAGTCACCAAAAAATAAAAATTCATGCGGTCCCATTTACATATTCACTCAGGTTTAAGTGATAGTTATATTCTAGCTTTCAGTACATTCCACTAACACCATTTGAAAACTTATTTTTTAACTTATTTCATTTGATTTTCACATGCGTAACACTCAAAGCAATCTTAATGATATGAATGTGTTCAAAATTGTACTTATGATTAACATTAATATTTTCCTTTGGGTGGGAGGAAAAGGTGAAAAATTGATCGTAATGTATACTTTGGAAGATGAAGTAGGGGGCGTCTCATTATACCTTGAGACTAAGTGAACAAGAACAATTGGCTTTTTGTGATAATTTTTCACTTTTAACACAAAAATTTGATGAAAAATTCCATTTGCAGCATTGTTTACATATTTATTAATGCAATTTAGACTATGAGTTTGATATTGTACGTTGTGAGAATTGTCATAATGAATTGATATCTGTGTGATAGTTCATAAATATCACATCATTGCATACCTGTTTTGTAAGGAAAATGATAGAAAATGAAAAATTGCCATGGTAACCACAACATGGCCTCAGAAACTTTTCAGTGGTAACTATCGTAGTTTTGTCATTTTTTGTGTGTTGCAACCTATATTCATAGTTATTTGTATATCACCGATGATAATCCAATCCGAATATTGATGATTATTGAGATTCAACACTTGATTCAATCCAGTTCTTGGGGGGTTGTTACTTACAACAAACTCGTACATGCTTCTGAGAATCCCTTGTATTTGTTTTAAATTGTAATTACAAAATGAATCACTCCAACCTATTTATTTTGGAATAAAGCTTCTTCTGTCATACTATCAGCCTAAACTCCCACCGATTTTTTGAAAAGGATTTTCACTTGGGGTACAGCATTCAACGAGGAACCGAATGCAAACTTGTTTCTCAATTGAAGAATTCCAAATGATCTAATCATGTTTTAAATATGGTGATACTAACACACCTTTTCTAACGACAAGACAATATATTATTTGTTAACTTTTTTCTATATTATAAACAGTTCAAAGTTTGTTATCTAACAATATATGTAATACGTCTTATTTTGCGTCCTTCGTTCAATCTGTATAAAGGCAGACGTTTCATGTTACTTTATTTCCGAATAAAGGATTGATTCTTTTAAAAAAATACCATAAAGTGAATTGCAACAGAGAAAATGTACGTGCTGATGGAAACCAGTGTAAAAAAGGTGGAAAATACGCGTGATAATTCCCATGATTTTTGGTAGGGTTGAAAAATGAGTAATAGTACAAAATTCATAAAAATGTCAGTCACGCTTTTTAAAGTTCACCCTCTCAGCACAGTTTTCTTAAGAGAAAATCGATGAAAATGGCTATGAAGTATATCAATGTTAGAAACAGTTTGCTTCATCGAATCATTACTCCAACAGTAATTGGAAGAAAGAAAATGGCTGAATTATTACCAATGCGTGCAAAAATAGCAAATGAGGTTATAAGAGTTAGTTGTAATAAAGTTAAGGGAAACTGAACAAATGGTGTGTAGCAATCCTCAGTGGAATTACCGTGAAACGGATAAAGAAAAGTTGAAATTTATCGATTTTTGACTCTTCCTTTGAATTTTGATCAAAATAGTATATTATTCAACAAGTGTATAGTGACGGGTTTTACCCAAGAAGCTGAAAACGGGTGTAACATCTGAGTGGGTAATAGCTATTATGCGCGTGTTGAATACTATACTTTATCCACAACTTTAAAAAAATGCAAAATTTATTTCAAATGAACAATATTCTTATTAATGGTAACATTATCAATATAAAAAAATGAATGTTAATTTACTTACATAATAATTATTAATAGTCACATTACAATTGTTAAAATTCATTCCAGGGATAACTTTGTCAGTCATCTGAGTCTGATTGAAAATCATAGGACTTAGAGTGGCACTAGAGCTAGGTACCAGATTTTTCATTGAAATTACAGCTATTATAATGTTTGTTAATTTCGTTTGAAATCTAATTCCTCTTTTTATTCTATTGGTTCTGTTGTCATCTATTCATCTATATAACCTTCGGTAACTGTGGTTGATTTTCATTCCCTAACTGCTTCACTTCTGTAACTGCAACTGTCGAGGCTACCACAGAAAGTATATACCGGACTGGAACGACGAAAGCGAATCACTATATAAAAACTTTCTCCACAGCGGTGATCAAAAGATAGTAGATGAATTACTGCACTCTATGCTGCGCGTAGAGAAAATGTTCTGAAAAAACTGAAAGCCTTGACTCCCAGCACACAAGTAGAAACCGCCTGTGCTCTTAATTCCGTGAAGACCCAGAAGAAACAGCAAATCAAATTTCAAACCGTCTAGTGGCCTTATCCAGAGCCCCTAGGAGTTTCACACACAAACATTACACAGTGTGAACTGGAAACTGAGGAATAGTATCTCCAGCGAGTGCCACTTTTCAATACCATTTACCCCTGAGGAGGTTACCAACGCGCTGAAAACTTCTGGTTTTGACGGAATCCACAATGAGTTCCTAAAGAACACTGGCCGAACACCCAAAAAATGGCTGGCCCACTGTTTCACCCACATACTAAAAACATGCATTCTTCCAAAGGAATTCAAGGAACTAAATTAAAACCAGGAAACCGAAAGATGAAGCAGATCGTTATTGACCAATATTCCTCCTAAACTCTTCTTACAAACTCCTAGGGAGAATAATCCTGGAAAGAATATAGGATAAAATAAACGAAAACATCCTCGCCAAGCATGCAAGAAACCGACCTGGACGTAACTGCACAGACCAGGCTCTGATCCTTACCACGTTCATAGAGGCAGAAGTCCAGAGACGTAACAAAACATCAGCTGTATTTAATTGTCTTACTGTGGCATACAATACGGTTTGGAGGAATGGGTTGATTTATAAATTCCTGCTAATAATTCCCAACATAGACGCTATCCTCCTAAACAACATCCTTAGTGATGGAGTTTTTCTAGTGATAGTGGATGACCAAACAAGCAGAGTGAAAAAGCTACATATATATATATATATATATATATATATATATATATATATATATATATATATATATTTATATATATTTATAATACCAGGATCCAGGAACAGCTATTTTAAAATCATCATCATCATCACACAGCTATATGTTCGTCCACTGCTGGAAATAAGCCTCCCGTAAAGATTTCCATCTCCCTTTATCCTGTGCTGCATTTAACCAGTTGGTTTGGATGCGCTTCAGATCATCTGACCAATGAGTGAGCGGTCTGCCTCTGCTGCTCTAGTCCATCTGGCTAGGTGACCCGCCCAGTTCCATTTTAGAGTCGATATTCTTGTGATGGCATCTGTTACTCCACCTCTCCTTCTAACCTCTGTGTTTGGAACTCTATCTCTCAGTGATAAGCCTAACATTATTCTTTCCATGTTTCTTTGCGCTACTCTTATTTTGTTCGCGGTGTTCTTTGTTAGGGTCATTGTTTCGGCTCCGTAGGTTAGTACTGGTAAAATACATTGGTCGAAGACTTTCTTCTTAAGACACATGGGAATATCAGATCTTAAAATGTAGCTCAAGCTTTTAAAGGCTGCCCATGTGAGACCTATTCTTCTGCCAATTCCGCAGGTTTGATTATCCCTTGCAAATCGAATCTCGTGGCCTAAGTATTTGTAGGAGTATACTTGCTCAATGTTTAAGTTGTTCACTGGCAACTAGATTTGTCATGAACTTTGTTTTGCCTATATTGATTTTCAGCCCAACCTCTCTGGATACTAGGTTCAGCTCGCTTCTTTGAGATCATTTGTAATTAATATCAGATCATCGACGAAGCGAAGGTGGCTAAGTTTTTTACCATTAATGTTGATGCCGAGTTCTCGATGTTTGTGCGTTTGAACATGTCCTCTAAAAGGTTGGTAAATAATTTGGGGGAGATGACATCTCCCTGCCGCATACCTCTCTCTATTTGGAAGTCTAATGACAGCATTTGCGTTCTTGTATAATTGCTTAATGATGTCGGTGTAGCTATGGTCGACTCTGCAATCAGCGAGGGTAATAAGCATATTATGGTGGTCTATTGTGTCAAAAGCTTTTTCATAGTCTACAATAATGAGATCCAACGGTTTCTTATACTCAATGCATTTTTCAATGAGGATTTTAATTGTATGAAGATGATTATTTGTGCCATAGCCCTTACAAAATCCTGCCTGCTCAATAGGTTGATAAAGATCGAGTTTAGCTGTCAGCCTTTAGGTGATTATTCTCATAAACAGCTCATATATCTGCGATAGCAGGCTTATTGGTATGTAGTTTACTATTTGGGCTATATATCCTTTCTTGTGTAAAAGTATTATGATGGACTTATCACATTGATCAGGGGTTATGGAGTTTCTTAAACAAGCGTTGTATAGCTTACACAGTATTTTTAGAAGTACTGATCCTCCTATTTTTATATTTTCGGTGCTAATTTCGTCATATCCTGGTGATTTATTGTTTTTCATGTCTTTTAAGCAGTTGTTTATTTTTTTCAAGTGTGAAATTATCAGATCGATTTGGTTTTTTGTAACTCCGTCTGGGCTAGCTCAAATCCATTTTCTCTGGGGGGCCTTTTTGAAAAAGCTGTCCATTGCATAAAAGTTGTTTGTTGTAAGAAGTCAAGCAATACTTGTCCTCTATCATTTCTTGTTCCAAACCCATGACTTCCCAGTGATGTTTCACTGTCGTCTTGTTTGTGGCCTAATTTGGCGTTAAAATCTCCCATAATGAAAGTATAATGGGAAGGTGTCTGTCGCGAAGCTGTGTTGATGTCGTCGTAGAAGCTTTCAATATCTTCGTCCTTTGGGTCGAGGGGGGGGGCTAGGTTCTAATTTTTGACGACTGTGAAAATTTACCATTTAGTTTTATCAAATATCTTTGATATTAGACTTTTTTGTAGGTATAATGTATATCTAGGATTTGAAATATTTTAAATTGAAAATATACATACTAATTGAATTATTTGAAAAGTTGAAATAAATCTTATTTTGTAAACTCTATTATATAATTTTAGAGTACAATCCCGCCACCCGGGATTTCAATGTGGATTGAAGTATTAAATGAGTTTTAATAATTATGATTTTGAAAAAGGTACTTACCGATAACTGTTGTTCGTCCATTATAACAAGAACTAAGTATAGGAACTGTAGGTTAGCAGGACGTAACGAAGACAACTTTATTTTAATACTTTTTGCAGAAAATGTGCTCCCTGCAAATCAAATAAAACGTGAAACTGAAAACCACTCCACGATCCGCCATGTCATGCTTGTCACCTATTTCGTTCGTCTCCTGGTTTCTTCTTTTTCAATAATTTTATGAATACATCAATCAAACAGCTCACCCAATTATGTTATTGTGATATTTGATATGAAATATCACTGATAGTTTTATAAACTAATATCGTATAAAAGTAGTGGCAGGAAATTACTGAAAATTTGTTCGAAAGATGTAGAAGTATCTGCAAAATGTGATCATCTTAGAAACATGTTAATTTGTAATACTACAGTAATGTTCTGTATGTGACATTAGTGAGAAGTATACAAATTAACATCGTATGAATTATGAATGTTTCCTATAGGAAGTTGCTAAAAAGGAGTTCATAGGATGTGTGTGAATCTGCAAATTCAAGCATTATTGTGTACATCGAAAATATGTTTTAATTACATGACATGAATGTTGATAAAGTTGGTTATAAAATTTAAAAATCTAGGAGATGTCTTATTAACGTTTTGAATAAACATGCGGAAAAGTCTCTAAAAAAACATCACAAAAAAGACTTGTTATGTTTCTTGTTTAGTGGGAACCTAAACATACAACCTAGATTAGACAATTGCAATGAAGGAACAACGACCTGGTCAGAGAATATGGAAGACAAAAATTGAAAAAATAAATTAAAAAAAGGTAGAAAAAGAAAATCTTAGGATAAAGTTTAATCTGGAATATTGAATAAACACGGAAAAAACTGGAGATGAGTAAAGAACCTAGCTTAGAACAGGAATGAATGGAGAAAATTGGCACAAACATAACTATTAATACCCTACACCACTAAGTGGTAGAAGGTTTTACAGATTATATATGCGAACCAGCCCTTCAATATATTGATATTGTCAAAGTGACAATTAAATAGGAAGTATAAAGCCATGATTATTTGAGGCATTCGAGATGACTTTGTTTAATTTAATAGTTAGATATTTGTCGAACAATTCGAGTTAATTCAAAAACAGCTATTACCTAAGCTTTGTAGTCTCAACGTCGAGCATTTGAAGTTTAATGACTCGAGACAATGACATAGTCTTCGTTTATTAAGAACCGTTACACCGCTTGTTCGAAGGGGGTTACTAAATTGCTGCGAGTGTCTTAATCCGCCAGTAAATTGAATCTCGGTTTAGTTCCGGCCAGTGTTTCAAACAGTGCATGTGCTATCGTTGACCAGTGGTGCGCAGTAATAGGAATTTAAAAAATGGAATAAAATGTTATTATTCCGTCACTAAGTTCCCACCTTTCGGAATAGGATTTTAATAATTATGTTTTTCGTCATGTTGAAGCTTATAATTCATTCTTATTGGTAGTAACTCATTTGAGAAAATATCAGACATAAAGTCAGAAATCTAATTAAAGTTTATACTTGTAAAGTTTACATGATTTTAACATTTCTCTAAATGAAATGTTATCTCAGGAACAGTTTAGAGATGCATTGAATATGATATGAATACAATGATCTCCTGATGGACCGTCGTGTAACTTTCTCAGTTCTTCGGCTATCTCGTTCTTGGGATAACTATCTGTTCTCTTATCTCGAAACCAGCATCGTTTTCAAGGACTATTTTCATCAGCCCTTTTCCCAGGACAAGGGAGTCCCACTGAGCCCAATATGCCTTGATTGCCGGTGAAAATCTTGACACTTCTGGCCAGGTAGGTCGCCAATTTTCTTCTTTCCATTGCCAAATCTTCTTTAGGTGAGGATCATTCTTCCGATCTTCTCTGATCCTGGTTGGTGACCATTCTTCGTTGACTACCGTAATACTTGAAACTGCAACTTCCTTAGATTTCGACTTGTTGCAGTGAGAATAGTCTACAGGGCATGGCCGCCTAGGCAGAGAGTCGGCATTCCGGTGATTCACATCAGCTTGATGTTCGCCCGTCTCTAGCTTGCCCCTTGACTGGTATTCTTGGATTGCAGGAGTCCTGTGTCGCTTAGACGGACTGCGTACGTGCTCTAGCTCGCCACACTTCCGGTATTTAATCGTCTTCGGCGTCTTCTCTACCATAATCTTTATCAAGTTAACGATATGGTCAAGTCTGTCTTCGTTACCTCCTTCTTGCATAGTCCTTATATTGTTGTGCCGCGAATACTTCGTGGCTGCTTCATATTTAAGTGGCTCTTGGTTTGCAGGAGTCGTATGATGCTTATACGAACTGCGTACATACTCTAGCTCGCCACAATTACAGCACCTGATCTTCTTCGGCTTCCCGTCTACCATACATTTCAACAAGTTAACGATCTGGTCAAGTTTGTCATCGTCACCTTTTTCCTGCATGGTCCTACCTTTGCTGTATCCCGAAGCCATCGTGGCTGCTTCATATTCAACAGTAGCAATCAATGCATCGGACAATGTTTTAGGATGGGCTGATTGAAGCGTTCTCTGCATATCATGGTCACATAAGCCGTCAATAAAGGCCTGGATGCCTAAACGTTCCATCATGTTATCTGGTGCTGATGGATAAGCAAATCGAACTAGTCGGGCAATATCCAGTTCATATTCTTCACGATTACACCTTCGGTTCTTCAGCTGGGATTGGTACAAATGTTCTAGATGTTCGTGACCATATCGCATGTCCAACCTCTTCTTTAGCTACTCGAAGTCATACGTTCCTTCCAAAGGTGTCGTCTGGAGTACATCAAAGGCATCTCCCCGAAACGCTATAGCTAGGTTCACTGCTTTCTACTTATCGGATCAATTATTCACTCTAGCGGCTGTTTCAAACTGTTTCACATAATTGGTCCGCGACATTTTTCCATCGAACGTTGGGGTCTTGATTCGGGTAAAACTGCTAATGTCTTCTAACTTAAGGTGTGTTTCTGACGTGCAAAGTTTTGTTTGCTCGGTATTCCTTTCTTCCGCTGGCGTGTCTTGAGTTCTTGGATCTGTCATATTTTTTTCTAACTCCTTGATTTTCTCGCCCATCTGGTTTTCCATCATTGACATCTTATTCTCAATATCCGATTTTAGAGACGAAATTTTATTTTCGGCGTCAGCGACAATGTCATTTTTCATTACTAAGATATCGACAGAAATTTTGTCCATTTTGGCGGAAATATCGTTCTTTATAGCAGAAATATTATTTTTCACATTCGTTAAACTTTTCTATTCCATGGCAGAAATATCATTTTTCACATTAGTTGAAATCTTCTCTTTCCTGGCAGAAATATCGTTCTTCATATCAGAAAAATCGGTATTTATATCAGAAATTGACGAGACTAAGGTGGAAGCCTCGTCCTTGAATAATAATGTTTCTGGATCGAAGACGTCACTTACTAATGCCACTTTTACTCTTTTTACTAACTCACTCTTCTTACGGGACGTTGCCAACTCGCGATTTTCCAATTCTGTCTTTAGTTCAATCACCTTCAGGTCACTGAGTCTCTTGGTCATTTTTAAGTAGCTATTCATTTATATTACCCCACACCTGACACCCATGTAATGTTTTTATTATTTTTTTAAACGTTTTTATTACGACAGGTGGGATTCTACGCAAAATAAAATGCACACTGCAAATAAAATTGTAATTTCCGTGTCTCTACATCATCCACAATACCAACTTCGAGATCAATACCCGCCACGATAACAGCTTCATCAGTACATTCAGTGCATCAGTCTTCCTCTTCGATAAAATCTCCATCAACGATAAGCGGCCATTTTCTCAGAAATAAAGATATAAGTGTGGATATAGGAAAAGAGCCCAAAATCAATATTTCAAATTGTACAAATATCAACATACATTTTGTATCAAAATAATTTTCTAGTTAAATAAAGGTATATTCATTTATTTATTTGTAACGGGAAAATCCAAATTTAACAATAAAACTAACCTTTATTACAATTTAAAATATTCCACTCTTCTACAAATTAAAAATATTTTGATATGTATTAAAAATATTAAGAAGTTAGGTAGCGACATTTTATAGGTTAAATTGAAAATTGGGTAATCAGTCCTCAATTTTACATTTTACACCATAGAATAAACATGGTATTTAATGAAAATAGTGGCCTGCAAAATGACCATAATAAAAAATCAACATGTAAAATATTTTCGTAGATAAAGTATAGTATTGAACTCGCGTATAATCGCTATTACACACTCGGAAAAATTACAACCCAAGCCACAATCACTGTTATATAAAAACTTACTCTGAGATCCCTATAAACTGACACACAACTTCATTAGTACTAGCCACGCAACACTAGACGCTAACTGCAGCGCTTTGGTAGCGGATTTCGAAACTATTTCACTGGTCCGTCTATTCCGGTGGTCCGCCTATCCCTGACTCACCCTAGTGTTAGATCCATTTAACATTGTTTCATAGAACCCCTTTCTGCGATCTATAAATTATCACACAATGAAAGTAAAAAATTGCTGTAAATAACAGATGTGTATATATCTATTGCCATATTCTAAGTTTTTTTTCTAAGTGTTTTCATCGAGGATTTTCATTGTTTTTTAAAATAACACAGTTGATATATTTAAATTAAGTACTGCGCTAAACGATAAAAAGCATTTAGGCATCTCCTAATATTTGTTTTTAATAGCTTATCTCTCTCACAGCATTCAAAGGTTGCAATGTTTGATTTGTTTGGCACACGTGCTTTTAAAAGGGTGTTTTTTTGGAACACTGATAAACAATGGTCCAAATTCAGGGAACAAAGTATAATACACAAAAGATATGAAAGATAATTTAAAAATGTGCCAAATAATCCAATCTCAAACATACCAACGAAGCCAAACATGGAATTTAATGAAAGAAAATTTTGATTGAGGTTAGTTTGAAATTGGATTGTAATTCCTCCGTATTTGATAGAAAACTAATCGATGAACGGTTTTATACATGTACGAGTACGTGTTTATTGTTTCGTAATATAGAACGTACAAGAACTTTCCAAATATTAGAATGAAATGGTGGATTGAAAGATCTCAGAATAACGGAAATATATGTCTTCGTCTCTATCTTGTTTTCCAATGAAGTGCATTGGGATTTATATAGATCTAACGTTATTTGTAATCACTGATATTAAAAATATAGAATTCAGTATGTCATTGATTGGGGTATGAATATTATATCTACCGTGCGAAAATATGTAACAGAGTTGAATGAACGTAATTGTATCAAAAAGTAGCTAAGTGCGGTAAAGTTTTTATGACATATTTTTTGTAAAACAGTGGCTAATACTGAGTTATTGCTTTACCTACCTAGAAAACCTGAAATAAATGCTGGAGAAACTTGCAACTTTCAAACTAAGTATAAGGGTTAGTAAAAACATAAAAATAACTGCCACTTAACGGTAATGACTCAAAGCGTCGGTTATTAAATCTAATAGCTGTTGTACGTGTATTTCTGCAATGTAATTTTAGATTATTTGTAAATATACTAAGAATAGCTTAAATATATTTACCCATTGCGTTAACGCAATTTTTCCACAAAATACGACAACAATACCATTCAAGGAATAGATAGAACAGATATGAAGTTTATGCTTTAACACATAAAAAACTGAATCTAGATTATAAAATAAAGCTAACATGAAGTCTGTTCTATCATATTCGCTTTGTTCCCTAAATAAACAGAAAATATGGAATTATAAAGCTTTATAATTATCAAAAATTTGTTTCAAAAAGAATATAAAATGTTTCTCTTTTATAATACAAAGAATTAAACATACAAAATTCATCAAACACCAGCCCATATTATAATTTGAAATAAAACAGAATAAACACGGAGAAAAAATATTCAAAAAATCTCACCAGCAAATATGTGAAACCACAACGATGTACTCGTAAGGTACTAAATAAATTTTACTGATAGGAAGAGAGTTTTCCAATGTACGATATCGTTTAAATACCCGAAATTTGGAAGAGAAACGAGTTTTTTAATTTCGAAACATTAGTACGACGAAATTAAAATACCATAGTCCGATAGAAATCGTAACAGGCGATCGGCTTGTTACAACTTAGGTGAAATAGGAAACGAGGCAGTAACGGCAATACACACCATCCAACAGATCCTTGAGAAATTCCTCGATTACAATAATGATCTACATGTCATTTTTATAGATTTCATGAACGCATTTGACTGAATAATTAGACCCAAGATAATAGAAGTATTAAAAATACTAGGAATTCCAAAGAAGCTCAGGGAACTGGCGGGAATGACCCAACAAAGCACTAAAGGAAAAGTAAAATTTCAAGATAGATATCAGAAGAATTCAAAATGAATAACACTGTTTGACCTAGTACTTGAATCAATTTTAAGGAACGTAAAATTAAACGAGAAAAATATTATAGTGAACGAGATATAGTTAATCGCATATGCCGACGACCACTACAGGTTTAAGATAACAAAGCTATTTGAGCTAGTGTAACATTGTATGTGAAAGTAGAGCAATAAACGGCTGAGCAGGGAATCTATTTATTGTCCGAAGAAACCTGGAGTCATCCAGTCTTAAGAGAACAATTATTTTTAGATTTTAAGAACTTAAATGAAACTTTGTGAAGCTTCTTTATAGAAATTGACTATCTCGACCCTTACTTCGTGGAATATGCTCATATTAGTGTTTTTAAATGAAACTCACGGTCTCTAGTTAATTCCACAATATAATAAAAGTTATTGAAAATTCTAAAAAATTGACAATTGTTTTGATAAATCAATATCATCGTCAGAATGACAGAAGTTACATTTCATTTGATGCCTACCTGATGTTAGTAGTTATTTTTGGCTAGACCAAGAAGTAACCTAGCTTGTGATTGGCTTAATATATGTTTATAGAAAAAAGAAGATGTGATATTACAAATATTGAAGCTTAGATATTATTAGCTCTATGGTGATATCCTGGATATCATTTTTCCAATTAAGATCTGTATAACTGTGCAATGATATAGAAAACCAGGAAAACTATGTCTGTTGATCTTTACAATTATCACTTAAGAAGACAGTTTATTAGTGGAGAACTCCCTAGATTTAACTGTTCATTGACAACTTCATATTGTGGGTTTCTTAAATGTCTTCTAATTTCCAGTTCTTCAAGGAAATCCAGTTCTTGTCTATTTTCACAAATATGCAGCACTTCTAGTTCTGTGTTAGGTGTCAATGAATGATTGGTGTCAAGTAGATGTTTTGCGTAGTGGGATTTATCTGGTTGTTTTAATCTGTATGATCGTAAGTGCTCACTGTATCGTAATGCTGTCTATTTGGGTCAGACCCTTAGGAATTTTGAAATACGATACAGTGAGCACTTACGAGCATACATATTAAAACAACCAGTTAAATCCCACTACGCAAAACATCTACTTGACACCAATCATTCATTGACACCTAACACAGAACTAGAAGTGCTGCATATTTGTGAAAAGAAACAAGAACTGGATTTCCTTGAAGAACTGGAAATTAGAATACATTTAAGAAACCCACAATATGAAGTTGTCAATGAACAGTTAAATCTAGGGAGTTCTCCACTAATAAACTGTCTTCTTAAGTGATAATTGTAAAGATCAGCAGATATAGTTTTCCTGGTTTTCTATATCATTGCACAGTTATACTGATCTTAATTGGAAAAATGATATCCAGGATATCACCATAGGGCTAATAATATCTAAGCTTCAATATTTGTAATATCACATCTTCTTATTTCTATTAACATATATTAAGTCAATCACAAGGTAGGTCACTTCTTGGTCTAGCCAAAAATAACTACTAAACATCAGGTAGGCATAAAATGAAATGTAACTTCTGTCATTCTGACGATGATATTGATTTATCGAAACAATTGTCATTTTTTAGAATTTTCAATAACTTTTATTATATTGTGGAATTAACTAGAGACCGTGAGTTTCATTTAAAAATTCTTCTTTATAGACTTAATATACGACGTAACTATTTCCTAACCTATGATTCGTGACCATTTTGCAAAAAGTTTGCGTAATATTTTTAAAAATATGACAATTTGTTTACTAGATTTCCAACTTCATTCTTTTGCCGGCTTGAATTCTCCATTATTATAGTAATACAGTGACAATGTTTTTCTCTTCGCTGCATTAAAAACAAAGTATATTAAGCTATTAACTACTTGACCCAATTGAGCATCTATTTCAATACCCTCAGCTGGCTTTCTTTACCTGCGAGAAGGTCTTGACCCAGCTGCCATACGTTGTTTTTTCTGTATCGTCCTTTCAGTGGAGAGGATGCTATTAACTACACCATATTGTAAATTAGAAATAGTTCAAAGAAATCCTCTTTTCTTATTTCACAATTTGTTGGAGTTTTATTTATTTCGGAATGCTAGGTTCAAAGAAATATTGTACGGAATGTGTTATATAAAAGTTGTTCATTGAAAGAAAAATGGTTACACTAATTTTGTATAAAATTAACAAGAACAACTTTTACATTCTAGACTCCATCTTACTGACGGAACAACAACGCTCTTCTTCTTTTTTTATTTTAGATACCATGGAACACATTTTTCAGGTTTGCCTACAGACGACTATTGAAAAACGTTAACACCCTTCCTCAAACCTGTAAAATGTGGCAAAATAAATTTAAATATTCTAATAGTTTTCCATTAGAACAAATTTGACATGTTCACAAATTTAGTGAACTTTTCATTGATTGAAACACTTCGTATTGGCAACATTAGGTTTTAATTGTAAAATAACTCATAAGGTGTTTTATTTTTAACTAAGCATGATTGAGCTCTGTTTGTAATGTAGGCGGCTGCAAGGATAGCGTCTTTCCAAAATATTGTATCCATGTTTGCTTGGGTAATCATAGATCTCGTCTTATCCATCCATCCATTCTTTCAGCCACTCCGATAAGCTGAGGAGTATAGGAAGGATTGTAGGATACTTGTATTTCCTTTTCTGAACAGAAGTTTTGCATTTTTTTAGAACGACATTCTCCACCATTATCGCATTTAATTTTAGATATTTTTCTCGTACAAAACAAAGCTGGCACTTTTGCTTCGTAATCTTTTAGACGCCTAAAGACCCCATCTTTATTTTTAATAATATACACCATCCCAAACGTCTATAAATCATCAACAAAAGTAACAAAATATAAACTAGCATTTCGAGAAACTGATTTAATTGGACCACAAACATTCATGTGCACAAGTTGTAATACTCTACTTGATCTAGATATCTTTGAGTAGTATGAAATACATTTTTGTTTTTATCTTACACGCACATCACATATGGTCTCCATTTCTGAATTTGCAAACTGCATTCCATCCACTAAATTTGAGTTTTAATTTTTGAAAGTGAATTGTAATTTAAATGACCATACACCTAAGATGCCACAGCTGCTTATCTTTACAATTGGCTGCCAATTTTGCATATTCATCATTGTTATGTATAAAAATTATTTTATATAAATTGTTACATCTTACACCTCCAACAAATACAATCTTTCTTTCCTTTACGATTATTTTACCATTAACACAAACAATTTCAAAACCAGCTTTTTCTATTGTAGAAATTGATAATAATTTCACTATTAAATTTGGCACGTACTGTACATTTTCTATTGTTATTGACACATTTTTATTTTCTACTTTACCTACTACTTCAATGTCCCCTACACATGTTGCTTCCATGAACTCACCTTCTTCTGCCAGCTGTAGTATTTTAGGTTCTCTAAATCTACGCATATTTACCAATAAATATCTGTTAACATAATGGTGTGTTGCCCATGAGTCTGCATACAATTCCGTCTTGCTTGACTGAACATCCGAGATTGCACAAAATGGTATAGAATCACCATCACTGCTTCTACCATTGTCAACATCTATTTTCGAACAACTGGCTTTATCTTTGACATTGTTCGGTTTATTATTCCCACTTATAAAACACTGCTTTGATTGATGTCCCATTTTGCCACATACATGACATTTTATACCACAAATACTTGCAGTGTCCCACTTTACCACATTTGAAACATTTCAGTACCTTGTGTCCTGCCTTGAATGAAGAAAGCACCTCTCCTACAACACTTCAAAGACTTTTACTAGGATTTTTATTTACTGATAACTTACTCTATAAGTCTTTGTTTGACAAATTATAGTTTGATATCATTATCCGACATTGTTCGTAACGCTGTAACTACATTTTCAAATTATTATGGCACTGATAATAACAGGATATACATGACATATCAGATTCTTCAAAAGAGCTTCCTAAATTTTTATGTTCTCTAAAAACTCTGTCGTACTTTGAGAAATGACCGTCCCATACTCATATTTCAGGCCAATCAGTTCTTTTAGTGAATAAAATTTGGAACATGTGCCTTTTTTGGTGAAAATAGACTTTAATTTCTGTATCATCTCGTATGCTATTTCTGTTTCTTTCACATATTCCAAGTGAGTATCAGCTACATTTTGTATAGTCCCCATACACGCTTTGTTATTTTTCTTTTGCCAATCATCATTCCCACTACTTTATGGTACTTCTTTTAGGATATCCCTTGAATCCATTGCTATTAATACAAAGTTTAGCCGGAATTTCCAATTATTAAAGTTATCTCCATTAAAAGGAATAATTCCATGTTTATTTCCAACACTCGCCATTTTTGTTACTTTCAACTTATTTTTAATTTTCCACTTTTAACACATTCCTTCTGGGCCGATAACTAATGCTAGGTTCAAATAAATATTGTACGGAATGTAAGAAAAATGGTTACACTAATTTTGTATAAAAATAACGAGAGCAAACTTTTACATTATAGACTCCATGTTACTGACGCAAGAACAACGCTCTTCTTCTTCTTTGCTTCAGCTGACAAGACACAAGACACATTTTTCAGATTTGCCTACAGACAACTATTGAACAACTTTAACACGGAATGACAGCAAATGATGTTTTTTTATTCTACAAATTCACGACTAAATTGGAAATTGATTTGAAAGTAACATCATAGAAATTTTTCACTGGACATTATTTTGAGGTTGATATATTCAAGACGAAAGTGGATAATTAGTAATGTTTATATATAGATCCCACTCACTTCTTTTTACACCCAATATTCCAAAACTCTCGCGGATGATTGTACACATCTTCAATAAATTTCAATTATAGCATAAAATGCGCGTTGAAACGTAAATAGCTAACCGAAGAACGTTCCATTGTCAAATCAATCAGATTATTTTCTGTTTGGTCTGTTAGGAAAGCACAATTTTCGTATATCTCGTCATTTCCAAACTGCTGATCAAATATGACAGCTGACAGAATTAGCGTGGTGTTCTGGTCAATGTTAAAGTTACTTTCTCTCAGTTAGCGACGTGAAGGAGAAACTAACAATGTTCTTTTCAAATTGAAGTTGGACCTGTTCACTTTCCGGTGTCTATGTCTGACATTTATAACAACCCATTTTCCACCCAAAACTCGGCCATTGGCGTAGACAATATTAAACTAAATTACAATAATTATAGTGAAAAACATTTATTTGATGAAAGATTATAAATGTACCTACATTAATATTAAAAATATTACATCCAAAAGTCTTTCTTCAGAATTTCGAATTAATTCCGGACATTTTCAGATCCTCACCCAACGAAACGTTCAACTAATTTATCTGTTTTAGTAATTTATCTTGAACAAAATAGAGCACGTCACTAAACCAAATTAAAGTTTCAGAAGAAACTTAAAACAGCTGTACCTTGAGTTTAGTAAAAAAATAATGCACTCAACGGCCATACACCCTACATGCCATCCATTATCTGATCGGAAAACCGTGACACGGACACATCTAGACGGGGAATGTGTTCAACTTTTCTAATTTAGCCAAGAGACACAAAAAAATGACTTACTTAAACTCCCCGAAAATCAAAAGGGTGCAGGATATAGTAGAAACTTTTTAACAATATTAATATTGGCTTTTTTACAACTTTGTATTCCAGACGATTAAACTTCATCTGTTCCGAACGAAATCATTAGAATATGTTGGACGCCCTTTTATAAAAATTTTAAAAATTCTGATTAGCATACACTACAAAAAATTTTATACTGAAAACTCGTGAAACCAAGACTTTTATTCAAAATAATATAAATCTGCTTTTATTGCGCCACAAATATTCATATTGTCAGTTAATTTTCAATAATTAATAAATGTTACTAAGTTCGCACTCCATAGATACACATAGTTAGGGCGACATTTTAGTTTATCTACAGTTAACAGTACAATTCAGTTCAAATGTGTTTTGACAATGGATATAACAGGCAATCGGTTCCTGTACTGAAACACTGCTGTTGCATAATGCGTTAAAAGGTGGTCGAGATATGGTGGAAGATTTACCTCGCTCTATTCGACCATCAAAACTGAGCGACTTGAGCCGACTTTTTTCTCAAGTTCCAATTGTAAAATGAATGATTTAAAACAGTTATTAATAGAAACAATTAATTATGGGGAAAATTGTTGTAAAAGCCATGGTATCTAGTCTGCTGGTAAAGTAGGGTTAAGTTCTTGGAGATCAGAAAATGTTCTAGCTGAGATTGCAATTTTGTATCGATGTAGAATATCCAATTCATTCATAGTTTTTGTTCTAACTTGTTGCCTTCGCTCAGGAAGAAGTGTCCATTCTTCCTAAAATCGGAGTTCACAAAATATATCATCCTAGGGTGTATACTCCAAACCACGAATGTCGGTTACTTAAAATGGAAAATTATGATTCAAGAATTTGATCAGAAAATGGTAATAAAAGAATAACGAATAAAATAATATATTGTTACCTTAGCATCTCCAGGCTTTCTTTTACGTCCGATACTTTTTACCATCTCAATGTATTCGAAGGATTTGAAGAAAGTGTGCTTTAAATATTCTATTGTATATGGTCGAGGATTCATTCTCGTTTTTTTGCTGTGAACGGCATATCTGACTAGAACATTAATTCTTGACTTCACACGTAATTCTACAGGTTAATCCATGATTATTTGGAAATAATTTCACAGTAGAATCCTGACTTCGAATTATAAGGATTTAACCCAAAACACCTAAATAATATGTAGCTGCTTACTATGTTAAACTATGGGACACCAGACTATCTAAAAAAAGAATATAAACTCTTTTCAATTTGTCGTATTTGGGTTAAAACAAGTTTAAATGATCCAAAAATGATCTACCCTCCAGTTAGATAAAGCAATCAGATTCGTAAGCTGCTTAAACTGTTTTTTGATGGACCCAAGTAATTATGCTTGTTTAATTATGAATAGCAAAAAGAAATTAAGAAAAGCTGCTAGAACCCAAACCTTCACTTGGATGTATAGTACACAAGAAGCCGATAACTCCAAAATAATATTTATTGGTTTGTTCAGCTTAAAATCAGCGACTTTATTCAAATAAATTATGGGACAATAATATACTAGCACCTTTTTTAATAAAACAACAAAGCAAAACAAAAGACATTGCTCGTAATAGGAAATACAAGAATTCTTTGGGGTTGAAATAACACCTAATGCGTGTTGGAGATAGAAATATTTCTTTGCACATCATAGAATATGAAGCTGCGTCATAAAATATACCATTTCTAGACAGAATTGCAGGATATCGAGTCAACGCAAGGTGCCATCTAGTTGTCAAATAACAAAAAAATTATGCATATTTTTTATGATGACAGTAAAGACAATGAATTTTTAATTAAATGAATCAAGATTACTAGATAAGATTGCACTTTTCTAAGTGGTATGATATGAAGACCACATTACGACTTTAATTCAATAACATGTGCAATGACAGGGGGGTAAACTAAATAGTTTTCTGGATTAATTGGAACCGTTGTCTTTACAAATATACTGAACTGAGTATAGTACTAAAAATGTCATAAATATATACAAATATCAACAGTGGCGTAGCCAGGCACGTGGAGCACTCTTCTTATAATGAAAATACGGTATTTTATATTATAAAATGAATTGTAAAAAAACATGACAAAGACCGCCGCTGTGTCGTGCACAGATTTTGGAGAACTTTGTTATAACTAGGTATACATACACATTATCAGTGGAATCCTGATCGGAATATTTGCCTTTTCATTATATGAACAGTACTGCTAATTATGCGTACTATAGTAGAATTTCTATGTCAACAGTTCTAAGAGAATATATTTATTATGTTTTGATTCTTACCATGTGGGATATGAGCAGGCTCATTAATACGACTTGTCGAGGGTAGCGGATCATCCGAGAAACTCACATTTCTCAAAACTACATATTCCTTGACTTTATGTGGTGTAGAGGGTAGTTGGATATCTACGAGATTTACAGTACTTAAAGTTGTATATTCCCTCAATTCGTGTGGTTCTAAAATAGATAAAGGGGGTTTATAACCCACGGAAATAAAAGATTAATGAACAGCACATACCTGTTGATAATTCCACATCCACATTATTCATCACTTCAGCTTTGGGCTGTGATGCACTATATATTGTGTTATTTAAATTAGGTTTCATATTAATGTTCAATAATTCTAACATTTTTGTTCCTCTTGATGCCATATTTGAAATAAGAATAATGACATAAGGCTAAACAAATCACAAGTTACAGAATATTTCACAACCGAAATGACATGTGTCATGTACTGAACACTACCGAATTTGAGGTTAATTATTTCAATGTACGCATGCTCAAAATGAACATAGCTCATTGTTCCATTCAGACTTGATAATATTTTAGACTTATTCAACTGAATGAATGTGTTATATGCATATAAAACACATAGCATATTCTTACACCCACGACTAGAAAAATGTTGTAATATGAAAGCTTCATCTATTAAAAAGAAGTAGATTACACTGCTCACATCATCATGGATCTTTGCGATCAGTTAGATTGAGACATAACATATTTATCTACGCTAAAATTTCATTTTGAAAAAAATGTAACTTGGCACGTTCTTCCACTTGCCCTTCCAATTGTTATCATGACAATATTCACATTGTTGGAGGTGGCGAAACACCAAAATGGTAATATCACGTCGTCAAGAGTATACTCACTTATCAAGACACGGTACCTATGTAAAATTTATAATCGCTATTGGCTAAATTCCAAACGAATTATATAATCTTGCAAATGTTTCACCCATTTTCGAGCATCCTATATATTTTGTTTATCAATCTGATCTAGAAGCTCATTTTAAACATGCATTACTGAATATATCAAATACGAAAATCAGTTACATCAATCATTGTTTTGGAAAATAAACGACGCAATTTACGTAATAAAATAGCGAAGCTTAGTTTGAGAAAAAACAACGCGGTTAAAGGCCCTTTCATGTATAATCCTGTAGGAAACATACACACACACTACACTCTAGTCCACTGGACCGTTAACTTAAGTCACCAAGATTGTTCGGGACCGGATCCGGCAAACAACGTTAAATTACTGAAACGTACAATGCCAAATACGGTTATCAGCAGAATGCAAGCATTAAAGCTGAGATTTTGTCAATTGTTACGGATACCATACTCAACGCCTATTATACACTCTTCCATTTGCGAGGCTTATCATTATCAGAAAATCTTTTATGTCGGTTGGATAAATTAGAAAAGTTAATTGTGTCCCACAATTTCAGGACATGGTCGATGTGTAGAACGATATTTATGGTTCTTGATTCTAATTGACAAATAATAATAATCGCGGTAAAGAAGATGTGGATAATAATTTATTATAAGCACGATATTTTCATTGTCAATATTCATTATATAATGAACATTTGAAGGGAGAACAGCATAATGAAATTGACTGTCTCGACCCTTACTTCGTGGAATATGCTCATATTAGTGTTTTTAAATGAAACTCAAGGTCTCTAGTTAATTCCACAATATAATACAAGTTATTGAAAATTCTAAGAAATTGACAATTGTTTCGATAAATCAATATCATCGTCAGAATGACAGAAGTTACATTTCATTTTATGCCTACCTGATGTTTAGTAGTTATATTTTTTTGGCTAGATCTTAATTGGAAAAATGATATCCAGGATATCACCATAGGGCTAATAATATCTAAGCTTCAATATTTGTAATATCACATCTTCTTCTTTTTTCTATAAACATATATTAAGCCAATCACAAGTTAGGTTACTTCTTGGTCTAGCCAAAAAAATATAACTACTAAACATCAGGTAGGCATAAAATGAAATGTAACTTCTGTCATTCTGACGATGATATTGATTTATCGAAATAATTGTCAATTTCTTAGAATTTTCAATAACTTGTATTATATTGTGGAATTAACTAGAGACCTTGAGTTTCATTTAAAAACACGAACAGCATAATATTTAATACGAAGCAAACAATCGATAAAGTAGTTTATATTTATTTAATCTGCTCTATAGTGTATACACTTTGTTTCAGTAATAGTTCTAAGCTGTAAATTTCAAAAAATCAAACTTAATCTTCTTTTTTTTCAATTCACAGGATGCTCTTTTTGGCAATTGAATAAAAAATATTTCAATCGTCCGTCTAAAGAATCCTAGCATTGAACTATACTTTCCTTGGAACATATAATGCTCAGAATATGGAGTATGGTATATTATCAAAACGATGGGGTCAGTTGTAACCTACTCTAAAAGAATGATGTTAATTAAATCAATTTAGGCAACAAACATTATCTAATTTCTCGTTCGGTCTCCTTCTAAAACGCTTCGACCTACGTATAAAGGCCATGACGTCTTTCAGAGGAAGGGAATATAGGTCTTTTTCTTCGATTCTATCCACATCAAAGATTTCATTTCAAAGCTCTTTGTATTCCTCCTCCCCGCAATCTGGGTCTGAAATGGTCCTTAAAAGATGAAAGTATCTTCTATGTCTGCAATGGCCAGTCAATACATCAATTATTATCAGTCGTAGCTGTAATCTAGGTTTATACAGCAGCCACCGTGTATTTTTTATACCTGGGCAGGCGATTTTTTGCTTCACCTGCCTGTGGAAGTTGCAGTCTCGCCAATATTTCTCGAGTCTTCCCTGGGCCCATTCTTTGAGCAAGGGTAAAGTTTGAGCTTTACTTAACCCTATCATGGGTTCGGGTCCACAGCAGGGCATTATAACCTGTTCTTTCTTGGGCACTAAAGTGGCGACCTGAGCAAGATGCCGGCATGAGACTCTTCTGAAGGGTGGTTCGACTCCATGTTTGTGCTACACTAGGTATGTCAGAGGATTGTCGGAGTATAAGATGCTTAGGACGCCACTACCTTTTAGATGTCAACGAATAAACCAAAATAATTCAAATGTGAAGAAAACTAAGGCGAGAAAGGTAGAAACACTTTGTGGAACTTAATTAAGACAATATTGATTTATAAAAAATTAAAAAAACCTACGTTAACCGATCACGATCCCCTACAGCTCTTATAGTCAGGTGCATTCGAAAATAAATTCAAAAATTAAAACATAAACTTTATTGTGTCAGGAAGAGTGGACAGAAGCATTGTCCTAGAGAGATCCCAGTACGGTGTCGTCAGTCACTTAAGGTGGATTGCGATTTGAAGAGAGTTATTGCAGTGGTATTCTTGAAGATTTTCTTCAGCTAAGGTGTGCTAGCAGTCGATATACATAGGATCAAAAAATGTGCCCTAACACTAAATGCGTTCTAGCCTCAAATGTATCGTCCTAGCCGCTGTGCTTATCTAAAAGTTCAGGCGGATTAGGGATATGTAGGAAAACTTGAATGTAATGGGGCATATAATGTTGGTTCAGCTATTTAAAATAAATAAAATATTGAAATTACTGAAATCTTTCCAACATATATGTCCCATATTAAAACAATAAAAAATTAATAAAGTTAGTTTATCGAAAATAGGAATATACAAATGATTTAAAAAGAGATATAAACTATCACAAAACGTTTTGTTGTTATTTTAATAATGAATAAATCATTCCAGAAAAAATTAATGTTTAATGATATGTAAGGCCGCTACTAGCAAGATTATACACTAAGCGAATATTTTATAGGTTAAAATAAATTCATTCTGTTATGAAAATGTTGTCTATAGTAAAAAAGAAAAAGGGTTATTATGCAACAGCAAATGTTTGCGCAGAAGTGTAACAGTGATTTTTATTTAAAAAAAGTTTAGTTTGAAAATTGTGTACCGGTATTCATGAAACAGTTAGTTATATGGTCACGTGTCTAATATTATCATATCTATTTAACTTTGCAGAAAGTAGAATATATGTGATATCAATCATGTGAACTTACTTTCAAATGAAAATGTTTCATTATAAAATATAATTTTGGACTTACCACGGCAATTTAGGTAAAAGAAAATGACGATACGTCTTGCCTCAAAGCCAGTCTTAACGAAAAGAAGGATATTCTAGCATTTAGCATCGTAAAATTCAAGCGGCCGTAAGCAAATGTTATTTGTCTCAGGGTCAGAGTTGGGGATTGGAAGTGGTTAATGGTCGAAACAGGTCCATAGACATGTTACAACATGTTGGCACCTCGCCTGACAAAGTTAATCAGCCCACTCGTTTTTTTCGATCCTGCTGTGTCCCGGTACCCAGAGTAGGTCAACTTCTCGTTCTGAAGCCAGAGCGTCTGCGCATTCTAGAACCAGTACCGTACTAGTTCTGGGGGATTGCTTTAATAGCGGATTGACTATCCGAGTGTTAATAAAACTTCTAGATGCGTCCTGTTCTGTTATTTGCTCTACTGATTTTAGGATGCCCACTTATTTCTGATTGGAAGACCGTGGAGTATTTACCCAGGGCATATTTTTTTCGCACTCCTATTTCCTCTCTCAGGACACCTGCTCCCGACCTCACTTCCGTGCGGTAAACATCTGTGAAGCGCACGAAGCTCCCGGGTATGAATCCAACTTGTTCATCATTCCACTGCTCTCTTGGTGGAATGATGACTTTGAACATGTTGTTTGTCCTCATTTTGTCTTATTTTAGAACATATTTGAGAGCTAGAATTTGGAGCTCCGTTTCTGTTCTCTTGGCTATTATTATGGGGCTTTCGACACCCCCCTTCTAGTACCCATTGTCCCGCAATCTCACAAAAGCAGCCATCGCGCTCATAAGAATCCACATAGGCAGAGGCGACAATCCTAGGAGGACATCGAGGGCTGGTGTGAGTGTTGTCCTAAAAGTTCCTGTTACTTCCAAGCTTACTATCTCTGGGGACGCACAAGTTTTTGGGACACCCACTCCTCCTCCACAGCCGGAGCCACGGAGCCGTATTGGATCCTCGGTCATATTACCACAGTATAAAACCAGTGGATGATCTTGGGATTCACTCCCCAGCTCTTTCCCACGGTTTGTCGCAGCTTCCACTTGCTAATACCTCTGTCAATATGTGGTTTCCAGTTTACCTTCTTTTCAAACACTACTCCCAGTTATAATTCCTCCATCTGAATTTTTAGGGGCGTGCCAAATAACTTGGATGGCTTGGCGTCTTCAATTGTTCTTCTTATAAACAAGACCATCTCGGTTTTATTTGCATCAACCGAGAGTGTTACTTCATTGCACAATCTTTTGATGATATTGCAAGCCACTCGCATGTACTCGCATACCGTAGTAATAATCCGGCCGATTACTAGCACTAGTCCATCGCCGGAGTATGCTTACGTATAGAATCCTTCTTTCGTTATTCTTTCTAGTAGGCTGTCCGTAATGAGTTTCTATAGACGTGGCGAGTAGCAATTTCCCTGAGGGCAGCCTCTCTCCGCGCGAATCTCTTGAGAGCAGTCTTCTAGTGTCGCAGTTATTATTCTGCTTTTGAGGCCACATGTTACCCAGGTCCCTCTGGATAGCAGTGCTGTCTCAATAAGATTTGCTCTTGCCTTATCTAAGGAGACGGCTAAAGCTACCTCCATAAGTTATAGTGCCGTCTCCATCCTTTGTACTATGACGTGTAGGGTCGTTTCCGTTGACCTACCTTGCCGATAAACGTCATCATGTGGGTGGAATGGGCACTGTTACAAACTTCCTTCTGATATATGTCTTTCTACCAACTTTTCCAGGCTTTGTTTACCGAGGCGAGAATGGTGGAAGGGACTTCTTTATGAATTCTGATGTCTCACTTCGACTTTCGACATTTATTCCACAATTTCTACGCTGCGCGTCAACAGCTGGACAAGATGACCGCGGATGACGATCAAACTCACAGAAAAAGTGTTTTCTGTTTTTACTAGATTGCACAAACATCTTTCAAATTATCCCCTGCTTCAAGTTCTGGTACAGCGTCAGTGTTGTTATGAACAGCGCTACGGATGCTAGCACAGGCAAGATCGTTCTTACTCTTTGGGTGTGTAGACCCTTCATATTGTTACTGAGTAAGTTAGAGAGATTGTGCATGATATACAGAGTCATCCAAACTAAGGATTCGAGCCTTATATTGTGACAATAATTTTCAGCCAGATTTCATGATTCTTTTATTGCAGGTTTTTTCGAATTGGATATTCGGAATTCTGGATGAGGCAATGGGTTAGGATTTGCGAGAGATGTAATGGAAGGTGATATAGACTACGGAGAGTCAATATTGCTGTCATTTGAGCAGGGTCGTTTTTCGCCAGTTACAGGAGACGTGGGGGTGAGTGGCACTACCGTGAAAATTCAGGAATGTCTGAAATGGAATCACTGGTGGCAGGATCACCAGAAGATTGACGGATGTATGTAATAGGGTGGAAGGTCGAGGCAAGTGAAAGTGCTGGAACATGAGCAGTATGTCCAGTCTATTTGCAAAGAAAGCATTCCAGTTTTTCTGTAGAAATGAATATTCTGTGTGATGTATTTTCATGAGTAATAAGAATCGAAGTTTGTAGTAAAAAATTATCACTGGTGAGTAGAACATAGATTACACGGCGGAAGCTGAGGACATGTGCGTATTCATCATCGGGCAAGGCACATTTGACGTATGACACAGGAGAGGTAAGTGTTAATCCTAGGTCATGCAGGGCTTTTTCAATAACGAGATGTGGAATGGATGTACTGATATTGGGAACAAGTATTCTTTTGGTGGGGGAGATAAGCCGACGAATAGGAATAACATTGGAATTAACTAAAATGTTTTGATTAGATTTCAGAGGATTGTCGACTTGAATGGTAGATGATAAATATATACATATGCGGCAATGAGGGATTCTGGAAACGAAATGTACGTTTTAGGGGGAGACAATGCTTCCTATTGCTTTGATATAATCGAATAGTACAGTGTTTGTGATAGAAGGCATAATGATGGCTTGATCTGGAGAGGAGGTAGTCTAGTTGAGATAAGATATTGGTGTTGAAGGGATATATGCGTTTATCGAGATAGATTGTTTATTGGAGGTTCAAGAAGTGGTGGTTTTTGAGAGCATTGGTTGTGAGAGCCGGTTTGACATATGAATGCGATCCTGGATGCCAAAATATCAGCTCAAAAGAGAGTCTGTGGATCAGTGACTGGCCTATTGATTTCCAACACCAGTAAATAAATTTCAAGTATTCTAACCAATTTTGCACAAAAACAGCAATTTTACATATTTTTGTTATCCCATTTTGATGATGACAAAAGTACGTTTTCATTTGTTAGGAAATGAACCACTTAATGATTCAAACTCGCGAATGTATAAAAATTAAATGTGTGAAATAATTCACTTATTCCATTAGGTTTTTCCACACCCTATGAATTCTAGCGCTAATTTACGAAAGGTAGAAGAGTTATATTGAATAAATGCAAATTTTTCTTGATACCAAATGGTGTCATATAATCCTTATATTATCGTTAAAAATTATTGCATTGTATCTACAATTTTCACTTCACCGCAGTAATAAACCACCGAAGTTGAATCTTGTTCATTTCTGTTTATTCATATATTTTGTTATTTAAATAAGGGTAACAATAAATAGTGAGAAACCATAAAACTTCCACATTTCCCGAATGAACCAACATTAGTGCTTTAATATTTTCTGTACGCATTTTATATGCGAGTTTTATTAGACCGTTTGAAGAGACCTTAAAATCGTATTAATGGGGTGGTGTTTTAAAACCCCCATACACAGCGCTTTTCAAATGATATATGACTGCTGTATTTGATTGATAAAAGTTTAACCCTGTAGTAGGGCAACGCGCAGGGTTCAACCTCAAAATATTTTCATGCGAGTCTGATGCAATTTTTTATTCTAAATTAATGCTCGTGTTTTAATTTTTGAAATCTGCATTTAGAATACATATATATCTATGCTAATAAATTCTGAGCCCTTATCGGTCATCAAACTATGCGGTTGTTGTTTGTTGTCATTGTAATAATTCATTGTATATGTTAAACTGTTTAAAACGTTTTGATTTCTGTTGCAAACATTGGGGCAAGAATTTTTGAATTTATAACCATAAGCGATTTTCTCATATGTTTAAATTATTAGTTATAAATATTAACTGAGCTCAATTCATATTAACATTAAATATTTTGAAAATACTTCAAGTTAAGGGCTATAAAAGTATTGAGTTGGAATTTTAAATTTTTTTGAGTAATTGAAAAAATCCTTTATTTATGTTGTCGTCGTCGTTGTCATCGTCTACGTTTTCGTCGTCGTTGTCGTGGGTCACTTTTTCTTGTCAGCACGATACAGACTCAGGATGTATACACGTGACCAATTATGAGATTGAATATTGTTCAAAGCCATTCACAGATGAACCCTATTGATTTTCAGCTTATCAGTGCCAGTACAGCGATCGTATTAAACGTAAATGACAATCTCACTCTCGGAGATTATGTGGAAGCCGTAGCAAGTATTGTTGGTTCCAAAAGTATACTGTTTGCCTCTAGAATGTCAAATAATAAAATATATATATATATATATATATATATATATATATATATATATATTTCTTCCCTTCAAACTCCACTCCATTGAGAAATATGTGGACGACATCATACTGGCTTTACCAGTTACTAATCTGGATGAGCTAGTATATTATTTTAACTCATTCGATCCACATATACAATGTACCCTAGAAAGGGAAAACCACAATAATTCCATCCCTTTTTTAGACACGTTGATAATAAGACAAAATAATAACATTGTGATCGATTGGTATCGAAAACCAATTAGCTTTGGTAGATATATCAACTATTGATCATACCACAATCAAAAGATGAAAATCAACTTAGTCAAGCAAATGAAACAGAGGTTCTTAGCCATTAGTGACATAACATTTCATCAGAAAAATCAAAAAAAAAATTATTTCACCTCTTCAAGGACAACTCATATCCAGAACCACTTCTTAAGAAGATCCTATTCAACACAATAAATATTAACGAAACAATCAACACATCAGTTGGAGGAGTTACAATGGCTCCACGTAGCGATGAAGGTATAAATGAAGCCAACACCCACGTAACCCAATATATAACTTTACCATTGCATAGAGACATAGCAAGAAAGTTTAATCGTCTGTTTCGTAATACATCAAACATTAAACTAGCATTCAAACCTGCACTCACCGTAAGAAACCTGTTTTCACAAACAAAAGATAAAATCCCACAGAAACTGAAGTCAGATGTGATCTACAGTACAGATTGTTCAAATTTTAATGCCAAATACATTGGCCAAACCTCAAGATACTTGAAAGATAGAATCACTAGCCATAAAAGTGACTGTAGATTGCACCCCGAAAGATGTGCTCTAGCGGAACATGTAAATAAAACAGGTCATTCAATGAACTAAGAGTCTGTCAGGGTATTGGATACGGAACATATCGAATCGAAAAGAAATTTTCTCGAAATGATGCACATAAAAAGAAATCCGGACAAAATAAATCATAGAACTGATACTAGACATCTCAGTGATATTTTTGCTTATTTACTACATTTGGATGCTCTAGACAGAGGTCAGCATGGGGTCGTGGACCTCTCTATGCGCATTGAGGGGCTCTCAGTCTCATTAGCTGAATAGTCGTTATGATCATGCATTGGGGGCGCACACAGCTGTTAATCTCATCAGTCAAATGGCTGTGGTGTATGCGCACTGCGGTGGTCGCAGTGTATCGGAGAAGTTTGTTTGACAATCAGGTTGTCCTCTCGATAAAACAGGCATACAAATGTTTTTTAGAGATGCATCTCCTAAAAGTTTCCTTCATATTTATATAAATTGAACTAATGGTTAAAGTTTAAATCAGAAAAATTAGTATTTTGAATAGATACAGGCCAATTGGCTGTATAACCAATAATGTATAAACTTGTAAATTTGCTGTCAGTGTGGGATTGACATTTCAAGCACGTGGTCGATAACCAGACTTCGACAAAAATGAATTTTAAAACTTTCAAGTTGTGTAATAATTTCATATTGTAATGAATTGTGATGTAGTGTGAGTTAATGATAGACGTAGTTGTTGGTGCTGTCGATGGCCATTCCATTTTTTAGCACTGTTAATCACGTTTCAATCTCAATAAGTTTGTAAGTAAATAGTGTTTTATAGAACATTTTGGATTATTTTAACAAAGTATATTTTTATGTAGCTTCCCTGATGATGGGTGAAAATTCACTCGAAAGCTTGGATTAAATACTTAAAAGAGTACACGGATACGTTTTATTGCTGCAATTCCCTTAAAATATCTACACAGAAGTTACATTGTAACTGGTCAGCAAAGACATACCTTCACGGTATATATATATATATATATATATATACTTGTCACCCGTCGAACCTGCCCAAGATATAACTTATAAATATCAAACTTTGAATATAAAAGACCAATAAGTGTAGTTCGACGAACGACTTATTACTCCAACAAAGCGAATCTACAAATCTACCTAGCACCAAACGATGGTATAAGTCTACCGCCTTCACTGGTTATTACATTTGAAGATACAATATATAGAGTGTTTCTATCAATCGACGGAATAACATGTATCCTCTGCAAACCCCAGGACATATTACCAAGCTTTGTCCAAAACAAGTACCAAATTCATCCAACTATTACGAAAATACTAGAATACCCGTTGAACGAATAGCAAGCTTAGCAGAATTGACGAGATGAATGATATTCAATTAATATCATTACCAACGATAAAAGTTAACAAGCAGTTTGTGGTTCGTTCTTCTATTTTGTTTTTGTCATTCCAAATTTTCACTTCAAAAGAAAGAATAACTAATCATTTTTATTCTGATAATAGCATTTAAAAATCTTCTTAGTTCCCTGTATAAGATCTCATTTCATCAATTACTACAAGCTATGCATATCAAGCAGGATCTAAAAGTTATGATGAAAATTAGAAAGAGCAACGTAACCGGATTCATTTGTCTGAAATTTTACCAGCGTTAATTAAACTAGTTATTCGATAAAAATCTAATGAATATTCTCAATTACAGAGCTTTCTCAGTAAAACCTGATTCTCTACGTTGACAATTTTGAAAAGGAAAATCGTTTCTTTTTTATACTCAATCTTTTGTATTTAGGTTCAGTTTCGTGAACTTTTTCAAATGAAGATATCAAATTCACTTTATTTGTTTTCTCGTTTTTTCATTATAAGAATAACTTATCTCGATACCTATTGCCAATAAAAAGATTAGCCTTTCGTTATCAAAATATATTTCTTAACATAACAGCCCTCATTTTATCATTATGAAGGCAAGTAATTGTTCATGTCTCTAGCTATCAGCTATAGCTCATTTTAACACAGCAAACAACTATTTTGTACCCTGCTTAGGGTGACTTCACTAGTTCACCGACCACTACTAGTTCTCGATCACTTTCACCTATAATCAGGAATACATAGTAAATACGCACTGGTCTTGTCTAATTTATGCCTAAATGGCTGCCTAATCTAAATTATCAGCGGGATTTGGTAGGAGGTAAACAATTTCGCCCAAGTGGAGTTATTTAACGTAAAAGCAGGCATATTTGAACAAATTTGAGGAACTTCAATTTCCTCGAAATTTAACGAAGGTTCCATTTTCCCCTTTGACTTAATATGACATTGAGCAAGCCCCTTTGAGGTGGAAGAAGACATTTGATTTAAACCGAGAATGTCGGTGGTATAGCATTGTCTCGGTAAATTGAGACGGCGACTGCAATATTCACTGATAAAGCCTGTCTGTGACCCGGAATCTAATAAGGCCCTTATAGGCCACAACCGTCCATGACATCTAGAATAGCGGTGCACAAAAGAAAGGTGCTGAAGTGTTCAAAGATGTATGCAGATTGCTGATTGTTTTGATAAGAACTAGATGCTTGATTAGATTCTGAAATATGCAATAAACTATGATGCCTCTTTGAACTACATGTTCGACATGAATATCGAGAATTACAAGCATCCACCTCGTGCGAGGGATGGAAACAAGCAAGACATAGCTTTTTCTGTTGTACAAAATTCTTCCTATCTGACTGCGATAAATTTAGAAAATTGGGACATTTAGAAAGCACGTGACTTTGATTACATTTATAACATTTAAAATTCGTGTCTGTACTCGTTGAGGATCCAGTTAATGCTGCAAAAGGTGAATTTTGTGATTTGTAAGACGACCTTTGCCCAGTGTCATTATTTTGATAAGACTACCTTTGTCCTTTAAAATTATTTTAATAAGCCGGTTTTTTGACGGCTGGTGATTGTGAAAGGGATTCTAAGACCTTACATTTATTTTCTAGAAATTGAAAAGGTGATTGGTAAGTGGGAATTTCAGTTGAAATATTTGACATTTCAAAACTAGAACGAGTAGGTATGTCTAGTTTCTCCAAAAGAATAAAAAACAAAACAAAATCCCAGCTTCTGACATCAAATTGAAGGGCCCTTAAAACTTGCGATTCTGAAAAAGTATCGATTGAATATCGCAAGTATTTGACTGTATCGGTTTTCAAGGTGACCTTGTAAATGGCACCAAGAGCAGCGCTGGCGATATATCGTTTGTTTTGATAACATTTTTCAAAGGCAATCTTATAATTTTGATCCAGAAGACTGATTCCTTATGCAATCTTAAGGGTTCGCCCTCAAGATAAGTAAATAAATATTGCAGTTTACGACCGTCACTGATGTTTTGATTTTGACCAATAAGATTATTGAAACGATCATAAAATGTAGGCCAAAGTTTTTTATCTCCCTTGAAAACGGTTATCCCTAAATCCTTCAAAGGAGGATGGTTGGTAGGAATAAGTTTAGTATACACACCTTTGCATGAATAATAAAACATCCTAGTTTCGGAAAAGATTTTGTCTTGAGCTGCAAATTGGACATCGTCGTTCTCACCAATCTCCATGATAACGTTGTAAAATTTCCCAAATTTCTCAAAATTACCCTCGATGTCCAAATACCTTATTCTAAACTCCTGTTTTGAATTTATGTCCGCTTGAGCGCTTCGCGACAACGTATAACACTCAGTTATAGCGCTTGCAAATCGATTACGTTTTTGAATTGCTTTTTTAAGCGACATGATTTTGATTTGACTCATTATCCAATTAAAACTAATTGAATCTGATATGATTTGTCGATTTTATTTTATTAAACTCAATTAATTTAATTTGATTGGATTTGATGAAATTGTCTGAATGTCTATTTGATTCTTAGTGTTACGCTACTGTGACGATATTATCGAAATACGTAAACCAATTTTGATTAAATACGATATGTTGATTTTATTATAACTTTCGATTTCATTATTAGTATTAAACAAACAAGCTAATTAGTCTATATGCCTTTTTATTGTTTGTTTTGATGGTTTTGATGTCGGATCTGTATACACTTCCTTGACGACGTACGGTGTGCGCTACTATGGGTGTTTCCTGGCAAGAACCACTGGATATGGATAATGAATGCTATGAATTAATTATTTTTAAAATAAATTATCTCAAATCCGCTCGTAGGACCATCTGTTCGTTCACGGTATTAGCTGACGATAAAAAGACAATTCGAACGTGGACTATATCTTATTCTGTGCCGCGAAGATTTTGAATTAGTTATTGAATAAATGCCATTGATAAGATTCTAAACGATTTTCACACCATTTACTTGATGGAGTAAAGGGTACTCACCGAATTTGTTACTGGAATTTCACTTTCGGGTACCCAAAGTCGGCTGAAGGCGTTTAATGTTTCTGAAGACACAATTGTTTTCCTTGGCTAACTTCACACATTCAATTTATTTTTTAGTACACACCGAAAAGTTCAGTTCACCAGCCATTTCACCACGCACGTTGCTTGTCGGGCCTGCGCGCAGTTCGTAACCCTTTCTTCAAGCCATGGTGTGTATTTTGAATTAATATTACCGCGAAAAATAGTTTGGGAACAAACACAACTCTATTGTTCCAATTTTGTCAAATTTTTTAACACAAACCACACCAACCCGCCATTATGTAACGTACTGTCCATTCATGTACATTAGTATAATCGATTTAAGGTAAAATCAAGAGTTGTTCAGATCAGATACGATTTGTACACGGGCTTCCGTACTATAAGGCAAAGTCTGTTTGGAGATACAATTTAAAGTTTCCTTCAGCGGTATTCACGTATATTACTGTTGGATAGGGTTTAGTTTTGTGATAAAGTAGTAACTTTTCCGATTGCATTTAATGTTAAGACTGATATATTTTATTGCCTTACGTAGAAACAATAGCATTAGTGCGCACTTTTTCAGTTATTTACAGAGCACAGAGAAAAATTACGTCCCGTCTCATATACTCATAAATAATGTGAAAACTGAAAGTATATACCGGGTGTCAATTTGAAAAGTTCCCACCCTTAATAACTTAACTTAATAAATATGAGGAATAAAATAACAGATTAATTTTGTTTTCGAGCGCGATACAGTAGCCCTCGTGGTTCAATACCTTGGAAGAGGTAGATGTTACCCTTAGAATATTAAAGAGAAAGAAGGTCAAGGGGCACATCATTTCGATAGGCGTTTAGTTTCAGTATCTGTAGAGTTGGATGGGTGAGTTGGACCCACAGGACTTAGGCTATAGCTGGACCATTGTGCATTCTCCCAGGAGTTGTCTCGTTTAGCTCATCGTTCATCCTGCAGATTCTATGAAGTCGACCAGGGTTATCTTCCTTATGTGGAAAGGTGTAGGCCAAGACTCGCCAAACGCGTACTCTCTTATAGACGATACCTCCGAACTTCACATATGACGTTATCCACAGTTTGAACTTATCGTTCACACTTTCTGCAAATTGGTATGTCTATTAGCCTCATAGTATGGAAGTGTTTCCGTAATTGGCAGTGACCAGTCAGGAATCCCGCAACCAACCGTAGGTTCGACCTCGACATCGCCAGGCGTTGACTGGTCAAAGCGCTCAAGTGCTTCCTTGGCAAGTCTGCATCCCTGCATTTCTTCCTATCGTTTCACCAATAGGCTTGGGAGTGTCGTTTGACTATTTCCACGATTGCTGTTGACGACAAGCCGGAAGAGTCACCGGGGCGTAATATTCCTAGGCTGACAGCCTTCCTAGCTATACTATCTGCTATGCGGTTGCCTTTGCATTCATTTTACCCTTCAACCCACTTTATGACAATATTATTTTTATTAGAAGCGTTGGTTAATGATTGCTTCATTGCTATTCCTGATGTGACGCGAGGTCTGCCCAGGGTTAGCAGAGCTTATCTGCACTCTGTGCATATTATTATGGTTTTACCACGGATGTACTTCCTGGTTATTTCTTAAGCGGCTATTAATATACCAGACACTTCTGTTCGAACGACGCTGACCTATTTTCCCATACCCCACTTTGTTCTCAAGCTCAGAATCCTGGAATATACTCCGCATCTTGAACCTTCTTTCGTTTTGGAGCCGTCGGTGTCTATTCGAATTGCATCTGTCACTCATGCTTCGTATTTTGAAGGGTTTAAAAAAAAAGGTCAATTGAGTCGTTGTTTGCTTGGGTAGCGCATTAAGCGCTTCCCGTCACAGACGATGGCTCAGTTGCCCCATTCCTACAATGGGATTTATACCAACTATGCGAAGTCGTAACATTGACAACATCGCACCCTCTTTGATATAAATATCAAGAGAGGTAATGCCAAAGATCACCTCCATTACAGCGGTTGGTACTGTTTCTATGGCTCCTGTTACGTTAATGCAAGCCATCCGTTGTATCTGGTATAATTTATTTATCGTCGTCGTTAGTACTTCTGGTACCCAGGCTATGGCTCGATATGTAAGCATAGGTCTAATAATTGCGCTGTAAATCCAGTGGACCACTCTTGACAAAAGGCCCCAAGTGCACCATACCGTCCTTCGGCACATATACTCTATTTGTCGAGGGCAATACCAAGATATTGTACCTTTTCAGAAAAGTTTAGTTTCCAATCTCAGCCTACTTGGGATTGATAGTTAGTTAGTGTTATCTGCACCACGTTTCTATAAATTTGAGAGCAGCGAGCTCTTTCACAAAATATTCTCTCAAATTTACCAGTGTGCTGAATAGCTATATCATCAGCATATGCTAATGTATACAATCCAATGCTGTTGAAGTGATTATTCAGACTTTTCAGAAGTGGTGATAACACCCCTCCCCACAAACGTCCCCTCGTAACCACTCCTCTAACTATAATGTCTTCTACAATGATAGTTACTACTCTGTTGGAGAGCATGCTAAGTATCCATTCGCTCACGGCCAGAGGTACGTTATTAACATGGAGTGCCTGGGTAATTTTCGGAAATGTCGTTTTTTCAAACGCTCCCTCTATATCTATGAATATACTCAGTGATCTTTCGATTATGCCAGCTACCTGGTGGTTAAGAACCAACACTTTATCACTTATATGCCTCCCGCATAGCCTTTCCGGCGTGTATAGGAAGAACAATGTCAGGCTAATTGGTCGGAATGCCTTTGGTAGGGTGTAATCCATCCTACCTGGTTTTGGTAAGAAAACTTCTCACCGCTTTCTTGGAATATAGCTCAAGGCTAGATAAGCTCTGAAGATTCTCATCAGGTTTTCCAGTCCTCATTGTATTAGGCCAGGAAATATGCCATCAGACCCTGGTGCTTTGAAAGGGGTGAAGCAAAATGCGGACCATTTGATCCTGTCGTCAATTATTATCTTCATGGCAAGATGCTAGTCATTCGGTTAAGCAGGGCTTAGTTGTTCCCGACAGTTCGTTGTTGCAGAGACAATAGAACCAGGGTAGTGTGTTTCCATTAGTATCTCGGCACTTTCTCGGAGGTTGGAAGGCTTTTCTCCTCCGGTGGGGGTGTTTGGAAAGCGATTTACGAAGTCTGGATGCCTGCGGGAAGTCTTGAATTTCCTCACAGTAAGCTCCCCAGGTCGTCCTCTGCATTTGTCTACAGACTTTCTTCAACTATCTTATGTCTGATTGGTACAGACTCCAGGTCTCTGTGAGTTTGGGACATTTTTCTTTGTTAAAAGCTCTTCTTGCTGCCTTCTCAAGGTTTTCTAGTTCAGTGTATCACCAGACGTTGGTTTTTCCAACATTCTGGACCATCTTTGCGCGGTAGGAATTTTTGTATCCACAAATTATCATATTTTTTAAAGATACTGCGTATCTTTCCAGTTCTTCATTAGTGCACGGGTTCAAAACCTCTTCGTTACGTAAGGCGCCTTCCAATAGTGTAAAGACATGTACTCTTCGCGTCGCGAGACTTGACGAGGGTCCTGATTTCCTGATTAAACGTATAATTTAGGCACCAATGGTTAGACGTTGAGATGTCATCCGATACCTGCAGGGTTAGAATTTAATTTCAGGTTTTAGCTGTTGCTAGCGTGATGTCTTTAACTGTTTGGCTACGGTCGTTGATGAAAGTTGGCTCCGTGACTTTATTTAAGACGCACAGATCTTTTTTAATGATATAGTCATAAAGAGACTTACCACGGGTGTTGAGATCTTTGCTGCCCCAGCCCAGGTGGTGAGAGTTTCAGTCACAGCCTATAAACACGCAACACGCTTCATTTTCTGGTTGAGGCAGTGGTACACTAGGTCTTCCGTTTCTTGTGTCGGTTGTAGAGTGGCTGCGTCGGTGAGAAGGTAGACCAATGCTAGGATCCGCACCGTCCTGTTGCCTCGTCACAATGAGCATCGCACTTTAACCGCAGGTAAATTTCAGGTGCAGAATTGTATCATCGGTGTAGCTTTAATCCTGTGAACGCATATTGCAGTCCTAGGCTGTTTAGTAAGCCAATGAGTTGGCCAGTTAGAGAATTAACTCCTACTATTTTGGTCTTTATTATCCAAGGCTCTAGGATTAGTGCTATTGCATCCTCCAGCACGTTAAAGCGGCGACATGGTGTTGTCATTACCAGCTTTTTGTGTTGAAGGTTATATTGTGTGATTTTTCCCTTTTTCGCGACGTCCTTGCCCATGGATGGTCCATTATCCGAGGTCCTTAATTTTGTAGAGGTGCACCAGTTTTTTGGCTGGAAGTCCTCACAGTCAATGATGTGAACGCGTAGTTTAACTTCATCGACATCTTCCTTAGAACCGCCATGTTCTCGTCTCCAATGCCGAAGACGAACAGGTGTCCCAGGGGACTCTTCTTAGCCTTATGATTTTTGCTTTAAATTTGAGCTTTTTAAGTAGAACAGAGTTTTCTTGTATTCTATTTCGTCTAAACCTGTTAAGAGAATGTTTGTTGTGCTGAGTAAGTGACTATTTAACCAATGTGAGTCTCGACAGCGGCAAGTATAGTTTCATTAAACATTTTTAGATGTTCGCAGAAATAGCTGAAGAGGATAAATAGATTTGGGAAAAGGAGAATTAAACTCAGACCAATTTGGGTTTTTAAATGCCAGAACCTTCTAGTGATAGATTCCATATTTAAAAGGTTAGTTATAATGGTATCATGTAAGTCATCGGAAGCTTGACAAGTAAGGGAAAGTGCAGTTTTAGGGTCACAAAAGCTGTGGCTAATGGCAGGAAAGGAATCTGAGGAGATGTTAAAATAAGTTTTCAGTCGAGTATTTAACAAGCAGATTTCGGAGGGATTTATGATGTTTTCTATAATTTTGTCTCTAGTGCAACCACGGGAAGAGCCCCACATAGTGTGATGTGCATTAAAGTCACCAACAAGGATATAAGGGTGGGGGAGCTGGAATATTAGGTCGGTTAAGTCTTCTACATTAAGGGGGATTCGAGTATTTGTACTGTAGTTTTAAGCTGTTTAAAGAATGCAAGTATATGTTGATATGTAGATTCTGTTTTGTTCCAAGTATATCTAAAATTTTAGAGATGATTTTTTCTTGTTTTGCTAACAGTAATGAAAAATGTAAAAACCAGTTCCTTGAAAAATATGCCCAATTAACAGGGAATTGTAGTATCCAAAAAGAGGCCAAACTTCCATAAAAATTTATTCAGATACGTTTCCTATCTTTGTTCAAATAGAGGTAAATTTGGGAAGTTTCGATGTATATATTCTTCTGATTTTGATTCCATGAAAAAATTTAAACTGAAACAGCCTCATTCAAAAGATCATAGATAATCCAACAGAAATCAGTTGCAGTTGTTTTGGGGGAATGGAAACAAAATTTTTTTCTTATTATTTCTGAGTATATCAACTACTCCAAAAATTTTTTACTTTGATTCATTGACCAAAGTGTATTTAAATTAAGAAAATTCCTTCATACATAACTTTTTATCCATCTATACCATTTTTGGTAATAACGCGTGAGCAATTTTCACTGTAACACATTTTTGTGAGAAAATAAAAAACTGTGACTGTACTTTATGAGTGGGGTATACATTTACGTTAGACGTATCGATTTTGGAATTGGGCAAAGAGGAAAATCCCTATCATTTCTTTAACTCTATCATCATTCCTAGGGAATGGCGCAGCACTCAAGGTTTTCCATTCTTTAGAGTCGACAAGCTGAAAATCTGCAATGAATTTGGATACTATTAGGCCAGTCTTCCTGCAGGAATAGTCCCTTCCTCTACAACCGTATTAGTTTTTTCATCAATAATTCTACACAGTAAAAATATTTCATGATTTTTTTTGTTATGTGAGTTTTAGGAAACCAAATTGAATGAATTTAGTACCAAAAGACTATCTTTAATAGAAGCTCCAAAAAATGAATCATTAAAAAATTTACAAAACATTTAAAGGAGAAAAATTTAACGATTAGACACAGCTCTCAAAAGAGACTGTTAACATGATTTTATTAACTTATAAGATTTGTTTGGGTGTTACCATAAATTTATAGAAGCGACTTTTTTTCTCAGATGTAGGTATTTGCTTAGGATTTATAATTCTTGTCAATTAGATATTTGATACCCAGAGTCGTCACGTGGATTATTGTTTTGGGGGACACAACAAACGACTTATTTAGTGAAAGTCGGAAGTTTTGTCTTCAATATTTGTTAACTTATTTTTATCTCATCATTGTTTACATTTACCACAAGAAAATATTACTATTGGTTGAGTTGTGGCGCTAAAATATTTATAAATTGAATACTACATACGTACATGTTAATTATAAAAATTACTTTTATTCAAATTCTTCTTCAATCAAAGCTATACTCAAGGTTTCACTTCATAGGGTAAGTGGTATTATGAATCCTTGAGATATCACATCAACCATTGAATACATTATAGTATCCTTTTTATAAATGAAATACCAGCTTTGAATAAAATTTTAACTGAAGTAACAAAATGCCCAGATTCATCATTACATAAAGTTATGAAACAAATAAATTTTAAGTAAACCAAAAATAATACGAATTTTTATATAAATTGAAAGCTCCTTCATTTATTTTATGGTATGTACTGAGAAAATACATTTTTTTAGATACTTGAGAAGCAATAGAGAGAGTATTTTATTATCCCGCAATGATATTGTAAGATGGAAAAGAAATTACCTAAGATCTATTAGACAGTATTCATAGGCGAGAACAGAGACCCATTTATCACATTATTTATATAATAGACAATGCAATTAATAGTTCTGATATACTGTTAAATATTTATTTGTTACAAATAATGCTTAATTGAAAATTATGCAAATAGTTCAATGATATTAAACTATTTTTATACCACATCTGATTTCTAAGTACTAGAATTACTTATATCAGAATGAGGATTAACTATAACATGTTGTCTATTGAAAAATAGGCCTTTTTTCAAACCATTTGGGAATTTCCTGTTCATTATAGGTACCTAATCTTGCTATGAAATATTCCAAATAAGAAGTCTATGGAAGAAGTGATGACAAATACATTATTCTGCTAAATATATTTTTAATCACTTATTTCTAGAACAACAAAATATTTGTTGTAGTTTTAAATTGAATAAGTTCTTGTACTTGCAATGGAACATTTTCTTATATTTCATACTTAACAAATTTTTTATTCAACTGATCTTCATTTCTCATATAGTTCAATTTTCGAAAAACAAACATCCTCTGCTTCTTTGTTTATCTTTTTCAGTGAGCTTTTTATTTGAAGGTAACCTTCTGTCAACGTCAATTTAATTTGGTGCTCTTTGTATAGCCTATTTCTCCTCTTGTGTAATCCTTTGTGATTTCACAGAACGGTTCGATACCTATGAAGTCTCTTTTAGAGCCTTGTTTAGCTAGCTGGTCCGCCAATTCATTACCAACAATCCCTTTATGTCCCGATACCCATATTAGAGACACTGCGTTGTCTCTTGCCAACTTATTAAGAGACTCTTTACAGCATTTTATCAGTCTAGATTTAGTGGACGGATTTCTGATGGCTTTAAGCAGAGCTTAGCTGTCAGTATATATTTTTATTTTTTGTCCACTCTAGCTTCCCTTGATGTTTTCATAAATACAGACTATAGCAGCAATTGTTTCTGCCTGAAATACATACGTACATCTACCAAGGCTGAAAAACAGTTTCTTTCTAGGTCCATTGATACCAGACCCAGTACCGTGGTTTGTTTTAGAACTATCGGTGAATCAGATGATATCTACAGGATTGCCCTGTTGCCTACATGGAATAATGACATTCACTCGGTCAGTGAATATATTCTCTGGTATTATACTATCCAGACCCATTTAAAAGCTCGGTTCATCTAGTATTGTCCCAGTTGTATGTATCAATTTATTCTCCACGAACATTGTTCGAGGTTCACATACCTAGCCATTTCAGTCTGAGGATCGCCATAATTGCTTTTGCACTAATGCAAAAAGTTCCTTAGAAGGAAGGTCAATAAGGGCTTCCATTGATGACTTCCCCGTGCTGTTCATTGTCCCGGTAATACCGAAGAGATCTTATTTTTGGATTGTAGTTAATTTAATCTCTACCGAGGACACCATATTATCGTTCCATAGGTGATCGTTGGCCTAATCACTGTTGTGTAAAGCTAGTGTACCACCTCAGGTTTTGCCAATAACTGTTCTGAGTTGCCAGAAGGGCCTGGTTGCCCTGGTAGTAGTTTTTTCTAGGTGTGTCCTCAAATTCAGTTTGGAATCGAGTGTCACTCCCATAATATTCTATCCATCTTATGGACATGATCTTTCCATGCTCGTCTTGAATTTATGGCCCATCTTACTATATCTGGAACAACGCATGTCATGCTTATATCATTGGTCCTTGTTCTCTCTCTAAGCGTTTTGTCTGCATGGCAGACCGAGTAGCTTAGTAACTAAGCCCCGATAAAAGAGAAAGGTTGTGAGGAGAGGCTACTAGTGACCTGCCTCATGTTAAAAATTCAGTTGCTCAAAGAACAAAAGAAGTCACCTCGGGTGGGAGCGATAAAACCTGGAATGGACTTTTTTATACTCTATATTCTATTTTGACTTGACTTTATGAATCACCACAGTATTTCAGTTTAGTTATCCAGTTAAGTCTCTTCGTGCCAATTGTATTAGAAGCTATGTTTTCTTTCTAAAATAATATTTGGTTCTAATTTCTTGGTCCATATTAACAGTGTTTTCTTCTTTTCTAATGTGTAGAATTTTATTTCTAATTTGTCGTTATTTGGGATAAGCATTATCTCATTTTGAGTCTAATTCATGCATTTCATTTGTATCGTGTTTATGTAGAGCTGTGAAAAAAGCGGTTTTTCAATGGTTATGTAATGATTTCTTTAGATTTTTTGGCAGTTTGAACAGTACTCCATGATGTTTTACTTTTTTATTGTTTACATTTAATATTTCAGTTAAGTCAATAGTGACGAAGAAATATTTTGAAAATGATGAGAAATGTTGTTTTAGGAAATCCCATGAATCTGACCATCAATTACTGTACATTGCAGGATATATTTTATTATTTACTTCAGATGTGTAGGGATGATTTATGATTGTAACTGTTCTTTTATGATATCAGCTCTAAAAATAGATAATTTCATACTAAATTTGCTGGTCTATATATCATATGCGCGAAACCAGATTTTTGAACTTCTGGTCAACAAACATATGTAGCTACAGAAAATTTAGAACAAAAACTTAGGAATTTCACCGTTACTGAAATGGAAAGTTACTTTATTTCCGAATTTATTAAAGCAGCTACTAGAATATTCAACAGACAAAAAGACAATATCGGGGAGAAATGTCAGCTCAATATATTATGTGTTTGAACTTTCTTGGCAGAATCCAGAAAAATTGTCCGTTACTTCTTACAGTTTCAGATAAGTGGATTCTAACAGTTTCCATTGTATTAATGATATAAACCGAAGAAGTTGCGAATAGGACCAAGAAAAATAATTATTAATTAAAAAATGGTTTTGGTATTGTCTTTAAGTGACATCTTTAGAAATGTATTACTAACAATCGTAAGACTGTAAGTTATTCAATTTAGTAAACGAATTAAATAGTTTTTTACTTCTGTTCTCCAGTGGAATTTCAATTATTGATGTGTATATACTCGTTTTCTCACATTATAAACATTACGCTTGTTAAAAAGTACTTAATACCTACAGAAAGGAGCAACTAAAGACAACGATGAAAGACAGAGAGAGAGAGAGAGAGAAAGAGGGAGAGAGAGAGAGAGAGACATAAGCTTCATTGTCATGAAAAAGTTTTACAATTTTATGGACCAAGCGACATAATTAAAAATATACTGAATTAATATAAAAAATACTAACTGTACTTACAGTAAAAAATATAATATATAAAATACAAATTAATAATTATAATACAATGCCAGCATCGTACATCATACCAAATATTGAACGACGCCAATGTAACTGAAAAGTCTAGGGTGGATTGCAGAATTCTGCCACTGAATAATAAGGTCTCTCAAGCAGAAACGCCGTTGTCAATCTCAAGAACCTGTTAAATGTATTTGCCACTTTTAATTCTGAAGGTAGCTGATAGAATAGTTTTTTAGCATTGAAGTTGATGGAATTTTTTACCAGATCAGAGGTGGATATTGTTAAGTAAATATCAATTTTTTTTCTTCTAGCACGTTGACTGCCATGAGGCACGGTATATATGTCTCCACTGAACGTTAGGTGTGTGCACTGAGGTACATATGTTGTGCCACAAGTACTGATATCCTTTAATTTAGCGAAGCACCGCGTATTGCTCTCAAAAGCCTATAACTCCTATGAAAACTATTTGGGCACTGCACAATTACTAAAGAAAGGAATGTCATCCTCAATACACAACCAGGTTGGATTAAAAATTTATCTGATGTTCCTATTCCAGGTGATATTCTTAAGTTCCTCTATTTAGGCCCTAAGTTCAGTATTGAACCTACAATTGGTAAGCATCTTACTATTAAAACATGATGGAATGTTTGGGCATCCAGGCCATAATTGACGCCTCTGTAACCCCGATGTGTAGAGGACGCTTCTATAAGCCCATCCCAATTCCTTGGTCGATGCATTGACTGCTGCTCTTGAATATGAAGCAGCCACGATGGCTTCGGGATACAGCAAAGGTAGGACGATGCAGGAAAAAGGTGACAATAACATACTTGACCAGATCGTAAACTTGTTAAAAGGTATGGTAGACAGGAAGCTGAAAAATATCAGATGCTTTAATTGTGGCGAGCTAGAGCATGTACGCAGTTCGTGTAAGCGTCCTACGACTCCTTCAAATCAAGCACCTCTTAAATATAAAGCAGCCACGAATGATTCACGGTACAACAAAGTTAGGACCATGCAAGAATAGGGTAACGAAGAGAGACTGGACCAGATCGTCAACTTGATTAAGAGTATGGTAGACAAGAAGCCAAAGAGGATCAAGTGCCGGAAATGTGGCGAGCTGGAGCACGTACGCAGCTCGTCTAAGCGCCCTAACTCTCCTGCAACCCAAGAACTCCAGTCACAGGGGGTAAACATCGAGCTGATGTGTCACCAAAACGCCGACTCTTTGCCTAGACGGTCATGCCCTGTAGACTATTCCTACTGCAACAAAGCGAAATCTGGGGAAGCTGCAGTTTCAAGAATTACAGTTGTCATCGAAACGAAGAATGGTCACCCACCCGGTTCAGAGAAGATCATGAAAATGATCATCCCCTAAAGAAGATTCGGCAATGGAAGGAAGAAAATCGGCGACCTTTCTGGTAAGAAGTGTCAAGATTTTCATCGACACTAAAGAAATATTGGGCTCAGTAGGACTCCCTTGTCCTGGAAGAAGGGCTGTTGAAAAGAGTCCTTGAAAACGATTATGGTTCCGAGATGAGAAGACAGATAGTTATCCCGAGAACGAGAGTAGCTGAGGTACTGAAGAAGTTACACGACAGTCCATCGGAAGGTTATCTGGGAGTGAAGAAAACCCTTCAGTGAGTCCGTGAAAGGCTTTATTGGATGAACAGCTCCGACAATGTGAAGGACTGGTATACGAAATGTCCGACTTGTGCTACGAGTAATGGGCCACATCGCAAGACAAAGGCACCCATGAAACAATATAATGGTGGAAGCCGTTTCGAAAGGATTGCATTAGACATCGCTGGACCATTTCCGACGACAAAAAATGGTGGTGTATACATCTTGGTTGTAATGGATTATTTCAAAAAGTGGATGGAAATATACGCTATCCCGAATCAAGAGGCCACAACTTTTTAAGGAAGGGGAAGATTCCGCCACACACTCCTGGCTCAGCGGGATCAGCCGCTTTCAAGAGGATGAGGAAAAGAGGAGGGGCCACTATCTTTATTTTATACCAAGACATCTTTCTATGCCTGATTATGGCGAGACTGCAAGCCTAAGCTAGGTCTTAGGCATTATTTCATCAGGGTCCCTATGATTAACCCCTGGTCTCCTGCTCGCAATATTGCCACATCACGCCATTTAAACTTAATGTTAGTTACATACGAGTACTAATACTAATACTAGAACTAGAAGGCCGTTGAAGGTATCTAAATTTGAAGTATATAGGTACGGGTCTTGAGGGTGAGAATTATATAGCATAATATAATATAAACTAAAATCCCAAACCACGAAAATCACCCACAACGACCCGCTAAGCCCAGACTTATCTTAACTAGTTTTACAAATCTAAACCTAGGTTTGCCTATCAAATTTATAGGTACAATGTACCTTTTATGGCTGAATGCACATTACATTGTTAATGTTACTCTGGCTTCTTCCTCAATAATGAAATTACCCAATACATTTACATTATTACCTAATAGACGGATAGTCTCGTGGGCCGTGCCCGGAAGGTGGCCCAGCACCCGAACAATCTTTGATCCGCGAATAAGTGACAAGCCATAATTCTATGGGATGGACTATCTACCAGGTCGCATCGTTCGCATGCTGAGCCCCCTTTCCCTATTCGGGAGAGGTGTACACCGACGTTACCATGACTACTAAGGAGTAGCGTAGTTTGCCGCTTTAATCTGACTTGACAATTATCAATCCAGTCTCTAACATTCGGAATTGTTTCGTGCAAGTATCTTCTTTTGTCGGAGTGGTCCCACTCTTCTTGCCATTTGTCGAGAACTATTCTATGGACTTCAAGTTGCACCACCGTCCAATATCTGAGCTCTACGCTGTTTATTCTTGTACCAAGAAGGTACGCGTTCCCTGTCTTGTTAAGCGCTGCCAGGTGAAGTGGTGGTATTTGTGACAAAATGCACAGGGACTCGCTAGGCGTTGAACGGTATGCGCCTAGCATTGCCCTTAAACACATAGCTTGTGTAGTGCGAAATACTCTTTTGTTCACCACTCTTGCTACTCTATGGCCCCATATTTCAATCCCATACGAAAGGATGGGAATGATTGCGCGCAGATAAATTGTTTTCATCGAGTCCTGTATTCTTTCGATTTTGCCCCAGTAGTTATACCTCCTTAGAACTTGGAATATGTTTCTTACTTTTTCGTTGATGTACGTAATGTGCTCCCCGTAGTGCAGTTTCTCATCAAGTATTATCCCTAGGTACTTCATGTGCGTAGCTCTGCGTATGGGGTTCTCTTGCCACCACTGTTGCGGATGTATTGGTGAAAGAATTTATTAGCCGATATGGAGTTCCCTTGGAAGTCCACAGCGATCAAGGAGGAAATTTCGATGGCCAGGTTTTCTAGCAAGTTTGTGACAAGGTGGGAATGGAGAAGACCAGGACAACAACGTTGTAACGACACTGGCGTCAAACCAGTACTCCAACACCACGGCGAGTAGCTCCTACAACAGTTACCTACGTCGTAAGACCAGACCAGAGCGATACTATAACTAGTTTGGACGTCCCACACCGAGATGGCGGTACTTTCGCAGTAAATCGATAGAAATGAATGAAGGCCATACATTAGAGGGAATTCGAACACCAGTCAAGCTCAAACCTGACACCAGGAGTGAAAGGTAACTTCATATTAAAGGTCAAGCCTTTACGCGTAAAAGCGAAGACGAAACCTGTTACCAGAAACTTGATCCTGGAACCGTCGTTCCAACGAAGTTTCGCACACCGTCAGCGTTAGCCGTCAAATCTCTGTTGAGTAGTGATTCTGATATAACTGTTAACCCTAAGTACGTGTCCTATCCCTCTGTCGAGTATTGATCCGGAGGGTAGAACACAAACCAACTCTGAACTCCCGGTGAGAATTGATCCTGGGACAGAAGCATTCCTCGCGGGTACGAAATTTTCGTCAAATATCGACCCGGAGATAGTACTGAATTCCCACCCTACCGAACCCCGGTATTGATCGTAGGGGGAGGCACCTAGACTATGGACAATGTAGATAGTCCAGAGAAGACGTGGATAGATCCCAGAAGTCGGAGATATCGTAATCCCAGAATACACCGCAGAGTACCTTTCCCTATTTGCGTTGGTTTATCGATCTGCCATAAATGAGTCAACGGGTGAAACACCTGTGAAAATCCTGTTTGGACGTGAAATGACGCTTCCTTGCGATCTGGAGTTTGGCTGTCAGCCAGGCGAAGATCTAGCAGGAGAAGATTACGTAATCCAATTGAGGAGAAGGATATACGATGTGCACGAATTGATTCGAACGAATCTTCAATTTGCCAGCGACAGAATGAGAAAACGGTACCACATGCAAGGTACAAAAGGCAGTTCCAAAGAAGAGGAGAAAGTAAGGTTACACAAGCCGACAAGGAGAAAAGGATTTTTTCCAAAACTACAGAAATTATGGGAAGGGTTGTACCTAATAAAGAAGAGGATCAACGACGTCATGTATCGCATAAGGAAGATCCCCTTTGGAAAACCGAGAGTGGTTCACCAAAACCGACTAGCGCCTTTGGAAGGAGACCATGACAAAGAGGAAGAAGTGTACCATGTACAACAAGAGTCTGAACCAGCCTTCGGAAAATTTATGGGCGAATGCGGCGGTACCGGGAAAGCTAGATACGGAGTCACTACAGAACAAAGACAAGATTTGCTCACGCTCTCAGAAGAGTATTCACTGGCACACAACATCTTCGCCAGTAACTATCACGCACGAGGTTTGGCAACCGTGCTTCGAAAGAAGTTTGGGCACTTAGAAAAACTTGAAGATCAGATGCCAGCCCCTAGCCAGACACTAAGGCTGAAACACATTTCACGGTACGCCTTCTACCTGGTAACTAGAAACGAATTTCCAGATCGATCCATCTACCGCGATGTGTGGGAAGCGCTACGAAGCCTTCGAGATCATGTGCTGGAATCCCATGTGGAGAAACTAGGAATACCCAGGATAGAGAGTCATCAGGAACATGATAGAGGTGATCTTCCAACATATCAGTGTCCACATATTAATTTGCAGCTACACCCTCGTTATCGGTACCAGTTGATGACGGTGCCCTGTTATTTCCATACGACCGGAAAATGCAGACATGGGTCCAGTTGCCGATTTAAACTTCCAGTTTCGGCTACACAGAAGTTTCGTGGGAACTTTCTTTTAAGGAGGGAGTAATGTTACAAAATCGCACACTGGTGTAGTCCCTGAATCCGACTGCCTAAAGCTATGTATGAAAGTTAACATTTTGACGGAGGCGCTGGGATTTCTTCGAACTGTTTACCAATATTTTTTGTGACTAGTTTTATGTAGACACTTTAAACAGGGACGATTGTTTTTTGGAGCCACAATCGAGAATTTTTCGGTACAGCCAGCACCTAATATATAAAGACTACCTACCAGCGGGAGAAGTTAGTTTATAATTAATTTGATCTCGTGAGATATACAGTGAACAAGTAAATAGTGAAGTATATAAAGAGGAGTGCAGTGTTGATAAAAATTGGTGTGAATATACTATTTATTTAATATAAACTAGTGAATAGTTTGGTGAATGAATAAATTGAGTGATAAGACATATCTTGTGTATAAATTTATCCCACCCGCCGTAATTAAATCTTTTAAATAAATAAGAAAAACATTACATTATTGTATTATCAAACTGCAGATTTTCAATTTAGTTCAAACTGCACAAACAATTTTTTATCTGTTATCATAATAAATGTTTAAAAGTTGAAATTTCCAATAAAACACATGAATTCCTGAAAGACGTGATATATTATTTCTAGATAAACTCGACCGTATGTGGAAACTATTTTATTTAGTCGTTTTGCAATCTCCAAACATTTTGATTTGCTAAAAAGAAACACTCCGTAACTTACAAAGAACAGATTTACTCTAAAAATAAAGCTTGTTTCCAAGTCAGTAGCACTTTCTTTATTTATATGTTGCAAAGAAGTTTAAGATGACGTTTAGGTGCAAAACGAAATATATTCGTGCACTGAAGGTATGGAATCGGTCAGTGAAGTGTAAATAGCTTATATCTTCAGTATCATGAAAAGAAAAATGGAAGAGGAACAGCGAACTACAATATTAAAATATTAATGAAACATTTCTCTTTGTATTTTTGTTGGAAAGTTGTAACGAACCTACGGAAAATGAAGATTAAAAATGTGAACAAAATAAATTATAGTATGGAAACAATGACGAGATGAAAATGTTATATTCTTATAAAAGTTGGGAGAAAATACAGGTACATATTTCTCAATTTCCTCTGAATCATAATTTAAATAATATTAATATTCCCAAAATCCATTCCTTATGATTATCTTTAGAATACAATACAAATGTTACGATAGGAACTCGTTAAAAATGAATATTCTGAAGATGCCCGGTATCGGGTTTCCGATGTAACTTACTTCACAGATGAGGTTGAAACAACAAACACATATACAATTCAATCTGTAACTGTAACACTCATTCTAGCCTCTTGACTCCGAGAAACGCGTTAATATTACATCTCGAAACCCTACAATTTAATGTAACAATGAAAATACACTCATAAAACCAATTTCATAAAATTTGCAAAGACAAATTACCTCTCTTTTATTAATGGTTTTTGATCACTTTTTATTAGAATAAACACCATCCATCTTATAATTTTTTTGGTACCAAACTTTATTATTGGAGTGAAAATAAATCCTGGCAACAAACTCGAGGACGATCTATGATTTGTTATAAAAAAACCACTGAATTCCAAATCTAATAAAAGCTTCTTTCCATTAACTATCTACGTTATGATCCCTCCCTTATTAAACCAATCCAGTCAAACGCAAAAAGAGAAAAATTTGTACCTATATGGAACGATTTGAAAAATAATGAAATTCAACCGCATAGCTTCACTCAACTGAGAAAATTTCAGACAGATACTTTTATACTTTTACTAGTTATTGATTAAAGTAAAATATACCGGATTCGTTCATAAAGAGCAAAATATCAGATTCAAACTCTTTCCACCTGTGGCAGTGAAGAATATTCTATTTTTGTTTTTCTTCGAAAACTTACAGATACTGCATTCACTTCACATCCTTGGGTCAGTGTAACTAATGTAATTAGAATAATTTTTTTTACTCAAGAAAAATAAAGCGCATCAACCCTTTAGGTTATTAGCGCTACCAAATGTTACAATAATGAATATCAACTAGTACTACAGGTATTACAGGAATAAGAACACAATCGATTGTAATATTAAACGTTCAAATTTTGTGCAAAAACTGAATAGTTCGTAGATAAGCTACCGAGTTTTCCACATTGAATTCTTTTCCGAGCAAATGGTACATATTAGGTGGGATGTTAATGACACTCTTTGCTGTGAAAACTATGGACAGTCTATTAATACATGTTTGACTGTTAAAGGGCAGTGACACACTGTACAGCGGGATTGCTCGGATTTTGACATTCAGTGTTCATGGGAAAATCGGGTGTGACCTATTCGAAGACGGGTCAAGATAACTTATTCTTTCCTATTTTTTGGAACGCTCCTCCACGGTTAAACTGTTCTTTTCACTTCTCCAGGTTCATCGTGAGATTGGGACCACTGATGTTGCCAAGCATTGTTAACCGATGCCTTAATATTGTATTTTGATGTCTGAGATCGTAGCTCTCGTGACTTCGGCGGCATTAGGATCCTAAATTGCAGTTTTGGCTACTGCATCGGCTCGCTCATTTCCCTCTATTCTTGTGTGTAGAGGAATTGTATAGCTGGGATATTTTCTGCTTAATTAATATCAGTATTGGATTTGGTGGGTATGCCTGGTGCAAACTTTCAATTGAGTTCAATGATTCCGTTACTATGAGCAAGTGTTATAAATTTTCACTATTGGCATCGACTAGAGCTTGAAATATCGCATACAGTTCTCCAACTTTAATGGTTGGAATATGAAGTAGTCTAAATTTGATTATTGCATTTGGAGTTACAAGTGCGGCTCCATTTTAGAGGCATCAGTGTAGATATGAGTATAATGTTGGAAATAAGATATTTTCTCATGATATTTTCCTCTAATCAGAGTCTCGTTCTTATCAAAATCGATGTATCACATATTGGCAGTTCTATTATCCATGGAGGAGGGGAGGAAATGAATTGAGGAAACGTTGGAGGAATCTATATATGTAGAAGGTTGAGGGTTCCGTTAATTCTTTCATAAAGTGGTGGATCTGTTCTTTTCCTCTTTTTATAGTCAGCCAAATAACGATTGGAGAAGATGTTGCCACAAACTTGGTGATTGTGATTTGCAGATAAACTGATCGCATGAGAGAGGCTAAGGTAAATCCGTCGGATGTGGAGGGGGGTTTCGGATGCTTCACTGAGAAGGCTCTCGGAGGGGCTTGAACGAAATGCACCCAGGCAAATTCTGATCGCAGTATTTTGGACTGGATTTAAAAGATTCAGTACTGTTTTTTTCGCTGACGAGTAGGCTACGCATCCGTAATCAAGACGTGGTCTAATCAGTGAACGATATATACGTATTAAAGACGTGGAATCAGCGCCCCAATTTCTGTTAGATAGTATTTTGAGCTGATTAGAAATTTTGTGAGTTGTCCAAGTCAGCTTGTAATCCCAAATCATACCGAGATATTTTATATGATCACAAAAATTCAAATGATTGTTGTATAACTTGAATATAGGGTTGAAGAAAAATGGATTTTTGGAAAAAATGATGTATTTGGTTTTCTCTGTGGAGAATTGGAATCCTGTAGACTCAGACCAGGTTTCAAAATGTAGTTTATGTTTTTACCCTTAATATATAAAACTAAATCATCTGCGTATAATTTCCCCTTCAATGACTTTTCAAGATTATCTTAAATATCGTTCATTGCGGTTGAAAAAAGTGTTACGCTTATTATCGAGCCTTGAGGGGTGCAATTTTCTAGTTCTTTGTTATTCGAGAAATGCCCGTTCAATTTTATACGACAGGATTGTTTATGTAAATAGTTTTTAATGAATGCAAGCATATTCCCATTTATTCCCCAATCGTCTGATTTTAATAAAATCTTAAGCTTCCAAGCTGTATCATATGCATGTCAAAAAATACGGCTAGAACTTCTTGCTTGTTAAGGAATGCTTCGTGAATGTCGGATTCTGAGTTAATTATATTTTCAATTGTTGAGCGTCTTTTTCTAAAACCGTTTTGTTCCCTGATTAGTAAGGAGTTGGATTCCAGGAACTTAACGAGTCAGTTTTCAATTATTTTTTCTAATAATTTGCAGACACAAGAGGTAAGGGAGATAGGCCTATAGGAATTAGCAGTATTTTTGGGACAGTTTGGTTTTAAGATCGGTACTATTGCCGCTTCCTTCCAAATATCAGGGAATGGTTGTTGAAGCCAGTAATAATTGAAAATATTTAATAAGAATATTGAAGCTTGGTTGGAAAGGTTCCTTATGAATGCTGTTGGAATATTATCTGGACCGGGGCTACTATCTTTGACCTTTTTCAGGGCTTCGTAGAAGTCATCCAAAGAAATGGAAGTGTTAAGGGGAGAGTTATTGTTGGAATCGGTACGAATGGGATTGAGTTTTTCAGTCAGACGTTTATACTCAAGGAATTTACTGCCATAATTGGTATTACTGGAAAATTATTCAATGTATCGGAAATTTCCTGAGTACTCGTTAGATCTTGTCCTCGTTCTGTCAATATGTATGTACCAGATATTCGTCTGATCCTCTTCCAAATTTCTGTGGGGGTGTAGAGATGTTTATGAGAGATAAAAAAGTTAATCCAAGTCTCTTTTTTAGATCTTTTTATTATGTACCGCGCTCTAGCTCTGAGATTTTTGAAGTGTTGTTGATTTTGTATGGTATTATATTTTTTATATTCATTAAATGCTTGTTTACTCAATTTTATTGCTTCTCTACATGCATTATTCCACTATGGTACGATAAGACCATTGTGAGATAGATATGATTTACCTTTCGCTATATCCGCGGCTTTTGTGATGATGGACATAAATTTATTCAATAATTCACTATGGTCGATTTAGTTAAAGTTAGTTTGATTTTAAAGGTTATCTCCGAGGTTTTTATACAATGCCCAATTTGCAGATTTTAACTTCCATTTACTAGTAGGGTGATGTGATGTCTGGTTATATCGGTTATTTGTTAAAATTATTGGAAAATGGTCGCTTCCGTGCAGATCTGAAAGTACGTTCCCAGTAAGGTTAAGTGCTGTATTGGAATCAAAAAAGCTTAAATCAATTTGTGACAAATTACCATTATAACTTTGCGTGTGGGACGGCCATCGTTTAGGAGTGATAGGTTATTTTGTTCAATTGCGTCGTATATTATTTTACCACGTGGGTCATTATAGGGGGAACCCCAATATACATTATAACCATCGAAATCTCTGACAGTTAGTCTAGGAAGAGGAATCTTATCGGTAAGATTGGTTAAGCTCTCAATGTTAATATTCTTACTGGAAGAAAGATATATGTGCAGGCACATCAAAATCGCCTATTATTAAAGAACCATCACCTCAAATGTTCTCCAAACTTTCAAAATCATCAAATAGGTACTCGTAGATGTTTATGCTGCTAGCTGAAGCTATATACAAAACAAATACATATAAACAATGTCGACAGATGGAAGACTAGCATGCAAAGCTGTTAAGTCTAAAGGTAACATGTTTATGCAACCTTTGGTAGCTAACAGTACACCCCCACCGCGGGTAATATTATTCACATTTAAATTCCGATCACAACGATGAATATTAAAATATATTGGAGGAAATAGATCTTGGTCAAAAATGTCACACGGCCAATTAGCTTGGGTCAAACACACTATGTCCATCACCAACAACCAAAGAGTTATAGAAGTCGCTCGTTATCATTCGTAACACCCTAACATTCTGGTAATAAACCGTAACATTTTCAGCAATCGGAGTGGGTGCGGTTTTCAGTTTAAATTAGTAACTTTCTTTACTAAGAAACTTTATGATGAGATTCGACTCTCCTGCTTGAGTACGTTCAGAAAATTGTTGTTGTAATTCCTTATAGTACTGGATTTGACGTGCAGTCTTATCGAAATAGAGCAAGTGTTTGAAAGACCAGTTATTCGCGAATACTTTACGCTATTTTTTTTATTGGTGCACTTTGAAATCATAGAATGGTTCACAATGAAAATATACAATTTAAAAACTAATAAAAAAAGTTGTCATTTATACTTTGTTGTTGTTACCATAGGTAATTTGAGGCGTCAATAAAAAAAATTATTTTGTAGCTACATAAATTATTTTGAAAATCTTCCATTTCGTTGGATGTGTTCGTCTTTTTCGGTATTTAATCTGACCATATAACACTCGAGGTATATATTTTGTTTTGAATATTTTCTGACATTTTCCGCAAAATTCCTGTAAAAAGAATCCTCGACAAAAATTCTTTTTAAAAAATATCTCTCCAGCTTCGCTCTCGGGATATTTTTAAAGAATTTTTGTCTCGCACAATTTTTACAGAAATTTTACACAAAACTGTTAAAAAATATTCACCTGTTGTGATATAACTAGTGAATATACAAACTAATCTACTCACAATAGTGTTCATACAGTATCAGCCAATTTACCATGAAAACTTCACAGAATAATTAAACTATTTTCCGTGGTAAAACAGGATAATTAAACATCTCAAGGAAATTTATATTAGAAACTGTATGCTGCATTTAAACGAAGTCTCATACTAGCTAGAAGATTGGGAAAAAGATAAAACAGTTACTGCGTCAGTTCGATAGCAAGCTTCTTGAAAAATGTAACAGTGCTTCTTCGATACAAATAGTACCTACCACACCAGGTTAAACCCGTGAAAGCCATAACCAAGAAACACAATCAAAAGCCCAAAAAAGAAAACGAAAAACCTGGTATCTTCAAGAAAATGAATACTCTTATAATAAACACTGAAGAAACTAGACCCCTCAAAAACAGAAATCCAATCAAATCAACTTCATAATGTGTGCAGAATAAAGACTTCAGTACTATTCTGTTAGTTAAAAAGGCATTAACAGTTTTAAATTAGTTTTTATATTTTTCAAATTACTACCGATATATCTTAGTTTAAACTTAGTTATGTAATCCTTACATTCGAGATTTTTCTATAAATAAAACTAAGTAATGTAGGATGTATTAAAGATGTTCTTAAAATTGGAGAAAAAAAAACGACAATTCTGAAATTATCCACCATAATGCAGCTATAACTTTGAACGAATTTATGCTTACTTATGTCAGAAAACATTGATAAAGAATTTGACTGCATTGCTTTTACAGAGACATGGCTTGTTAATGATAACACTGTCCATAATATGCCTAGATATAATACAGTAATAATCAAGTTGATTTTAATCAAAACGCTGGAGTTGTTTTATTAGTCATCAGACCATGAGGTTTAATGAAATGTTTCCTCTTCTAGTATAAGTTATGTATAAAAACAATAATTTTATTATGAACTGCGTTGATAGATCTCTAGGTAAAACCATGTAAATAACTTTTTCAAGTAAAAAATCTCTTTATAGTATTTTTATTGCAGACGTAAATATAGATTTACTAACATCAACGGAGCAATCACAAACCTCTTTTGAGATAATGGGTCACTATGGCTACTTACATGCAATTTACTACACCAACAAGGGTGAGAAACGACTTGTGTTGATCATAGCATCATCAAAAGCAATAGTAAAATTTACGATACAAGGCTACCTTAAACACTAGAATTAAATATAACAGGTCACTTCCCAATAATAGCTCAAATTGTAGATATTACCAAGTAGTACCTACTCATACAAATAACAACTCGTTTTTATACTTTATAAAATATATAAATGAGAAAAAAATTAAACAAACGTTACAAACAATGAAGTGGAACCTTTAGTTAGACACTGAAACGAATACATTTACATACAAAGAAAGTAAATAACAAAAATTAATAACACAAATCCCGGGTAATAGCAGGATCATTTCAACAATTAATGATAAAAATGAAAAGTTCAAGCTATATCGAAAAACCACAATGATGAGAACCTAAAAAAATAAGAGATTAAAATGGGGAGTGATAAAAAGGCTAACGCAGGACAGAAATGAGTGCAGAGAGAGCTAGTGAAACTTACTCCACTAAACAACACACATAGAGATTAAGTATGTAAGTACGGTATGCCCAACGAAAAATCGTTCTAGTTCACCAAAGCCAAAAAAAATTACCCAAGCATTCCAGATTCTATCACCCTCCGTGCAGTCTTGACCTTGCGCTATATAATCTTCTTGTATTTGAAACTGTGGCTGGATGGATATCAATATGAAAGAGACGATCAACACAAGACTAAGCTTATCACCTAGTTACATTTTCTGATGTGAGAAAGGCAATAGAAACTTTCTTCATGAGCTCGTTAGTTTCAAAATACGCCTTTATTGAATTATTTAAATATAAATATGCACTCAAATGGCCTTTTTGGTGAGAAAGATGAAAATATATTTTATGATTTATTGAAACAATAAGGTATAATAATTTTAACTGGTGAATACGATTAGTGAAAGTGACATCCTTCATGAATATATGTATTTCTTAGATTCCTGAACTAACCGAGTCATAAAACGGCAGTGCCAACATCATTCCACAGACATCACGACGGTTAGGTCGATTTCCAGCTCTATTGTTTTCCTCATGAATGCATCATTTTTTTCAGTAAAACTTACCCTAACGTTTGTGAAACAACTGATAACCGTGTATAGTAATGTAGTTCGAGACACAACTGACACAGCTGTCCATGATTCATTGTTGTTTAGTTACTTCTTCGAGGTCTAAAGATTAGGCTAGTCTATAGAGGGAAGGAATATGTTATGATACCACTATTTACGTCACACTGTGATTTTATACCAAGCTATTCATCTAGTATCGCTTTCAAATTTCTCATTTTGCTTTTCCATTTTATCTATAGCCATTTATAATTTATCTCAACACTGAAAATAGTCTTTTAATCAAACCTCCACCTGCCGGTTACGTTGGAAACTTTCATTTATCTATAGCTTCAAAATATCTCTGAATCTGGTGTTCGGTAATGAAACTTCTCGTTACTACATATTTTCCTTTGATGTCGGTTTCTTAACGAAAAGGTAAATTTATGTTTTAATTCACTGAATTGTTTGCTTCAAATTTATTTTCTTAAGCTGTAGGTTTGTATTGAGAGGCTGACAGTTATTTTTGTTACTTTGACGACAGTATTTGATACAAAATCGAAATTTAAAACACTTTTTACTATATATTCATAATTTTGAATGGATTTTCTTGATTTCAAGGCGAATTTGAAGAGAAGCGTGCTTTGACGTTTCGATATAGGACCAACAATAAAATTAAGTAGCTACCAATGCGATAAAAAATAAAAAAGCAGTAACTGATTATTATTTTACAAAAAGCATACATTTTTATATCATCAGTTTCCTCACTTCTTACAGAAATAATAATTTATTCTACTGTTTCCTCTATTAACATATATCAAGTATCCAGAATTTCTCTTTCTCTGATTTGACAAGTATTATAGCGTTTTGCCAATTGTCCGATGAAATTTTTTATATGGAGTCACATAATAGTTGACGAACATCTCGAAGTTTAAATGTTGTAGTGTTTCTCGCGACATATTTCTTCATTTGAGCCCAGATTAGTTCATAGGGATAAGGTGGTAACCACATCACTTCAACACTTTTGGTGAATGTTTCTTACATATCTCCAATAGCTCTTTTTTGAGTAATCCTTATTCCGCCACAATTTCTTTGGTTATTAGCCAATCGAAGAGTTCTTGCTTTTTCCATTTGGTAGTGGGTAACGGTTGGTTTATTCTTGAATGATAACTGGCATTGTCCACAACTATTATAGAATTGGTCGGTGATAAATCGATCATGTGGCTGCAATATTCCTCAAGAACATCAGCAGCCATTTCTTCATGGTAGTTCTTGTGATGAGTTTTGTCGTTTATTAGTTACAGGACGTTGGGTTGTTGATAATAAACGAACTTTTTTGTTTGTTTTTTGACACGGTAATTATCGATATTTCAAAGGCCACTTATAATAAACATATTTTTTCTTATTACTCTGGAAAAACAGGACACATATATGGTCTAAATAAGTTTCACTTATAGTCAGAGTCCGTTTATTGAAAACAATCCAACTCCCTGTAACTCATTAACGATAAAACTTATCCAACTTTTCATTTTAAAATTAAACAGCGAATTCCACACAGCAATCTTTCAGATTACTTTCGAAACACCCTGTATATACTGCATGCGCACACCTATTAATTGTTTATTTAAGGTAATTTAGTTCATTTTGATATTTTCATCTATTTGAATTTTCGATTAATTAATTTCCTCTGGGTTTAATCATATGTACACAGTTTCTACTTAACTATTCCATATAAATACTAATTGAACATTAATTCAAAACAAAATGTTATTTTTTGAAGTAATAACATTTGAATTGAATTAGTCATTAATTATTGAGGCTTCTCAATTTTGTCCTTTAGGTACTCTTCGCAATTCTACAACCGAATTGAATAATATTCATCTGATATGGTGGGATTCATTGAATTTTCAAACTAATTATCGTTTGTCTAATTTTTCGTTATGTTTTCCGATATATAATTTTCTAGATATCTTCTGCTCCAATATAATTATTTGTTTTCAATCAATACATAAATTTTCTATGCCTCAATAAGATGTGCATTTGTATTGTGAATCCGTTAACTTTGGGTAACTAAAATGTTTTATTCGACGATCCGTGAGCGTTATTCTGTTATTAAATATACGCTCTAAATCTTCCAATTTGATTCAAAGTGTAAACATTGAAATAGTGTAGACTCCTCTTTCATTGTATCGAGGTTGGATATCTTTAATTCCAAGATAATATTGATCTTAAGCCTCTCGGTGAATTCCACGATAATAGCTTTAAACTCGATAAGTTTGGTTAAAGATTTAGTTTGTTTGCAAAGAAGACAAGCTTCAGTTGATACGGTTATGAGAAACCTAGGTTTAGTGTAGCGTATAGTTCACTCCAAGCTTTGTGTGTTTATATTTACACTTAAGAGATATTTTTAAATTATTATTAGTAATAATCAGGTTATCCGAATTATATAAACCTGTATAAAAAGGTACAAATGGTGGAGAAGGGAAAAAATTCCCGATGTGTATCCAGTTGTATTAACAGAATTTCAGTTTCAAAAGACAATTGTTTCGATAAATCAATATCATCGTCAGAATGACAGAAGTTACATTTCATTTGATGCCTACCTGATGTTTTGCCAAAAATAACTACCGTGGTAATTAGGCGTTTACACCCGTAATAAGAAATAAAAATAAAGCTGGCAACACCGATACGATGCTACTCTATCGTGTCAACATAAAAACTAGTGCGTAAATCATTTCAGTCAACGTGTTGATTTTGTGTCTGTGTTTATAATATTTTACGAAATATCAATACAATGGATAATGCTGTTGTTAACAATAAGATGTTGTTTCAAAAAGGCATCCCTACAATATTTGGTTCCTTGTTCAACACTAGAAAGATATGTCCTAAAGAAAAAAATTGAAAAATATTCTTTCAAAATAGACAAAACAAAAGGAAAATCTCAAAAAGTTTTTACTGTAGATCAGGAGCTGCAATTTAAAAAAAACTTAAAAACGATAGAGTGCAGATTATTTCGATTAACTTTAACCGACTTTTGACGACTAACGGTTCAACTAGCCGAGGAAAATAAGTGTTCTCATAAGTTCAAAGTCATCAATCAAATGGCTGGACTGGATTGGATTAAAAAATTTCTGGCCAGATACCCAAAATTAAGCTTACGAAAACCAGAAGCTACATTTCGTGCTAGAGCCATGGGGTTTAATCGCGTTTTAGTAGCCCAATTTCGTAAGCTTCTAACTGAAACTGTAGATGAATACAAGTTAACAGGAGATCGTATCTACAATTGTGATGAGACTGGAATCCAAGTAAATCCAAGATGATATTCAAAAATTCTTGCCCTAAAAGGGAAACGTCAAGTCAGGGCTCTTACTTCTGCAGAAAGAGGGGAAACAGTAACAGCAGAATTGTGTTTCTCTGCGGCAGGGTCATTCATTCCGCCTATGTTAATATTTCCCAGAAAAAGAAGACAGTCCTCATTTGAGATATAATTACCTCCTGGATCGATGGTGGGACTAATTAACTCGGGTTGGATTACAGCCGAGTTATTACTTTTCCGCCCAACCTATTTAATATGCGAGAAAAGTATTGGTTTACCCCAAAAAAAGTTGGAATTTTCAAAATTTTTTTTGAGTTATTTTTACGTTTTCCATCGACAACAATACGAAAAAGCGGTTTCTAGAAAAAAATCCTGTGTGTATGTCGTCGTCGTCGGCCACTTTTCCTTACATGCCTTGTTAACACTATACAGCCTCCGGAGTGCAATAAGTCACCAATTTTAGGATGGAATATTGTTAAGGACATTCCATATATGAACCCGATCGATTTTCAGCTCACCAGAGCCAGTACAACGGGTGCTATGGTACTTGAAGTATGACATCTTGTCATTTTTTGAGAAATTTCAGTTTGTTAGCACGATACAGCATCCGGAGTTCAACAAGTCACCAATTTTATGATTGAATATTATTCAAGACATCTCACTGATGAACCCTATTGATTTTCAGCTCACCAGAGCCAATACAACAGGTGCTACAGTACTTTAAGTACGATATTTTTCTCATTTTTGGAGAAGTTTCAGTTTGTTAGCACGATACAGCCTCCGTAGTATATACAAGTAACCAATTTTATGATTGGATATTTTCTCGATCGTCTCAAATATGAACTCTATTGATATTCAGCGCACTGAAGCCAGTACAATAGGTACTATGGTACTTGAAGTACCAAATTTTTGTCATTTTTGGAGAATTTCCAGTTTGTTAGCACGATACAGCCTCCAGAGAGTACACGATTGATCAATTTTATGATTGAATATTGTTCAAGGTGTCTCACAGATGAACCCTATTGATTTTCAGTTGACTAGAGCGAGTACAGCGGGTCCTATAAATCAATATATACTAAATTTTTGGTTACTTTTGGAGAAATTTCGGTTTGTTAGCACGATACATCCCCCGAAGTGTATACAAGTAACAATTTTATGATAGAATATTGTTCAGGGCCACAGATACGGAAAAGTTAGTTTAAATCTTTAAAACCATTTATTTTTAATGTAGCTTTTTATACAATTCTAAAATGCAAACACGGAAAATCACTAGGTTCTTCTCATGTTAGACGACCCTTCTAGGCACACAAAGAGTCTTGCTTTGATAATTCTGGCTCGTGAAAATTATGTTGTACTTGTAAGCCTACCTCCTCATTGTTCGCATAAATTACAACCCCTATACACGAAAATGGTTGAGAAATAATCCTTCTAAGGTTATTGCGTTACACCAGATTTCAACAATTTTTGGAGCTGCCTGCCGAGAAGCAGTAAGTAAAACCGCCATTAATGGTTTTCGCAAAACCGGTATATGGCCCGTTGATGAATTTGAGTTTAAGGATTGTGACTATATGCCATCTGCAACGTCTCCAGTTTACGTTATAGTTGAAAGTAAGAAGAAAAATACGATGCCGGACAATATGGATAATTTATTGAATGATCAACCCCATTGTTTCAGTGTACTAATTATATACAACACAAAAAAAATTATAATAAAAACTTGTTAGGCAATCAAATTCAAATCGATACGTCCGCACTGTAGGATAGTTCAACGGAGAATCCGCAGCAATATGTTATTCATTGTAAATAATATACATTTCGAACATGAAAGTATTATTTTTTAATATCTGTCATCTTTTTTTAAATGAAATAATTTCTCAATATTTTGTTGTTAGAAATTAAAAAAAAATGACAATAATTGTTTCGATATTACATAGAATTACAGATGTAGTTCCATAGTGTAAGGGTCGAAACAGTAAATCTGTCATCATGCCTATACACTATATGAGTAATATTTAAAAAAGTGAGTCTTAATTCTCGAAATTTTTGCCATGTATCGAATTCAAATTGTTTGAATATTTTCTGATCAATTTATTTATGTGTAGAGAAGTAACACATATCAGTTTTGTGTTGGCGCTAAATATATTCCGTATCAAACCGTTTTCTCTTGTCTTGGAATGTTGCACAAATAGAAGTATATTAGGCAGTCGGAGGCAACTCCACGATCAACAATTTGCATTGGTGAAACATTCTCCAGAGACGCGTCAAATATCGTAACAAGAAGAATCTAATATTCTTTACCTCGAATACCCTGAATACCGCACTATTTTATACATGTTTGCTTTCTGTATTTTTATTCACTCTTACATAACATGTAAATTTAAGGATGCATGTTACCAGAGAGTCATGACTTGAATGTTTACTCGTTTGAATAGCAATCGCTGCTGGAAAGATATATGTATAAAAAAAGGAATGATAACACGGCTTAAGTAATTTTATAAAAAGCAATATAATTCAAGATTATGGTAAATATGTCTTTGAATGTTATTAGTTGGTATCCCAAAAATTATTTCAAACAGAACTGAATTATAAGTTTTTTTCCACTATAAAAAAACAAACACGTGACGTAAATAGAGTAGCAGGTTATCCGAACAATACAATATGGAGAAAAGAAAATATTCGGATGACAACTAAGACAAGGATTCACAGTAGTGAGATACACAGTAGAAACAAGGTTTGACATTTCCAAAACTTAAAAATAAGAATACTGATACAAATCACGGGGAACACACAAATATATCGAGTAAGAAGTGACGAAAGGAGAACAACATGCAAAAAGGAGAATATGAACAAGAGGATAGTGGATAGGAAAAGAGAGTGGAACAATCATATCTGTAGAATGATAAACGACGAGCAGTAAATAGCAAGAGATAAGTCGCCAACATATGAAAGTGTCGATCGACTCCCAAATAGTTGGAGGCTTCATTTAATATAAAGACACAACCCAATAAAGAAACAGGTAGCAATGTCCAATAAGGAGATATGTATTTGTTGAAGTCATACTATTTTCTGGAATTCGGAACACTCGACAGCTGCACTCCTATCTACAATGCGAGAAAAGTATTGGTTTACCTCAAAAAAAGTTGCAATTTTGAAATTTTTTTTTAAGTTATTTTTACGTTTTCCATCAACAACAACACGAAAAAACGGTTTTTAGAAAAAAATCCTGTGTGTATGTCGTCGTCGTCGTCGTTGTCGTCGGCCACTTTTCCTTACATGTCTTGTTAGCACGATACAGCCTCCGGAGTGCAATAAGTCACCAATTTTATGATTGAATATTATTCAGAACATCTCACTGATAAACCCTATTGATTTTCAGCTCACCAGAGCCAATACAACAGGTGCTGCAGTCATTTAAGTACGATATTTTTGTAATTTTTGGAGAAGTTTCGGTTTGTTAGCACGATACAGTATATACAAGTGACCAATTTTATGATTGGATATTCTCTCGATCGTCTCAAATATAAACTCTATTGATATTCAGCGCACTGAAGCCAGTACAATGGGTACTATGGTACTTGAAGTACCAAATTTTTTAATGAAATTGACTGTCTCGACCCTTACTTCGTGGAATATGCTCATATTAGTGTTTTTAAATGAAACTCAAGGTCTCTAGTTAATTCCACAATATAATATTATATTGTGGAATTAACTAGAGACCTTGAGTTTCATTTAAAAACACTAATACCAAATTTTTGTCAATTTTGGAGAATGACCAGTTTGTTAGCACGATACAGCCTCCAGAGAGTATACGATTGATCACTTTTATGATTGAATATTGTTTAAGGTGTCTCACAGATGTATTCTATTGATTTTCAGTTGACAGGACCAAGTACAGCGGGTCCTATAAATCCAGGTATACTAAATTTTTGGTTATTTTTGGAGAAATATCGGTTTGTTAGCACGATACATCCCCCGAAGTGTATACAAGTAACAATTTTATGATAGAATATTGTTCAGGGCCACAGATGCGGAAAAGTTTGTTTCAATCTTTAGAACCGTTTATTTAGTTTTCATGTTAGGTAATTTTTATATTACTGAAAACATTAATTGGTCTCACAAGTAGAGATTATTGCAGCCATATAATTTTGGTATGGCTGGTTTTTTTCTTATGGCCGTGGGACATATATGTCCCTGTAGTATTATACATGTCCCTATAGTAGTTTACTGTAATGTACATCCCACTGATAGTGAATAAATGATATTTTGTACATAAATCAAAACAAACTTTTATTGCTGTTAATAAATCATAGGAAACATATTATTTATGAAAAACATTTAAAACATTCTATACATAAGACAATATTACATTTGACACATGATATTCTAGTTCGTTTTTCTATTTTTTTCTTGTGATAGAGGTGGCATCTTCTTCTAGTAGTACCTTGGACAGGTAAATGCTCACTAATATTTTCTTGGCATCTTACTTTAGAAGGTCGGCCATACATATGACGTCTTTTTACTTTAGCTGATTGTCTGCCTAGGGCAATCAGTTGTTCCGCGAAGGAAACTATAAACTATTTTGGAGATAAGTTTCATTTATGGGTTATTTCCTTGTATAGAATCCAAGCGTTTACGACTGTTGTGAGAAGGAGCTTATAAAATATTTTTTCCACCACTTGGCAGATTAACGGTTGACATCGTAAATTCCTACCAACTGATCAGATAAGTCGACCCCACCCATATGATCATTATAAAATGATATTGACTCTGGACAAGCAACCTCAACTTTTCTTCCATCTTTTTGTTTTCTACAAATGGTAGTGGCTATTGGATAATGACAATTGCTGAGGACCAATACCTCGTTTGTATCCTTCCACTCTGAAGCAAGTAAGCCTGCGTTACTGCAGAAAAATTCATTATCACCTTTATGCTGTAATTTAGTATCAATTACCGGTAAATTTTTCCGATTCGACATACAAGTTCCTACCGCTGCAAATGAAATTTGAGTCAATAAATTTACGGATGTAAAGTATCTGTCAAAGCATATAACTACATTAGGATCTTCAATTTCTGATGTCAACTTAAGGACAACCCTTTCACCCAGTGTTCCTTCTTGTTGTTGTATTTATTTTCCCGAGTATATATGTAAGGAATATCTTTAGTCTAATTCAATTGCGCGCGTAATTAAGTCGGTAAATAAGATCTCTTAATATACGTAATGTCATTAAATTGGCACATGTCAATGAGATTAAATATTGTACAGTAATTTGAGAACGACCTAGTGAATAATAACTTTGCATGTTGTTTCTTTGTTATTTACAGGTAGGATTAATATTCTAGATCATGTATATAATTTTAAATATTGTATATAATAATAAAAATCTTTGTTATTTACAAAGAAACAGTTCGTACATTATTCTAACCTCAGAAATCAAAATAATCAACATTATATATATTGAAGTCGTAAACGTATTCAGTTGATGCATCGCATCTTTGCCATATTTTTATACCTCGCTTGATAGGCTTTAGTGGAACGTCCTTTGGACTTTCGTCAATGGATTGAATAGAGGCTTCTATTCTTGCTTTTTTATAAGTACTCTTTAAACATGAAACGAGCTCATCGATGTAGTATGTTTTCGAAGATTCTTGAAGCTTTTCGGGATTATTGAAGTATAATTTAGAGATCAATAACACAAATCTATCCCTGGATATTGCCGACTTTATTGCCATATTTCCCATAGAAGTGAGATTAACAAAAATAAATATTCATGTAACCTTCTTAACGACCAAATATTTATCAATCACTCTCTTTTATTAAATCTTTTAACCTAGAAGATATCTTAGGAATGTTTGTAGTGTATGAATTTCCAGGTAATTTCTTTCAATACCTTTGTTAACATTAGTAAATAGAATTCTGTATTTAGCACTGTATATATTAAGACATTTTTATATTTTACCTTCATTCGTTTTGAGAAACCTACTGTGTTAGTGAAACGCGTCAACCAGTTTAAATTGAATATTAGTTCAAATAAATAAAGTTTTAAACAAATTATATTGTTTTATTATTTCTAATAATAACAATTTCCTTTGGTTTTCTTATCTTTATTCCACTTTAGTTGAATCTTACTTTTAGTGGAAATTAATTTATTCCTGTGTTATTAGGACTACCCTGTATAAAAAACAAGAGTGAAGTATCATTCGCACACAGTTTTTGAACTGAAATTCAAATTTATCGCCAATGAATATATGTTTGGTATTATATCAATGGTATTTTTGAATATTAATCATTCCTTTATCCGCATTTCAAATATTCTGAAATAATCCCACTAAATTACATAATATTTATTCTATAAAGCGCCTCCGTTTTCATAATTAGAATTTTTGACTAATTGGATATTCTACCAATGTATCCGATGTATAAGAATAACAAATCAGTTTTGTCGTAATGAACAAACAGACCAGAGAAAGAGTAAAGCAAAATAAAGTATACAGAGACACTAATCTTATTTTCTCTTGAAGAAATATTTGTTTGTTAAGGGGCAAGGTTTTATTTCTCCCTGTTGATTCTAAATACAGGATTGTAAATGGAGAATACAAACGGAACAAAACAATTCTGATACTCATTATTTTAAAAAGTAATGTACTTTGGGAACCGGTTCATTTATATTCCAGTTTCGTACTCACTTTTGAACTATTTAAAAGATATTTTGCTACATGAAATATAAATTATACAAAATGAGTTGTTAGCTCCTTAAGACGGATTTTTTTGCGTTTTAGTTTCTATCGATCATAACATATGTATGAAACTAAATAATTATATATAAACAATTAGTTTCACGTCATAAAAGGTTTTTATAAGATAATAAATGAGGGATTACTCTTGAATAAATCGATATTATGTGTATTACCAATAAACTACCCAAACTGCCATCTACGGATGTCAGTAAAACTTTGCGCCATGTACACATCTCAAGTGACACTAGAAAGAATAAAGTTTCCATTTAATGAACAAATAAAGTAATGATATCGAAATCACAAAAGTTTTTGCAATCACGTAAAATACCATGTCGTTTATAAAATTTATCCAACTTTTTCTATTTTTAATTAATAAAGAAACATGCATCTATATAATTCTCAATTTATTTACTGAAATTTATTCAGGTTAAATTTTAATATATACACTGTGGGCCGAAATAAAAGAGTACATTTTTCAATTGAAAATATTTTTTTTGTTTCTTGGGCAATTCAGTTTCTTTTTGCAGGGCTAATAACCCAACATGTCCTCAACAGGACTGTAAATTTAGAAGAAAAAATAATGTACAGGGTCGAACTTATAAAAAAAATTATATAACAGTGCATTTGAGCTGAAAACAGTATTAGCTGAACTTGTATTAATATGCTTTTTCGGTAGATAAACTATCCAGAAAACTTCAGTAAAAAGGAAATTTTCCGAAACTACCGGATTCGCGAAATACCATTTTCACAAATAACACATTTATGAAAAGAGTTTAGTAACTTTAAAACTTAGAGTAAAATATTATGAATGTGGCCACCATTATTGTTTACCACTTCTTGAAGTCGTCTGTGCCATAAATTGATAGCCCCATTTATTGCACCCTGTTCAAAATTGTTCCAAACTGTTCCAAATTGTTGTCTATAACACAAATTTAATTATAGGCTGTTAGGTGGCCACATATCTGGCTCAATGTAATCCGGGCAATTTTCACTCAAGAACATCTTTGTACTGTGGAAAGTGTGCGAGGGAGCACCATCCTGTTGGAAAGTGTAATCGTAACAAAAATCTTCAATTTCGGGTAATAGGTGGTGCAAGATTTGTTCTTGATACGTTTCTGAATTGAGTTTCACACCAGCATCAACAAAAATCAGACGAGATTTTCCCAACATGGATACTGCAACAGAGACCATTACACCTTTCGAGAAATGACTTGTTTCAATCAAAAGATGCTCTAAAGGAATTTCTTCCTTAAATTGTACGTCAGAATATACCCTATTATTTTGAGTATTTTTAGGTGGCCGTAAATAAAACATTTTTTCATCTGAATAACATATTTTTCAAATGTCTTCGCGAGAGCGGAATCTTCGTAGTAGCAAATTACATCTTTCCAGTCGTTTTTCCCTCACATTGTCCGTAAGCCTTTGGCAGCAAACTTTTTTAAATATTTTAAGATGGCAGTCTTCTTTAATGATTCTTCGAACTGACGTACGGGAAATCCTAGCTAAAATGCATATGCATTTCTAAAAACGAAAACAAAATTATAGTGTGTTCAAAATTATTTCCTACATCTACAGGTTGCGTTTGATAAACCAATTCTTTAAGGTAATCCTACAAAAAAAGTCCAGTAGTGTTAGATCTGGCGAGCGAGGAGGCCAAGCTATAGGTCCATAAGT